>OU795038.1:86736463-87281204 GCA_917208275.1 Patella pellucida | reverse complement strand
GTAATAAATCAATAACAAGTTAAAAATATAAAGGATGTTGTCTTCGATCCAAGTTTCGCGTGAATGGACTTGAACCGATCAAAACCTTGTTTGTTTACAAAATGGCCAGAAAGTTGCATCTCTCGAGTTGCATTTCGCCTAAAAGTCCTACCCTACCCAAACACTGGGGAGACTAAGGGGAAAGGGCGACTTGTGGAGAAGAGGCACATCACTGGGTTAGAATAAGGGGAAAGGGAGACTTCGGGTTATCTTCTTCATTCTCTAACCATCATACTTGGGGAGACTTGGAGTCAGCGTAAAACTGGAAAGGGACGTCGGTCGAGTCCCTAACCCTATAACACTGCCACACCAATTATATCGAGTTCCAAGACATATTCTCCGATAAAGGACTACTGCCACGCGATCACGGACAGGACACAAACATCGACATTGCAAGCCGTAGTTAGTAAAGCCATAACAAAAAACACACACTTCATTTCCAGCGATCAAACAAGGAATGGCTTCAAATTTGCACACATTGCTCACTACAACATCTTTCGCATTGATATTGAACAGGGATATTAATTTTCAACATTTACTTCGGATTCATTGCTTGTAAATAAGGTAGAGCTTCACGGCTATCGCCGTTCGCTTTTCAAAACAACATATACCCATGGGGAATGCGAAAAACCCAGTTATTTGTAGTGAGATAGTGTAGGGATAGGGATAGGGTTAGGGTTAGGGTTAGGGTTAGCCATGGCTCCATTAGTTGTAAGTAGACTTTGAGAGTCGTTTGTAGATCCTAATATGTGGAAAAGAGCGACGGGGAGAGGAGGAACTTGTGTCAACCTAGGCTGAACCAACCTTACTAGGGGGAGCTCTAGGTATACCTAGGTATAAAAACAAGGCTAACCTACGATGAACCCAGGTTAACACGGATACCAACATTTCACATTTTGGGGCCTAATAAGGGCAAGCTTATAGGGTAGGCCTATACTTCAATCAGAGGTCGATGTCTCTCTCTTTGCCATTTCCTTTCATTAAAGGGACATTTTCACGAAGGGAAACACTAAAATTAACTTTATTCGAATATGAATCCAAACAGCAAGGGAAATTAAGGATGTATGCTATATAAAATGTACGCATAAAATATATTCTTTGGAAATAGGCATGTCTAAAACAAATAGGTGTCAATTAGGCGTGCGTGTTTCATTTAAGATCGAAACATTAACATCAATGTTAGCATCTCAGTACATAATCTGAAATTAAACTAAAATATGAAATCAAAATCGCAAGGTGAAACACCCTGTATTCGGCCCTAGTTTTACAGGGGGATACCAGATGTCATACAGGGGAAACATCGAGGCACTCTAGGTGTAACACCGACAATCTACGGCAAACGCGGTGTTTCGACTTTTCGCAACGGAATAATACGAAACGACGTAAACTACTCGAACTCAATATTTTTAGTTTTATTTTTTCGATATTTTCAGGAAAAACTCCACACGTGAACCAACTTACGACTGCCGGAATACAGATTTAATTACTTCGATGTGTAGTGTGACAGGATTATTTCAATTATTGTGAAATGTGATTATTCCTGCTGCATTTGATTTAACCTATAATTGATAATAATAATTCAACTTGTAGTGTGAAATGGGATTAATCATAATGATAAGCCTACAATTATTCCTTATCATGATTAAGATAGAGTGCTGCATGGTATTTTGGTATATTATTATATGCTAATGAACACCGATATAAAAAGAAATAAATACAGGTAATAAATCAATAACAAGTTAAAAATATAAAGGATGTTGTCTTCGATCCAAGTTTCGCGTGAATGGACTTGAACCGATCAAAACCTTGTTTGTTTACAAAATGGCCAGAAAGTTGCATCTCTCGAGTTGCATTTCGCCTAAAAGTCCTACCCTACCCAAACACTGGGGAGACTAAGGGGAAAGGGCGACTTGTGGAGAAGAGGCACATCACTGGGTTAGAATAAGGGGAAAGGGAGACTTCGGGTTATCTTCTTCATTCTCTAACCATCATACTTGGGGAGACTTGGAGTCAGCGTAAAACTGGAAAGGGACGTCGGTCGAGTCCCTAACCCTATAACACTGCCACACCAATTATATCGAGTTCCAAGACATATTCTCCGATAAAGGACTACTGCCACGCGATCACGGACAGGACACAAACATCGACATTGCAAGCCGTAGTTAGTAAAGCCATAACAAAAAACACACACTTCATTTCCAGCGATCAAACAAGGAATGGCTTCAAATTTGCACACATTGCTCACTACAACATCTTTCGCATTGATATTGAACAGGGATATTAATTTTCAACATTTACTTCGGATTCATTGCTTGTAAATAAGGTAGAGCTTCACGGCTATCGCCGTTCGCTTTTCAAAACAACATATACCCATGGGGAATGCGAAAAACCCAGTTATTTGTAGTGAGATAGTGTAGGGATAGGGATAGGGTTAGGGTTAGGGTTAGGGTTAGCCATGGCTCCATTAGTTGTAAGTAGACTTTGAGAGTCGTTTGTAGATCCTAATATGTGGAAAAGAGCGACGGGGAGAGGAGGAACTTGTGTCAACCTAGGCTGAACCAACCTTACTAGGGGAGCTCTAGGTATACCTAGGTATAAAAACAAGGCTAACCTACGATGAACCCAGGTTAACACGGATACCAACATTTCACATTTTGGGGCCTAATAAGGGCAAGCTTATAGGGTAGGCCTATACTTCAATCAGAGGTCGATGTCTCTCTCTTTGCCATTTCCTTTCATTAAAGGGACATTTTCACGAAGGGAAACACTAAAATTAACTTTATTCGAATATGAATCCAAACAGCAAGGGAAATTAAGGATGTATGCTATATAAAATGTACGCATAAAATATATTCTTTGGAAATAGGCATGTCTAAAACAAATAGGTGTCAATTAGGCGTGCGTGTTTCATTTAAGATCGAAACATTAACATCAATGTTAGCATCTCAGTACATAATCTGAAATTAAACTAAAATATGAAATCAAAATCGCAAGGTGAAACACCCTGTATCCGGCCCTAGTTTTACAGGGGGATACCAGATGTCATACAGGGGAAACATCGAGGCACTCTAGGTGTAACACCGACAATCTACGGCAAACGCGGTGTTTCGACTTTTCGCAACGGAATAATACGAAACGACGTAAACTACTCGAACTCAATATTTTTAGTTTTATTTTTTCGATATTTTCAGGAAAAACTCCACACGTGAACCAACTTACGACTGCCGGAATACAGATTTAATTACTTCGATGTGTAGTGTGACAGGATTATTTCAATTATTGTGAAATGTGATTATTCCTGCTGCATTTGATTTAACCTATAATTGATAATAATAATTCAACTTGTAGTGTGAAATGGGATTAATCATAATGATAAGCCTACAATTATTCCTTATCATGATTAAGATAGAGTGCTGCATGGTATTTTGGTATATTATTATATGCTAATGAACACCGATATAAAAAGAAATAAATACAGGTAATAAATCAATAACAAGTTAAAAATATAAAGGATGTTGTCTTCGATCCAAGTTTCGCGTGAATGGACTTGAACCGATCAAAACCTTGTTTGTTTACAAAATGGCCAGAAAGTTGCATCTCTCGAGTTGCATTTCGCCTAAAAGTCCTACCCTAACCCTAACCCTAACCCTAACCCTAACCCTAACCCCTAACCCTAACCCTAACCCTAACCCTAACCCTAACCCTAACCCTAACCCTAACCCTAACCCTAACCCTAACCCTAACCCTAACCCTAACCCTAACCCTAACCCTAACCCCTAACCCTAACCCTAACCCTAACCCTAACCCCTAACCCTAACCCTAACCCTAACCCTAACCCTAACCCAACCCAAGCTTATAGGGTAGGCCTATACTTCAATCAGAGGTCGATGTCTCTCTCTTTGCCATTTCCTATTATTAAACGGACATTTTCACGAAGGGAAACACTAAAATTAACTTTATTCGAATATGAATCCAAACAGCAAGGGAAATTAAGGATGTATGCTATATAAAATGTACGCATAAAATATATTCTTTGGAAATAGGCATGTCTAAAACAAATAGGTGTCAATTAGGCGTGCGTGTTTCATTTAAGATCGAAACATTAACATCAATGTTAGCATCTCAGTACATAATCTGAAATTAAACTAAAATATGAAATCAAAATCGCAAGGTGAAACACCCTGTATCCGGCCCTAGTTTTACAGGGGGATACCAGATGTCATACAGGGGAAACATCGAGGCACTCTAGGTGTAACACCGACAATCTACGGCAAACGCGGTGTTTCGACTTTTCGCAACGGAATAATACGAAACTAGGGAATAATACGAAACGACGTAAACTACTCGAACTCAATATTTTTAGTTTTATTTTTTCGATATTTTCAGGAAAAACTCCACACGTGAACCAACTTACGACTGCCGGAATACAGATTTAATTACTTCGATGTGTAGTGTGACAGGATTATTTCAATTATTGTGAAATGTGATTATTCCTGCTGCATTTGATTTAACCTATAATTGATAATAATAATTCAACTTGTAGTGTGAAATGGGATTAATCATAATGATTAGCCTACAATTATTCCTTATCATGATTAAGATAGAGTGCTGCATGGTATTTTGGTATATTATTATATGCTAATGAACACCGATATAAAAAGAAATAAATACAGGTAATAAATCAATAACAAGTTAAAAATATAAAGGATGTTGTCTTCGATCCAAGATTCGCGTGAATGGACTTGAACCGATCAAAACCTTGTTTGTTTACAAAATGGCCAGAAAGTTGCATATCTCGAGTTGCATTTCGCCTAAAAGTCCTACCCTAACCCAACCCCTAACCCTAACCCTAACCCTAACCCTAACCCTAACCCTAACCCTAACCCTAACCCCTAACCCTAACCCAACCCACCCTAACCCTAACCCTAACCCTAACCCTAACCCTAACCCTAACCCTAACCCTAACCCTAACCCTAGGAAGCCTCAGAACAGCCAGCCCCAACCCTTAATGGCAATGGATATCCCACCACCCAGAGGCCCTAGAGCCCCCAGGGGCCCCAAAACCCAAAATAGGAACTGGGCTAAGAACAACAACCAAACGGACAAGACCCCCAACAAAGACGGACCAACGATTAAGGCCTTTTATCAAATTTTGCAATGCCTGCACCACTTAACCATCATGAAACTACAAGCTGACGGTCAGCTAGCAAAAGGATTCCACAACAAAGTCTTGGACCTGACTAAATTTGTAAAGCCGGCTATGGTCACTGCGACCCTTACGAACACCATTCTCACAATAAGTAA
This sequence comes from Patella pellucida, assembly GCA_917208275.1. NCBI lineage: Eukaryota > Metazoa > Mollusca > Gastropoda > Patellidae > Patella > Patella pellucida. The sequence goes on along the minus strand of OU795038.1, from coordinate 87,275,861 downwards.
ATCTTGGGCAAAATCGGTAGGCAGGGAACTTGTTTCCCACTATGAGAAGACACTCGATGAAAAACTAATTTGGCTCCACAGGCAAAACTTTAGTAGAGAACAAACTACCAATTTCGGCAACACCGCACTTTCGTGGGCAAAAAAATCTTTTGGTAGGAAAATGAACGCCTTGACTCGGACCCGATTCCTTGAACTTGTCGACAGTACACCGAATGACGGACGGACCCAGCTCAACCCCCCCCCTCCCCCAAATACCTCCCCAATGGTGATCGACCCAACAACCACGACGACCAACATCAACCTGGCCACTGCGACACCCAACCGTAAACGGCGAGAACGATCCCCCTCACCAACCATGGATACTCCAGGAAAGAAGATCAACACTCGTATCTTCCCCTCTCCCTCTCCCCCCACTTCCCCAAATTCCGCCCTCGACGCCTTGATAGAGAAATTAGGCTCTCCAACAGACACTGTGTCTAGTACTGAGGGCAACCAAGGGGACACTGTGTCGCCCGTTATCCCCAAACTTGATTATCCCACCAGCCCCATCACACAGCCCATGATGGCTCGCAAGAGTCTATCCTCTACGTTTAATGTAATACCAATGGGTACGCCACGTCGGATGAGTTTAGACTTGAGCACTCCTAGAGTTAGTAGCCCTCGCCTACCCAAAATATTAGCCCCCCGAAAACATGATGGTGACAACAAGGCGTCCTGGTCCCTCCCCAAAATAACAAGAAAAACATTAGTTATAGGCAGCTCAAACCTTTTTAGGATACCCAGGGGTAGGGAGGGTGTACAAATAGAGGCTTACTCGGGGGGGCAACATACAACACCTCACACACATCATAAGGGACAGTAAAGACACCGGCCAACCCCAGAATATAATATTCCAAATAGGAACGAATAACAGAAAAATGCACCCGAGAAAAGCTCACAGCGCATACGTCGACCTTATTACGACTACGAAGACAAGATTCCCCATTGCCAAAATTCATATTGCACTGATCCCCTTTTCCCCACTCCTTAAACAATCCAACCCCAAAGAATTCGAGAACCTGACGAACCTGAACCACTACCTCCGCACTGAACCCCCCAAACATGCCACTGTAATTGAACTCAGTAAATCCCAAGTCATCCTTGCCCCAAACGACCAAATCCACTGGACAAACACGACTGCAGACCGACAACTGACCCACTGGCTCAGGGAAGCTGAGTGTTTAAACTGAGCCATGAGGGAGGTAAAAATGAAAACAACACAGTAAATACCTCCACTCAAACTCTCAAATCCCAATTAGGCAAAACCGTAATTAACTTAAGCTCCCGCAAAATATCCCAAATAGAAAACCAGGTTCTTGACAAAGGCCTTAAATTTATACCCTCCCCACAACCGACATCCGTCGACGAGATCCTCGAATCCACAGACTTATTTTCGAGATCACTTAAAATAACCTATTTTTTCCGCGATAAACCCAACAGCGGCCCAAGGACTAATTTTATAGAAAAATCAAATTGGAATCCCTCAAACACGGCTATCAGAGGTGATATTTTGGAACATTTGGAAAAAATGAGGAGTGATGTGGCACAGTCACCCATTTTCATAGAAAAAAACAATCTAACACGCGCAGAGAGAACAGCCTTGAACGCCCTGAAAAAGGACAAATCCATCGTCATCAAAAAAAGCGACAAGGGCTCTTGTTGCGTTATTCTAAATCGAAATGACTACATCTTAGAAGCTGAAAAACAATTAAGCAATGAGAAGTATTACCAAAGAATAAACGAACCGATTTTTATGGAAACTCGTATCATGATCAACCAAATTTTGGAGAAACTTGTAACAAAAAAATTCTTAACCGAAAAACAATTTGACTACCTTTCCGCGAAGGCCGACTGCAGACAGAGACACTTTTACACTCTCCCGAAAATCCACAAGAATCCCGAATCGGAGTGGTTTGTCCCGAACAAAATACCCAAAGGGCGCCCAATTGTGTCGGACTGTTCGAGTGAGTGTCACAATGTCTCAGAATATATGGACTCATTTTTAAAGCCGCTAGCCTCCCAGCACCCCGCATACCTAAAAGACACCAACGATTTCATCAACAAAATAAGGAAATTGAAGGTCCCCCAACACTCGTTATTAATATCTATCGATGTACAGAGCATGTACACGAATATTGATAACATAACAGGCTTACGCGCGGTTCGAAAAGCCTTTACTCGGAATCCTTTGAAATCTCGTCCGGACGCAGAAATTTTAGAGTTATTGGAAATCTGCCTGAATCGCAACGACTTTACTTTTAATGAAAAAAACTACCTCCAGGTCACTGGAGTAGCGATGGGACAAATTTACAGCCCCAGTTATGCAAATATCTTTCTGGCAGAATGGGAAAGGGAACTCCTTCCCCTCTGTCCCCTACAACCAACTTTTTACGGTAGATTTTTAGATGATATTTTCATCGTTTGGCCCTTCTCCTTGGAACAATTCTGGCAGTATTTTGACATCATCAATAACCACCATCCCGCTATAAAACTAACCGCCACAGTTAGCGAAAATAGCATAGACTTCCTGGACACGACAGTGTTCAAGAGTGAGAACATAAACCTCACTGGCCAACTTGAAACCAAAGTCTTTTTTAAAGAAACAGACACCCACCAACTTTTATTCAAGTCATCTTTTCATCCCAAACATACATTTTCGGGCATTATTAAGTCCCAAATACTCCGTTTCCACCGAATTTGCACGCGTAAAATCGACTTCGAACAAGCGTGTAAAATCGTCTTTGACAAACTCCGAGAACGGGGCTACTCGAAGCGATTTCTTAGAACCATAAAAAATACCACTTTGACAGAAATTACAACCAAAAACATAATTCCAGTCCAGCCCTTTCAACAATTTGGAGCCATGCCGTGTATGAGCGTTAGATGCAGCATATGCAAACATCTAAAGCGCACCAATTTTTTCGAAAACAAAAGGTCCAAGAACCAATTCCCGATTCATGATCGCCTTACGTGCGAAAGCCGTAACCTGATTTACCTAATTTCCTGCAAGCTCTGTTCCATGCAGTACGTCGGAGAAAGCCAGAATTCTTTGAGGGAGAGGGCATTAGGCCATCTATCAGATATTAGGAGAAAAACAGACAAACCTATCTCCGCCCATTTCAACCAGGAAGACCACACGTCAGGAGATTTAATTATCACCCCAATCGAAAAAATCCCACCCACACCCAGCGAGGAAGAAACCAAAAAGTATCGATTACTCAGGGAAGATTTTTGGATAAACAAATTAGACACCATTTGCCCGAACGGCATAAACATTCGGCTCAATACCAAGATTCTTCCTTTAGTAATCAAATACAATACCACAGCCTATCATGCTACAAAAATAATCAAAACGTTTTATGAACAATTGAAAGAAACTTTCCCAAAAATTTATAAAAACAAGCTTATTGTAGCCTACTCTAGAAACAAAAACCTTACAGATATTCTGGTCCCCAGCAAACTCCCCAAAATTTAGTTTCAAATTTTTGAAAAAAAACTCTGACACCTATGGAAATACTCAATTTCTCTGAGACAGTGCCGTGACGAACAAAACTAAAAGACTGACTGTCATCTTAGCCCAGGAAAAGAGTTCCACATATATAAAAAAATCACAACTCCCCGCTTACCTCAAATGTCTACTTTAAAATGTCCTTGACTTGCTCAAACAATTTGTCAAACCCTAGGCCTACGCTTCCTGTGGGGGCCCTATCCTAGGAACCCCCACCCTAACCCTATACCCTAACCTAGCTCGTGCCAGGGATTACGAATAGTTTAGCAGGACAGGAGACGATTTAAAAATGGACTCCAATTGAGGTGCGAATATGCCAGAGTTTACAATCTCACGACTTGTTGTTTTTTTCAAATTCTCATGTTAATCATAAACCCATGTTTTTGTCTTTTTCTTTGAAAAACCATCTTCCAGGAAATAAGAAAAGAACAGAAATATTTTGACGAGTACCAGAAACAAGTCTAGCGCACACACAAGTGTATACCAACAACCCTATCCACCGCCCACTCCTCGGGCTGACTGACGGATTGTTTACCATTAATAATGCTTTTTATTATAGCCGGTGTACCATTAAATAAACCATATATCATTTGTATTTCAGCTGACACCTTACACATGCTGATACTTCTTATCCACCAGACCAAGTTTGGCCAAAATTCCCCCGAACATTCTAGAAACGGTCCCCGTTTTTTGTTTCCACAGGAAAAGAATCGCCCATATATATATATATATTATAACTGCTTCATATTCTAGACAGATATTGACGAAATTCAAAGAAAATAACCATTAACTTTCTTTTTATTCACAGGACTGGAAATATAAAACATAACGTACCTATTCATTTCCATACAAATCCAGGTTACTTTAGGGATTATTAGGATGTAAATATCAAGAGGATTTCTCTATCTTTTTTTACATTGAATGCCCCAACTCACCCGCATTACCCCCGTAAAACAAACAATAACCACTTGTAAGTTGGAAACCTTAAACCGTCTCACGACTTTCTTCCCAAATTGAAAAACAAACCCTAGCCCTAACCCTAACCCTGGCCCTAACCTAACCCAACAGAAAAAAATAAAACCTAACCCTTACCCTAACCCTAACCCCCCGGACCATAAGCACATAACTGCCAAAAAATCGCTAACCAAACTCGCCAAAAATTAACACCACCGGGCGAGACTAACAAGCACGAATTAATCCCAAACTAATTGTTACACACTTTGGTTTCACCAGCAAACAAAGTGCGACATTCCTTCTTAACGTAGGGATCGCCGGTAATTTCTAGCAAACCGATCAAAGTAATGAAAACCTGCAGTCCTAATATTGTTTCTTTATAATAGAGAATATTAAGGAACAAAACAAGGTACATTCTTCTGGTAGAAATTGCTCAAATACGGCTAAAACAAACTAATTCTTAAACCAATGTTTACACCGTAATCGTACCGCACGGGTCTTGTTACGGAGGACATTGGCTTTAATCAACAGTTTATCCCTTTACAAACACGCCACCAATCAATCAATCAATGGATACGTAAAATACCCATTGAAAGATTGTATGTGTTTTGTTTCTTTTTTAAAAAATATAGCTCTCCACGACTTCCCGATTTAAATAACTCAGGAAAACGGGAAAAGCTAACCCCTCGATAACCTCAAGAGTATACTCATTTTAATTATTATCATCCCCATTTAAGTAAAATTTCTCAATATATAATTCCATTATAAGTTTACTTAAATGACTAAAAATAATGGAAATATATAACCTGTCTTTGTTTATATACCGATGGTATTTCTTTCATAAAGGAAACGTATCGATGTTGAAATTAACCCTCTCTATATCTATACATGTACATATAAAATGTCTACCGTTGGTTTTATAGAATATTCTTTTCGCCATCCTTTTGAACTTGTACACACTCCGAAACATAACGTTTCTATATATATATATACATACCGATGGTATTTCTTTCTTTAAGATAACTTATCGATGTTGAAATTAACTCTTCATGTGTATATATAATGTCTATTGTTGGTTTTATAAAATAACTCTTTTTGCCATTTCTTTGTGAACTTGTACGCTCTCTTAAGTAAAATTGCTCTTTAGTGTTAAGTAAATGTATATATTACTGTCTTTTTATACATACGCGGCTTTTTTATTTTTACATTTATCTATGTCTTAAACTGTACCTAAGTATGTATACAACAACTAAACAACTTGTTAACGACAGAAAAACAACCATACTCTACTAACAATATATGTAATTATTTTTGGGGTTTTTTTGTTTTTTTTGTTCATTTTATATGCATATATTTATGTCTCCTAGAAAGTGTATAAATAATGTTAATCTCTTCTAGTCCAAAAAAATTATTCGCTTTTATATATGCTTTATTTTACAAACAAATGTATATCTCCTCGTTTATCTAAAGAAAATTCTCCTCTGTCTGACGACTAGGACCTTCGAGTCGCCCCAATCCTCGCCCCCCCCCCCCCCCAACCCGCTCGGGATCTAGCAGGTTTTGCTCTTTCTCACCTTATTCCGTCCCATTCTTGAACCCTACAAGCAAGCGATCTAGCCCAAATCTAGTCACTTCGAGTCAATTTAGAAACTTTTCGGCCAAAATAATAGCTCAAAACAACATAGTGCATGTTCACGGCAGAAGACGAACAAGACATCATCGGAGGGATACTCCCTTGAAAGCCAAAAATGGTTCTCGGAAAGAAAAAAACAATTCGATGCTAGACATCGAAGGGAGCCTGACTCCCTCATAGCCATTACGTGGCATGAAAAAAGTACACATATAGAGTACCACCTACATGGTCGACAAATGGAGACCAAACTAAAGAGTCTTGTCGGAACATCCGCACAAAGAGCACAGGTTAATTTCAAAAACCACCACCCTTGACTCAAATAAAGGAAGTACGGAAAAAAATGTACTTTAATTCTCAGGGTTAACTGGCTAAAAGAGCCCACCCACGAATAGAGAAAAAAATCGCTTTGCCCCCCACCTTCCCTCCCTCAACCTGTAGAGAAGTAGCAAAAACCTGCATAATCCCTAAATAAACAGCGGATATAGAACATTTCCGGCCTTCGCCAATCAAAGAAAATACCAACTCTTAACACCCGATCAATTTTACGGATGTATTTAATTTCCGGCTCTCACACACGTGGTCAATCACCCAAACAGCCAACCAAATCACAGTAGGTCCCTAAACTTCTCGAATTTTTTCAATATAAAGGCAGACTCGACCCCTAGTCTTCAGACACGAACTTGAAAAAGGCTGATACTAGGCGAAATAGCTATCGTTCAAAGAGGAGTTTCTTGTACTTAGTATGCACTAAGTACTTTAGTTCGAATTTTATAACTTGTGTTTTTGTGATCCTCACATGTGATTTTTTCTTCTTATTTGGATTATTGTGTGTGATTCATTCTTGGATTCATTATCAGTTAAGTCTTTTTTCTTCTTTTCCCATTATCTTTTGTTTTTTTATATACAATATTATGCTTTGGATGCAATATACTTGATAATAAAGTATAGACATTTGTTTATGCCTTCCCTGATTTATCTGTCATCATGTACGGAAAAGGTTATAGAGGCTATAGTAATGACGGTTATTATGGCAACCGTTATCAAAACTTTGACTACGACCAGGGTCGCCCTGAAGATTACCAACACTTCAACCCCTATCCCAAACAAGGCTATAACAATTATTCCCAACAAGGCTATAACCCCCACCCCCAACAGGATTTTGATCCGTATCCCCAGCACTTTTCCAATTATGGCAATTCTCGAAATCCCCGACATCCCCGTAACCCGAATCATAGGAAGCCTCAGAACAGCCAGCCCCAACCCTTAATGGCAATGGATATCCCACCACCCAGAGGCCCTAGAGCCCCCAGGGGCCCCAAAACCCAAAATAGGAACTGGGCTAAGAACAACAACCAAACGGACAAGACCCCCAACAAAGACGGACCAACGATTAAGGCCTTTTATCAAATTTTGCAATGCCTGCACCACTTAACCATCATGAAACTACAAGCTGACGGTCAGCTAGCAAAAGGATTCCACAACAAAGTCTTGGACCTGACTAAATTTGTAAAGCCGGCTATGGTCACTGCGACCCTTACGAACACCATTCTCACAATAAGTAAATCTTGGGCAAAATCGGTAGGCAGGGAACTTGTTTCCCACTATGAGAAGACACTCGATGAAAAACTAATTTGGCTCCACAGGCAAAACTTTAGTAGAGAACAAACTACCAATTTCGGCAACACCGCACTTTCGTGGGCAAAAAAATCTTTTGGTAGGAAAATGAACGCCTTGACTCGGACCCGATTCCTTGAACTTGTCGACAGTACACCGAATGACGGACGGACCCAGCTCAACACCCCCCCTCCCCCAAATACCTCCCCAATGGTGATCGACCCAACAACCACGACGACCAACATCAACCTGGCCACTGCGACACCCAACCGTAAACGGCGAGAACGATCCCCCTCACCAACCATGGATACTCCAGGAAAGAAGATCAACACTCGTATCTTCCCCTCTCCCTCTCCCCCCACTTCCCCAAATTCCGCCCTCGACGCCTTGATAGAGAAATTAGGCTCTCCAACAGACACTGTGTCTAGTACTGAGGGCAACCAAGGGGACACTGTGTCGCCCGTTATCCCCAAACTTGATTATCCCACCAGCCCCATCACACAGCCCATGATGGCTCGCAAGAGTCTATCCTCTACGTTTAATGTAATACCAATGGGTACGCCACGTCGGATGAGTTTAGACTTGAGCACTCCTAGAGTTAGTAGCCCTCGCCTACCCAAAATATTAGCCCCCCGAAAACATGATGGTGACAACAAGGCGTCCTGGTCCCTCCCCAAAATAACAAGAAAAACATTAGTTATAGGCAGCTCAAACCTTTTTAGGATACCCAGGGGTAGGGAGGGTGTACAAATAGAGGCTTACTCCGGGGGCAACATACAACACCTCACACACATCATAAGGGACAGTAAAGACACCGGCCAACCCCAGAATATAATATTCCAAATAGGAACGAATAACAGAAAAATGCACCCGAGAAAAGCTCACAGCGCATACGTCGACCTTATTACGACTACGAAGACAAGATTCCCCATTGCCAAAATTCATATTGCACTGATCCCCTTTTCCCCACTCCTTAAACAATCCAACCCCAAAGAATTCGAGAACCTGACGAACCTGAACCACTACCTCCGCACTGAACCCCCCAAACATGCCACTGTAATTGAACTCAGTAAATCCCAAGTCATCCTTGCCCCAAACGACCAAATCCACTGGACAAACACGACTGCAGACCGACAACTGACCCACTGGCTCAGGGAAGCTGAGTGTTTAAACTGAGCCATGAGGGAGGTAAAAATGAAAACAACACAGTAAATACCTCCACTCAAACTCTCAAATCCCAATTAGGCAAAACCGTAATTAACTTAAGCTCCCGCAAAATATCCCAAATAGAAAACCAGGTTCTTGACAAAGGCCTTAAATTTATACCCTCCCCACAACCGACATCCGTCGACGAGATCCTCGAATCCACAGACTTATTTTCGAGATCACTTAAAATAACCTATTTTTTCCGCGATAAACCCAACAGCGGCCCAAGGACTAATTTTATAGAAAAATCAAATTGGAATCCCTCAAACACGGCTATCAGAGGTGATATTTTGGAACATTTGGAAAAAATGAGGAGTGATGTGGCACAGTCACCCATTTTCATAGAAAAAAACAATCTAACACGCGCAGAGAGAACAGCCTTGAACGCCCTGAAAAAGGACAAATCCATCGTCATCAAAAAAAGCGACAAGGGCTCTTGTTGCGTTATTCTAAATCGAAATGACTACATCTTAGAAGCTGAAAAACAATTAAGCAATGAGAAGTATTACCAAAGAATAAACGAACCGATTTTTATGGAAACTCGTATCATGATCAACCAAATTTTGGAGAAACTTGTAACAAAAAAATTCTTAACCGAAAAACAATTTGACTACCTTTCCGCGAAGGCCGACTGCAGACAGAGACACTTTTACACTCTCCCGAAAATCCACAAGAATCCCGAATCGGAGTGGTTTGTCCCGAACAAAATACCCAAAGGGCGCCCAATTGTGTCGGACTGTTCGAGTGAGTGTCACAATGTCTCAGAATATATGGACTCATTTTTAAAGCCGCTAGCCTCCCAGCACCCCGCATACCTAAAAGACACCAACGATTTCATCAACAAAATAAGGAAATTGAAGGTCCCCCAACACTCGTTATTAATATCTATCGATGTACAGAGCATGTACACGAATATTGATAACATAACAGGCTTACGCGCGGTTCGAAAAGCCTTTACTCGGAATCCTTTGAAATCTCGTCCGGACGCAGAAATTTTAGAGTTATTGGAAATCTGCCTGAATCGCAACGACTTTACTTTTAATGAAAAAAACTACCTCCAGGTCACTGGAGTAGCGATGGGACAAATTTACAGCCCCAGTTATGCAAATATCTTTCTGGCAGAATGGGAAAGGGAACTCCTTCCCCTCTGTCCCCTACAACCAACTTTTTACGGTAGATTTTTAGATGATATTTTCATCGTTTGGCCCTTCTCCTTGGAACAATTCTGGCAGTATTTTGACATCATCAATAACCACCATCCCGCTATAAAACTAACCGCCACAGTTAGCGAAAATAGCATAGACTTCCTGGACACGACAGTGTTCAAGAGTGAGAACATAAACCTCACTGGCCAACTTGAAACCAAAGTCTTTTTTAAAGAAACAGACACCCACCAACTTTTATTCAAGTCATCTTTTCATCCCAAACATACATTTTCGGGCATTATTAAGTCCCAAATACTCCGTTTCCACCGAATTTGCACGCGTAAAATCGACTTCGAACAAGCGTGTAAAATCGTCTTTGACAAACTCCGAGAACGGGGCTACTCGAAGCGATTTCTTAGAACCATAAAAAATACCACTTTGACAGAAATTACAACCAAAAACATAATTCCAGTCCAGCCCTTTCAACAATTTGGAGCCATGCCGTGTATGAGCGTTAGATGCAGCATATGCAAACATCTAAAGCGCACCAATTTTTTCGAAAACAAAAGGTCCAAGAACCAATTCCCGATTCATGATCGCCTTACGTGCGAAAGCCGTAACCTGATTTACCTAATTTCCTGCAAGCTCTGTTCCATGCAGTACGTCGGAGAAAGCCAGAATTCTTTGAGGGAGAGGGCATTAGGCCATCTATCAGATATTAGGAGAAAAACAGACAAACCTATCTCCGCCCATTTCAACCAGGAAGACCACACGTCAGGAGATTTAATTATCACCCCAATCGAAAAAATCCCACCCACACCCAGCGAGGAAGAAACCAAAAAGTATCGATTACTCAGGGAAGATTTTTGGATAAACAAATTAGACACCATTTGCCCGAACGGCATAAACATTCGGCTCAATACCAAGATTCTTCCTTTAGTAATCAAATACAATACCACAGCCTATCATGCTACAAAAATAATCAAAACGTTTTATGAACAATTGAAAGAAACTTTCCCAAAAATTTATAAAAACAAGCTTATTGTAGCCTACTCTAGAAACAAAAACCTTACAGATATTCTGGTCCCCAGCAAACTCCCCAAAATTTAGTTTCAAATTTTTGAAAAAAAACTCTGACACCTATGGAAATACTCAATTTCTCTGAGACAGTGCCGTGACGAACAAAACTAAAAGACTGACTGTCATCTTAGCCCAGGAAAAGAGTTCCACATATATAAAAAAATCACAACTCCCCGCTTACCTCAAATGTCTACTTTAAAATGTCCTTGACTTGCTCAAACAATTTGTCAAACCCTAGGCCTACGCTTCCTGTGGGGGCCCTATCCTAGGAACCCCCACCCTAACCCTATACCCTAACCTAGCTCGTGCCAGGGATTACGAATAGTTTAGCAGGACAGGAGACGATTTAAAAATGGACTCCAATTGAGGTGCGAATATGCCAGAGTTTACAATCTCACGACTTGTTGTTTTTTTCAAATTCTCATGTTAATCATAAACCCATGTTTTTGTCTTTTTCTTTGAAAAACCATCTTCCAGGAAATAAGAAAAGAACAGAAATATTTTGACGAGTACCAGAAACAAGTCTAGCGCACACACAAGTGTATACCAACAACCCTATCCACCGCCCACTCCTCGGGCTGACTGACGGATTGTTTACCATTAATAATGCTTTTTATTATAGCCGGTGTACCATTAAATAAACCATATATCATTTGTATTTCAGCTGACACCTTACACATGCTGATACTTCTTATCCACCAGACCAAGTTTGGCCAAAATTCCCCCGAACATTCTAGAAACGGTCCCCGTTTTTTGTTTCCACAGGAAAAGAATCGCCCATATATATATATATATTATAACTGCTTCATATTCTAGACAGATATTGACGAAATTCAAAGAAAATAACCATTAACTTTCTTTTTATTCACAGGACTGGAAATATAAAACATAACGTACCTATTCATTTCCATACAAATCCAGGTTACTTTAGGGATTATTAGGATGTAAATATCAAGAGGATTTCTCTATCTTTTTTTACATTGAATGCCCCAACTCACCCGCATTACCCCCGTAAAACAAACAATAACCACTTGTAAGTTGGAAACCTTAAACCGTCTCACGACTTTCTTCCCAAATTGAAAAACAAACCCTAGCCCTAACCCTAACCCTGGCCCTAACCTAACCCAACAGAAAAAAATAAAACCTGACCCTTACCCTAACCCTAACCCCCCGGACCATAAGCACATAACTGCCAAAAAATCGCTAACCAAACTCGCCAAAAATTAACACCACCGGGCGAGACTAACAAGCACGAATTAATCCCAAACTAATTGTTACACACTTTGGTTTCACCAGCAAACAAAGTGCGACATTCCTTCTTAACGTAGGGATCGCCGGTAATTTCTAGCAAACCGATCAAAGTAATGAAAACCTGCAGTCCTAATATTGTTTCTTTATAATAGAGAATATTAAGGAACAAAACAAGGTACATTCTTCTGGTAGAAATTGCTCAAATACGGCTAAAACAAACTAATTCTTAAACCAATGTTTACACCGTAATCGTACCGCACGGGTCTTGTTACGGAGGACATTGGCTTTAATCAACAGTTTATCCCTTTACAAACACGCCACCAATCAATCAATCAATGGATACGTAAAATACCCATTGAAAGATTGTATGTGTTTTGTTTCTTTTTTAAAAAATATAGCTCTCCACGACTTCCCGATTTAAATAACTCAGGAAAACGGGAAAAGCTAACCCCTCGATAACCTCAAGAGTATACTCATTTTAATTATTATCATCCCCATTTAAGTAAAATTTCTCAATATATAATTCCATTATAAGTTTACTTAAATGACTAAAAATAATGGAAATATATAACCTGTCTTTGTTTATATACCGATGGTATTTCTTTCATAAAGGAAACGTATCGATGTTGAAATTAACCCTCTCTATATCTATACATGTACATATAAAATGTCTACCGTTGGTTTTATAGAATATTCTTTTCGCCATCCTTTTGAACTTGTACACACTCCGAAACATAACGTTTCTATATATATATATACATACCGATGGTATTTCTTTCTTTAAGATAACTTATCGATGTTGAAATTAACTCTTCATGTGTATATATAATGTCTATTGTTGGTTTTATAAAATAACTCTTTTTGCCATTTCTTTGTGAACTTGTACGCTCTCTTAAGCATAAATTGCTCTTTAGTGTTAAGTAAATGTATATATTACTGTCTTTTTATACATACGCGGCTTTTTTATTTTTACATTTATCTATGTCTTAAACTGTACCTAAGTATGTATACAACAACTAAACAACTTGTTAACGACAGAAAAACAACCATACTCTACTAACAATATATGTAATTATTTTTGGGGTTTTTTTGTTTTTTTTGTTCATTTTATATGCATATATTTATGTCTCCTAGAAAGTGTATAAATAATGTTAATCTCTTCTAGTCCAAAAAAATTATTCGCTTTTATATATGCTTTATTTTACAAACAAATGTATATCTCCTCGTTTATCTAAAGAAAATTCTCCTCTGTCTGACGACTAGGACCTTCGAGTCGCCCCAATCCTCGCCCCCCCCCAACCCGCTCGGGATCTAGCAGGTTTTGCTCTTTCTCACCTTATTCCGTCCCATTCTTGAACCCTACAAGCAAGCGATCTAGCCCAAATCTAGTCACTTCGAGTCAATTTAGAAACTTTTCGGCCAAAATAATAGCTCAAAACAACATAGTGCATGTTCACGGCAGAAGACGAACAAGACATCATCGGAGGGATACTCCCTTGAAAGCCAAAAATGGTTCTCGGAAAGAAAAAAACAATTCGATGCTAGACATCGAAGGGAGCCTGACTCCCTCATAGCCATTACGTGGCATGAAAAAAGTACACATATAGAGTACCACCTACATGGTCGACAAATGGAGACCAAACTAAAGAGTCTTGTCGGAACATCCGCACAAAGAGCACAGGTTAATTTCAAAAACCACCACCCTTGACTCAAATAAAGGAAGTACGGAAAAAAATGTACTTTAATTCTCAGGGTTAACTGGCTAAAAGAGCCCACCCACGAATAGAGAAAAAAATCGCTTTGCCCCCCACCTTCCCTCCCTCAACCTGTAGAGAAGTAGCAAAAACCTGCATAATCCCTAAATAAACAGCGGATATAGAACATTTCCGGCCTTCGCCAATCAAAGAAAATACCAACTCTTAACACCCGATCAATTTTACGGATGTATTTAATTTCCGGCTCTCACACACGTGGTCAATCACCCAAACAGCCAACCAAATCACAGTAGGTCCCTAAACTTCTCGAATTTTTTCAATATAAAGGCAGACTCGACCCCTAGTCTTCAGACACGAACTTGAAAAAGGCTGATACTAGCCGAAATAGCTATCGTTCAAAGAGGAGTTTCTTGTACTTAGTATGCACTAAGTACTTTAGTTCGAATTTTATAACTTGTGTTTTTGTGATCCTCACATGTGATTTTTTCTTCTTATTTGGATTATTGTGTGTGATTCATTCTTGGATTCATTATCAGTTAAGTCTTTTTTCTTCTTTTCCCATTATCTTTTGTTTTTTTATATACAATATTATGCTTTGGATGCAATATACTTGATAATAAAGTATAGACATTTGTTTATGCCTTCCCTGATTTATCTGTCATCATGTACGGAAAAGGTTATAGAGGCTATAGTAATGACGGTTATTATGGCAACCGTTATCAAAACTTTGACTACGACCAGGGTCGCCCTGAAGATTACCAACACTTCAACCCCTATCCCAAACAAGGCTATAACAATTATTCCCAACAAGGCTATAACCCCCACCCCCAACAGGATTTTGATCCGTATCCCCAGCACTTTTCCAATTATGGCAATTCTCGAAATCCCCGACATCCCCGTAACCCGAATCATAGGAAGCCTCAGAACAGCCAGCCCCAACCCTTAATGGCAATGGATATCCCACCACCCAGAGGCCCTAGAGCCCCCAGGGGCCCCAAAACCCAAAATAGGAACTGGGCTAAGAACAACAACCAAACGGACAAGACCCCCAACAAAGACGGACCAACGATTAAGGCCTTTTATCAAATTTTGCAATGCCTGCACCACTTAACCATCATGAAACTACAAGCTGACGGTCAGCTAGCAAAAGGATTCCACAACAAAGTCTTGGACCTGACTAAATTTGTAAAGACGGCAATGGTCACTGCGACCCTTACGAACACCATTCTCACAATAAGTAAATCTTGGGCAAAATCGGTAGGCAGGGAACTTGTTTCCCACTATGAGAAGACACTCGATGAAAAACTAATTTGGCTCCACAGGCAAAACTTTAGTAGAGAACAAACTACCAATTTCGGCAACACCGCACTTTCGTGGGCAAAAAAATCTTTTGGTAGGAAAATGAACGCCTTGACTCGGACCCGATTCCTTGAACTTGTCGACAGTACACCGAATGACGGACGGACCCAGCTCAACACCCCCCCTCCCCCAAATACCTCCCCAATGGTGATCGACCCAACAACCACGACGACCAACATCAACCTGGCCACTGCGACACCCAACCGTAAACGGCGAGAACGATCCCCCTCACCAACCATGGATACTCCAGGAAAGAAGATCAACACTCGTATCTTCCCCTCTCCCTCTCCCCCCACTTCCCCAAATTCCGCCCTCGACGCCTTGATAGAGAAATTAGGCTCTCCAACAGACACTGTGTCTAGTACTGAGGGCACCCAAGGGGACACTGTGTCGCCCGTTATCCCCAAACTTGATTATCCCACCAGCCCCATCACACAGCCCATGATGGCTCGCAAGAGTCTATCCTCTACGTTTAATGTAATACCAATGGGTACGCCACGTCGGATGAGTTTAGACTTGAGCACTCCTAGAGTTAGTAGCCCTCGCCTACCCAAAATATTAGCCCCCCGAAAACATGATGGTGACAACAAGGCGTCCTGGTCCCTCCCCAAAATAACAAGAAAAACATTAGTTATAGGCAGCTCAAACCTTTTTAGGATACCCAGGGGTAGGGAGGGTGTACAAATAGAGGCTTACTCCGGGGGCAACATACAACACCTCACACACATCATAAGGGACAGTAAAGACACCGGCCAACCCCAGAATATAATATTCCAAATAGGAACGAATAACAGAAAAATGCACCCGAGAAAAGCTCACAGCGCATACGTCGACCTTATTACGACTACGAAGACAAGATTCCCCATTGCCAAAATTCATATTGCACTGATCCCCTTTTCCCCACTCCTTAAACAATCCAACCCCAAAGAATTCGAGAACCTGACGAACCTGAACCACTACCTCCGCACTGAACCCCCCAAACATGCCACTGTAATTGAACTCAGTAAATCCCAAGTCATCCTTGCCCCAAACGACCAAATCCACTGGACAAACACGACTGCAGACCGACAACTGACCCACTGGCTCAGGGAAGCTGAGTGTTTAAACTGAGCCATGAGGGAGGTAAAAATGAAAACAACACAGTAAATACCTCCACTCAAACTCTCAAATCCCAATTAGGCAAAACCGTAATTAACTTAAGCTCCCGCAAAATATCCCAAATAGAAAACCAGGTTCTTGACAAAGGCCTTAAATTTATACCCTCCCCACAACCGACATCCGTCGACGAGATCCTCGAATCCACAGACTTATTTTCGAGATCACTTAAAATAACCTATTTTTTCCGCGATAAACCCAACAGCGGCCCAAGGACTAATTTTATAGAAAAATCAAATTGGAATCCCTCAAACACGGCTATCAGAGGTGATATTTTGGAACATTTGGAAAAAATGAGGAGTGATGTGGCACAGTCACCCATTTTCATAGAAAAAAACAATCTAACACGCGCAGAGAGAACAGCCTTGAACGCCCTGAAAAAGGACAAATCCATCGTCATCAAAAAAAGCGACAAGGGCTCTTGTTGCGTTATTCTAAATCGAAATGACTACATCTTAGAAGCTGAAAAACAATTAAGCAATGAGAAGTATTACCAAAGAATAAACGAACCGATTTTTATGGAAACTCGTATCATGATCAACCAAATTTTGGAGAAACTTGTAACAAAAAAATTCTTAACCGAAAAACAATTTGACTACCTTTCCGCGAAGGCCGACTGCAGACAGAGACACTTTTACACTCTCCCGAAAATCCACAAGAATCCCGAATCGGAGTGGTTTGTCCCGAACAAAATACCCAAAGGGCGCCCAATTGTGTCGGACTGTTCGAGTGAGTGTCACAATGTCTCAGAATATATGGACTCATTTTTAAAGCCGCTAGCCTCCCAGCACCCCGCATACCTAAAAGACACCAACGATTTCATCAACAAAATAAGGAAATTGAAGGTCCCCCAACACTCGTTATTAATATCTATCGATGTACAGAGCATGTACACGAATATTGATAACATAACAGGCTTACGCGCGGTTCGAAAAGCCTTTACTCGGAATCCTTTGAAATCTCGTCCGGACGCAGAAATTTTAGAGTTATTGGAAATCTGCCTGAATCGCAACGACTTTACTTTTAATGAAAAAAACTACCTCCAGGTCACTGGAGTAGCGATGGGACAAATTTACAGCCCCAGTTATGCAAATATCTTTCTGGCAGAATGGGAAAGGGAACTCCTTCCCCTCTGTCCCCTACAACCAACTTTTTACGGTAGATTTTTAGATGATATTTTCATCGTTTGGCCCTTCTCCTTGGAACAATTCTGGCAGTATTTTGACATCATCAATAACCACCATCCCGCTATAAAACTAACCGCCACAGTTAGCGAAAATAGCATAGACTTCCTGGACACGACAGTGTTCAAGAGTGAGAACATAAACCTCACTGGCCAACTTGAAACCAAAGTCTTTTTTAAAGAAACAGACACCCACCAACTTTTATTCAAGTCATCTTTTCATCCCAAACATACATTTTCGGGCATTATTAAGTCCCAAATACTCCGTTTCCACCGAATTTGCACGCGTAAAATCGACTTCGAACAAGCGTGTAAAATCGTCTTTGACAAACTCCGAGAACGGGGCTACTCGAAGCGATTTCTTAGAACCATAAAAAATACCACTTTGACAGAAATTACAACCAAAAACATAATTCCAGTCCAGCCCTTTCAACAATTTGGAGCCATGCCGTGTATGAGCGTTAGATGCAGCATATGCAAACATCTAAAGCGCACCAATTTTTTCGAAAACAAAAGGTCCAAGAAACAATTCCCGATTCATGATCGCCTTACGTGCGAAAGCCGTAACCTGATTTACCTAATTTCCTGCAAGCTCTGTTCCATGCAGTACGTCGGAGAAAGCCAGAATTCTTTGAGGGAGAGGGCATTAGGCCATCTATCAGATATTAGGAGAAAAACAGACAAACCTATCTCCGCCCATTTCAACCAGGAAGACCACACGTCAGGAGATTTAATTATCACCCCAATCGAAAAAATCCCACCCACACCCAGCGAGGAAGAAACCAAAAAGTATCGATTACTCAGGGAAGATTTTTGGATAAACAAATTAGACACCATTTGCCCGAACGGCATAAACATTCGGCTCAATACCAAGATTCTTCCTTTAGTAATCAAATACAATACCACAGCCTATCATGCTACAAAAATAATCAAAACGTTTTATGAACAATTGAAAGAAACTTTCCCAAAAATTTATAAAAACAAGCTTATTGTAGCCTACTCTAGAAACAAAAACCTTACAGATATTCTGGTCCCCAGCAAACTCCCCAAAATTTAGTTTCAAATTTTTGAAAAAAAACTCTGACACCTATGGAAATACTCAATTTCTCTGAGACAGTGCCGTGACGAACAAAACTAAAAGACTGACTGTCATCTTAGCCCAGGAAAAGAGTTCCACATATATAAAAAAATCACAACTCCCCGCTTACCTCAAATGTCTACTTTAAAATGTCCTTGACTTGCTCAAACAATTTGTCAAACCCTAGGCCTACGCTTCCTGTGGGGGCCCTATCCTAGGAACCCCCACCCTAACCCTATACCCTAACCTAGCTCGTGCCAGGGATTACGAATAGTTTAGCAGGACAGGAGACGATTTAAAAATGGACTCCAATTGAGGTGCGAATATGCCAGAGTTTACAATCTCACGACTTGTTGTTTTTTTCAAATTCTCATGTTAATCATAAACCCATGTTTTTGTCTTTTTCTTTGAAAAACCATCTTCCAGGAAATAAGAAAAGAACAGAAATATTTTGACGAGTACCAGAAACAAGTCTAGCGCACACACAAGTGTATACCAACAACCCTATCCACCGCCCACTCCTCGGGCTGACTGACGGATTGTTTACCATTAATAATGCTTTTTATTATAGCCGGTGTACCATTAAATAAACCATATATCATTTGTATTTCAGCTGACACCTTACACATGCTGATACTTCTTATCCACCAGACCAAGTTTGGCCAAAATTCCCCCGAACATTCTAGAAACGGTCCCCGTTTTTTGTTTCCACAGGAAAAGAATCGCCCATATATATATATATATTATAACTGCTTCATATTCTAGACAGATATTGACGAAATTCAAAGAAAATAACCATTAACTTTCTTTTTATTCACAGGACTGGAAATATAAAACATAACGTACCTATTCATTTCCATACAAATCCAGGTTACTTTAGGGATTATTAGGATGTAAATATCAAGAGGATTTCTCTATCTTTTTTTACATTGAATGCCCCAACTCACCCGCATTACCCCCGTAAAACAAACAATAACCACTTGTAAGTTGGAAACCTTAAACCGTCTCACGACTTTCTTCCCAAATTGAAAAACAAACCCTAGCCCTAACCCTAACCCTGGCCCTAACCTAACCCAACAGAAAAAAATAAAACCTGACCCTTACCCTAACCCTAACCCCCCGGACCATAAGCACATAACTGCCAAAAAATCGCTAACCAAACTCGCCAAAAATTAACACCACCGGGCGAGACTAACAAGCACGAATTAATCCCAAACTAATTGTTACACACTTTGGTTTCACCAGCAAACAAAGTGCGACATTCCTTCTTAACGTAGGGATCGCCGGTAATTTCTAGCAAACCGATCAAAGTAATGAAAACCTGCAGTCCTAATATTGTTTCTTTATAATAGAGAATATTAAGGAACAAAACAAGGTACATTCTTCTGGTAGAAATTGCTCAAATACGGCTAAAACAAACTAATTCTTAAACCAATGTTTACACCGTAATCGTACCGCACGGGTCTTGTTACGGAGGACATTGGCTTTAATCAACAGTTTATCCCTTTACAAACACGCCACCAATCAATCAATCAATGGATACGTAAAATACCCATTGAAAGATTGTATGTGTTTTGTTTCTTTTTTAAAAAATATAGCTCTCCACGACTTCCCGATTTAAATAACTCAGGAAAACGGGAAAAGCTAACCCCTCGATAACCTCAAGAGTATACTCATTTTAATTATTATCATCCCCATTTAAGTAAAATTTCTCAATATATAATTCCATTATAAGTTTACTTAAATGACTAAAAATAATGGAAATATATAACCTGTCTTTGTTTATATACCGATGGTATTTCTTTCATAAAGGAAACGTATCGATGTTGAAATTAACCCTCTCTATATCTATACATGTACATATAAAATGTCTACCGTTGGTTTTATAGAATATTCTTTTCGCCATCCTTTTGAACTTGTACACACTCCGAAACATAACGTTTCTATATATATATATACATACCGATGGTATTTCTTTCTTTAAGATAACTTATCGATGTTGAAATTAACTCTTCATGTGTATATATAATGTCTATTGTTGGTTTTATAAAATAACTCTTTTTGCCATTTCTTTGTGAACTTGTACGCTCTCTTAAGCATAAATTGCTCTTTAGTGTTAAGTAAATGTATATATTACTGTCTTTTTATACATACGCGGCTTTTTTATTTTTACATTTATCTATGTCTTAAACTGTACCTAAGTATGTATACAACAACTAAACAACTTGTTAACGACAGAAAAACAACCATACTCTACTAACAATATATGTAATTATTTTTGGGGTTTTTTTGTTTTTTTTGTTCATTTTATATGCATATATTTATGTCTCCTAGAAAGTGTATAAATAATGTTAATCTCTTCTAGTCCAAAAAAATTATTCGCTTTTATATATGCTTTATTTTACAAACAAATGTATATCTCCTCGTTTATCTAAAGAAAATTCTCCTCTGTCTGACGACTAGGACCTTCGAGTCGCCCCAATCCTCGCCCCCCCCCCCCCCCCCAACCCGCTCGGGATCTAGCAGGTTTTGCTCTTTCTCACCTTATTCCGTCCCATTCTTGAACCCTACAAGCAAGCGATCTAGCCCAAATCTAGTCACTTCGAGTCAATTTAGAAACTTTTCGGCCAAAATAATAGCTCAAAACAACATAGTGCATGTTCACGGCAGAAGACGAACAAGACATCATCGGAGGGATACTCCCTTGAAAGCCAAAAATGGTTCTCGGAAAGAAAAAAACAATTCGATGCTAGACATCGAAGGGAGCCTGACTCCCTCATAGCCATTACGTGGCATGAAAAAAGTACACATATAGAGTACCACCTACATGGTCGACAAATGGAGACCAAACTAAAGAGTCTTGTCGGAACATCCGCACAAAGAGCACAGGTTAATTTCAAAAACCACCACCCTTGACTCAAATAAAGGAAGTACGGAAAAAAATGTACTTTAATTCTCAGGGTTAACTGGCTAAAAGAGCCCACCCACGAATAGAGAAAAAAATCGCTTTGCCCCCCACCTTCCCTCCCTCAACCTGTAGAGAAGTAGCAAAAACCTGCATAATCCCTAAATAAACAGCGGATATAGAACATTTCCGGCCTTCGCCAATCAAAGAAAATACCAACTCTTAACACCCGATCAATTTTACGGATGTATTTAATTTCCGGCTCTCACACACGTGGTCAATCACCCAAACAGCCAACCAAATCACAGTAGGTCCCTAAACTTCTCGAATTTTTTCAATATAAAGGCAGACTCGACCCCTAGTCTTCAGACACGAACTTGAAAAAGGCTGATACTAGCCGAAATAGCTATCGTTCAAAGAGGAGTTTCTTGTACTTAGTATGCACTAAGTACTTTAGTTCGAATTTTATAACTTGTGTTTTTGTGATCCTCACATGTGATTTTTTCTTCTTATTTGGATTATTGTGTGTGATTCATTCTTGGATTCATTATCAGTTAAGTCTTTTTTCTTCTTTTCCCATTATCTTTTGTTTTTTTATATACAATATTATGCTTTGGATGCAATATACTTGATAATAAAGTATAGACATTTGTTTATGCCTTCCCTGATTTATCTGTCATCATGTACGGAAAAGGTTATAGAGGCTATAGTAATGACGGTTATTATGGCAACCGTTATCAAAACTTTGACTACGACCAGGGTCGCCCTGAAGATTACCAACACTTCAACCCCTATCCCAAACAAGGCTATAACAATTATTCCCAACAAGGCTATAACCCCCACCCCCAACAGGATTTTGATCCGTATCCCCAGCACTTTTCCAATTATGGCAATTCTCGAAATCCCCGACATCCCCGTAACCCGAATCATAGGAAGCCTCAGAACAGCCAGCCCCAACCCTTAATGGCAATGGATATCCCACCACCCAGAGGCCCTAGAGCCCCCAGGGGCCCCAAAACCCAAAATAGGAACTGGGCTAAGAACAACAACCAAACGGACAAGACCCCCAACAAAGACGGACCAACGATTAAGGCCTTTTATCAAATTTTGCAATGCCTGCACCACTTAACCATCATGAAACTACAAGCTGACGGTCAGCTAGCAAAAGGATTCCACAACAAAGTCTTGGACCTGACTAAATTTGTAAAGCCGGCTATGGTCACTGCGACCCTTACGAACACCATTCTCACAATAAGTAAATCTTGGGCAAAATCGGTAGGCAGGGAACTTGTTTCCCACTATGAGAAGACACTCGATGAAAAACTAATTTGGCTCCACAGGCAAAACTTTAGTAGAGAACAAACTACCAATTTCGGCAACACCGCACTTTCGTGGGCAAAAAAATCTTTTGGTAGGAAAATGAACGCCTTGACTCGGACCCGATTCCTTGAACTTGTCGACAGTACACCGAATGACGGACGGACCCAGCTCAACACCCCCCCCTCCCCCAAATACCTCCCCAATGGTGATCGACCCAACAACCACGACGACCAACATCAACCTGGCCACTGCGACACCCAACCGTAAACGGCGAGAACGATCCCCCTCACCAACCATGGATACTCCAGGAAAGAAGATCAACACTCGTATCTTCCCCTCTCCCTCTCCCCCCACTTCCCCAAATTCCGCCCTCGACGCCTTGATAGAGAAATTAGGCTCTCCAACAGACACTGTGTCTAGTACTGAGGGCAACCAAGGGGACACTGTGTCGCCCGTTATCCCCAAACTTGATTATCCCACCAGCCCCATCACACAGCCCATGATGGCTCGCAAGAGTCTATCCTCTACGTTTAATGTAATACCAATGGGTACGCCACGTCGGATGAGTTTAGACTTGAGCACTCCTAGAGTTAGTAGCCCTCGCCTACCCAAAATATTAGCCCCCCGAAAACATGATGGTGACAACAAGGCGTCCTGGTCCCTCCCCAAAATAACAAGAAAAACATTAGTTATAGGCAGCTCAAACCTTTTTAGGATACCCAGGGGTAGGGAGGGTGTACAAATAGAGGCTTACTCCGGGGGCAACATACAACACCTCACACACATCATAAGGGACAGTAAAGACACCGGCCAACCCCAGAATATAATATTCCAAATAGGAACGAATAACAGAAAAATGCACCCGAGAAAAGCTCACAGCGCATACGTCGACCTTATTACGACTACGAAGACAAGATTCCCCATTGCCAAAATTCATATTGCACTGATCCCCTTTTCCCCACTCCTTAAACAATCCAACCCCAAAGAATTCGAGAACCTGACGAACCTGAACCACTACCTCCGCACTGAACCCCCCAAACATGCCACTGTAATTGAACTCAGTAAATCCCAAGTCATCCTTGCCCCAAACGACCAAATCCACTGGACAAACACGACTGCAGACCGACAACTGACCCACTGGCTCAGGGAAGCTGAGTGTTTAAACTGAGCCATGAGGGAGGTAAAAATGAAAACAACACAGTAAATACCTCCACTCAAACTCTCAAATCCCAATTAGGCAAAACCGTAATTAACTTAAGCTCCCGCAAAATATCCCAAATAGAAAACCAGGTTCTTGACAAAGGCCTTAAATTTATACCCTCCCCACAACCGACATCCGTCGACGAGATCCTCGAATCCACAGACTTATTTTCGAGATCACTTAAAATAACCTATTTTTTCCGCGATAAACCCAACAGCGGCCCAAGGACTAATTTTATAGAAAAATCAAATTGGAATCCCTCAAACACGGCTATCAGAGGTGATATTTTGGAACATTTGGAAAAAATGAGGAGTGATGTGGCACAGTCACCCATTTTCATAGAAAAAAACAATCTAACACGCGCAGAGAGAACAGCCTTGAACGCCCTGAAAAAGGACAAATCCATCGTCATCAAAAAAAGCGACAAGGGCTCTTGTTGCGTTATTCTAAATCGAAATGACTACATCTTAGAAGCTGAAAAACAATTAAGCAATGAGAAGTATTACCAAAGAATAAACGAACCGATTTTTATGGAAACTCGTATCATGATCAACCAAATTTTGGAGAAACTTGTAACAAAAAAATTCTTAACCGAAAAACAATTTGACTACCTTTCCGCGAAGGCCGACTGCAGACAGAGACACTTTTACACTCTCCCGAAAATCCACAAGAATCCCGAATCGGAGTGGTTTGTCCCGAACAAAATACCCAAAGGGCGCCCAATTGTGTCGGACTGTTCGAGTGAGTGTCACAATGTCTCAGAATATATGGACTCATTTTTAAAGCCGCTAGCCTCCCAGCACCCCGCATACCTAAAAGACACCAACGATTTCATCAACAAAATAAGGAAATTGAAGGTCCCCCAACACTCGTTATTAATATCTATCGATGTACAGAGCATGTACACGAATATTGATAACATAACAGGCTTACGCGCGGTTCGAAAAGCCTTTACTCGGAATCCTTTGAAATCTCGTCCGGACGCAGAAATTTTAGAGTTATTGGAAATCTGCCTGAATCGCAACGACTTTACTTTTAATGAAAAAAACTACCTCCAGGTCACTGGAGTAGCGATGGGACAAATTTACAGCCCCAGTTATGCAAATATCTTTCTGGCAGAATGGGAAAGGGAACTCCTTCCCCTCTGTCCCCTACAACCAACTTTTTACGGTAGATTTTTAGATGATATTTTCATCGTTTGGCCCTTCTCCTTGGAACAATTCTGGCAGTATTTTGACATCATCAATAACCACCATCCCGCTATAAAACTAACCGCCACAGTTAGCGAAAATAGCATAGACTTCCTGGACACGACAGTGTTCAAGAGTGAGAACATAAACCTCACTGGCCAACTTGAAACCAAAGTCTTTTTTAAAGAAACAGACACCCACCAACTTTTATTCAAGTCATCTTTTCATCCCAAACATACATTTTCGGGCATTATTAAGTCCCAAATACTCCGTTTCCACCGAATTTGCACGCGTAAAATCGACTTCGAACAAGCGTGTAAAATCGTCTTTGACAAACTCCGAGAACGGGGCTACTCGAAGCGATTTCTTAGAACCATAAAAAATACCACTTTGACAGAAATTACAACCAAAAACATAATTCCAGTCCAGCCCTTTCAACAATTTGGAGCCATGCCGTGTATGAGCGTTAGATGCAGCATATGCAAACATCTAAAGCGCACCAATTTTTTCGAAAACAAAAGGTCCAAGAACCAATTCCCGATTCATGATCGCCTTACGTGCGAAAGCCGTAACCTGATTTACCTAATTTCCTGCAAGCTCTGTTCCATGCAGTACGTCGGAGAAAGCCAGAATTCTTTGAGGGAGAGGGCATTAGGCCATCTATCAGATATTAGGAGAAAAACAGACAAACCTATCTCCGCCCATTTCAACCAGGAAGACCACACGTCAGGAGATTTAATTATCACCCCAATCGAAAAAATCCCACCCACACCCAGCGAGGAAGAAACCAAAAAGTATCGATTACTCAGGGAAGATTTTTGGATAAACAAATTAGACACCATTTGCCCGAACGGCATAAACATTCGGCTCAATACCAAGATTCTTCCTTTAGTAATCAAATACAATACCACAGCCTATCATGCTACAAAAATAATCAAAACGTTTTATGAACAATTGAAAGAAACTTTCCCAAAAATTTATAAAAACAAGCTTATTGTAGCCTACTCTAGAAACAAAAACCTTACAGATATTCTGGTCCCCAGCAAACTCCCCAAAATTTAGTTTCAAATTTTTGAAAAAAAACTCTGACACCTATGGAAATACTCAATTTCTCTGAGACAGTGCCGTGACGAACAAAACTAAAAGACTGACTGTCATCTTAGCCCAGGAAAAGAGTTCCACATATATAAAAAAATCACAACTCCCCGCTTACCTCAAATGTCTACTTTAAAATGTCCTTGACTTGCTCAAACAATTTGTCAAACCCTAGGCCTACGCTTCCTGTGGGGGCCCTATCCTAGGAACCCCCACCCTAACCCTATACCCTAACCTAGCTCGTGCCAGGGATTACGAATAGTTTAGCAGGACAGGAGACGATTTAAAAATGGACTCCAATTGAGGTGCGAATATGCCAGAGTTTACAATCTCACGACTTGTTGTTTTTTTCAAATTCTCATGTTAATCATAAACCCATGTTTTTGTCTTTTTCTTTGAAAAACCATCTTCCAGGAAATAAGAAAAGAACAGAAATATTTTGACGAGTACCAGAAACAAGTCTAGCGCACACACAAGTGTATACCAACAACCCTATCCACCGCCCACTCCTCGGGCTGACTGACGGATTGTTTACCATTAATAATGCTTTTTATTATAGCCGGTGTACCATTAAATAAACCATATATCATTTGTATTTCAGCTGACACCTTACACATGCTGATACTTCTTATCCACCAGACCAAGTTTGGCCAAAATTCCCCCGAACATTCTAGAAACGGTCCCCGTTTTTTGTTTCCACAGGAAAAGAATCGCCCATATATATATATATATTATAACTGCTTCATATTCTAGACAGATATTGACGAAATTCAAAGAAAATAACCATTAACTTTCTTTTTATTCACAGGACTGGAAATATAAAACATAACGTACCTATTCATTTCCATACAAATCCAGGTTACTTTAGGGATTATTAGGATGTAAATATCAAGAGGATTTCTCTATCTTTTTTTACATTGAATGCCCCAACTCACCCGCATTACCCCCGTAAAACAAACAATAACCACTTGTAAGTTGGAAACCTTAAACCGTCTCACGACTTTCTTCCCAAATTGAAAAACAAACCCTAGCCCTAACCCTAACCCTGGCCCTAACCTAACCCAACAGAAAAAAATAAAACCTGACCCTTACCCTAACCCTAACCCCCCGGACCATAAGCACATAACTGCCAAAAAATCGCTAACCAAACTCGCCAAAAATTAACACCACCGGGCGAGACTAACAAGCACGAATTAATCCCAAACTAATTGTTACACACTTTGGTTTCACCAGCAAACAAAGTGCGACATTCCTTCTTAACGTAGGGATCGCCGGTAATTTCTAGCAAACCGATCAAAGTAATGAAAACCTGCAGTCCTAATATTGTTTCTTTATAATAGAGAATATTAAGGAACAAAACAAGGTACATTCTTCTGGTAGAAATTGCTCAAATACGGCTAAAACAAACTAATTCTTAAACCAATGTTTACACCGTAATCGTACCGCACGGGTCTTGTTACGGAGGACATTGGCTTTAATCAACAGTTTATCCCTTTACAAACACGCCACCAATCAATCAATCAATGGATACGTAAAATACCCATTGAAAGATTGTATGTGTTTTGTTTCTTTTTTAAAAAATATAGCTCTCCACGACTTCCCGATTTAAATAACTCAGGAAAACGGGAAAAGCTAACCCCTCGATAACCTCAAGAGTATACTCATTTTAATTATTATCATCCCCATTTAAGTAAAATTTCTCAATATATAATTCCATTATAAGTTTACTTAAATGACTAAAAATAATGGAAATATATAACCTGTCTTTGTTTATATACCGATGGTATTTCTTTCATAAAGGAAACGTATCGATGTTGAAATTAACCCTCTCTATATCTATACATGTACATATAAAATGTCTACCGTTGGTTTTATAGAATATTCTTTTCGCCATCCTTTTGAACTTGTACACACTCCGAAACATAACGTTTCTATATATATATATACATACCGATGGTATTTCTTTCTTTAAGATAACTTATCGATGTTGAAATTAACTCTTCATGTGTATATATAATGTCTATTGTTGGTTTTATAAAATAACTCTTTTTGCCATTTCTTTGTGAACTTGTACGCTCTCTTAAGCATAAATTGCTCTTTAGTGTTAAGTAAATGTATATATTACTGTCTTTTTATACATACGCGGCTTTTTTATTTTTACATTTATCTATGTCTTAAACTGTACCTAAGTATGTATACAACAACTAAACAACTTGTTAACGACAGAAAAACAACCATACTCTACTAACAATATATGTAATTATTTTTGGGGGTTTTTTGTTTTTTTTGTTCATTTTATATGCATATATTTATGTCTCCTAGAAAGTGTATAAATAATGTTAATCTCTTCTAGTCCAAAAAAATTATTCGCTTTTATATATGCTTTATTTTACAAACAAATGTATATCTCCTCGTTTATCTAAAGAAAATTCTCCTCTGTCTGACGACTAGGACCTTCGAGTCGCCCCAATCCTCGCCCCCCCCCCCCCAACCCGCTCGGGATCTAGCAGGTTTTGCTCTTTCTCACCTTATTCCGTTCCATTCTTGAACCCTACAAGCAAGCGATCTAGCCCAAATCTAGTCACTTCGAGTCAATTTAGAAACTTTTCGGCCAAAATAATAGCTCAAAACAACATAGTGCATGTTCACGGCAGAAGACGAACAAGACATCATCGGAGGGATACTCCCTTGAAAGCCAAAAATGGTTCTCGGAAAGAAAAAAACAATTCGATGCTAGACATTGAAGGGAGCCTGACTCCCTCATAGCCATTACGTGGCATGAAAAAAGTACACATATAGAGTACCACCTACATGGTCGACAAATGGAGACCAAACTAAAGAGTCTTGTCGGAACATCCGCACAAAGAGCACAGGTTAATTTCAAAAACCACCACCCTTGACTCAAATAAAGGAAGTACGGAAAAAAATGTACTTTAATTCTCAGGGTTAACTGGCTAAAAGAGCCCACCCACGAATAGAGAAAAAAATCGCTTTGCCCCCCACCTTCCCTCCCTCAACCTGTAGAGAAGTAGCAAAAACCTGCATAATCCCTAAATAAACAGCGGATATAGAACATTTCCGGCCTTCGCCAATCAAAGAAAATACCAACTCTTAACACCCGATCAATTTTACGGATGTATTTAATTTCCGGCTCTCACACACGTGGTCAATCACCCAAACAGCCAACCAAATCACAGTAGGTCCCTAAACTTCTCGAATTTTTTCCATATAAAGGCAGACTCGACCCCTAGTCTTCAGACACGAACTTGAAAAAGGCTGATACTAGCCGAAATAGCTATCGTTCAAAGAGGAGTTTCTTGTACTTAGTATGCACTAAGTACTTTAGTTCGAATTTTATAACTTGTGTTTTTGTGATCCTCACATGTGATTTTTTCTTCTTATTTGGATTATTGTGTGTGATTCATTCTTGGATTCATTATCAGTTAAGTCTTTTTTCTTCTTTTCCCATTATCTTTTGTTTTTTTATATACAATATTATGCTTTGGATGCAATATACTTGATAATAAAGTATAGACATTTGTTTATGCCTTCCCTGATTTATCTGTCATCATGTACGGAAAAGGTTATAGAGGCTATAGTAATGACGGTTATTATGGCAACCGTTATCAAAACTTTGACTACGACCAGGGTCGCCCTGAAGATTACCAACACTTCAACCCCTATCCCAAACAAGGCTATAACAATTATTCCCAACAAGGCTATAACCCCCACCCCCAACAGGATTTTGATCCGTATCCCCAGCACTTTTCCAATTATGGCAATTCTCGAAATCCCCGACATCCCCGTAACCCGAATCATAGGAAGCCTCAGAACAGCCAGCCCCAACCCTTAATGGCAATGGATATCCCACCACCCAGAGGCCCTAGAGCCCCCAGGGGCCCCAAAACCCAAAATAGGAACTGGGCTAAGAACAACAACCAAACGGACAAGACCCCCAACAAAGACGGACCAACGATTAAGGCCTTTTATCAAATTTTGCAATGCCTGCACCACTTAACCATCATGAAACTACAAGCTGACGGTCAGCTAGCAAAAGGATTCCACAACAAAGTCTTGGACCTGACTAAATTTGTAAAGCCGGCTATGGTCACTGCGACCCTTACGAACACCATTCTCACAATAAGTAAATCTTGGGCAAAATCGGTAGGCAGGGAACTTGTTTCCCACTATGAGAAGACACTCGATGAAAAACTAATTTGGCTCCACAGGCAAAACTTTAGTAGAGAACAAACTACCAATTTCGGCAACACCGCACTTTCGTGGGCAAAAAAATCTTTTGGTAGGAAAATGAACGCCTTGACTCGGACCCGATTCCTTGAACTTGTCGACAGTACACCGAATGACGGACGGACCCAGCTCAACACCCCCCCTCCCCCAAATACCTCCCCAATGGTGATCGACCCAACAACCACGACGACCAACATCAACCTGGCCACTGCGACACCCAACCGTAAACGGCGAGAACGATCCCCCTCACCAACCATGGATACTCCAGGAAAGAAGATCAACACTCGTATCTTCCCCTCTCCCTCTCCCCCCACTTCCCCAAATTCCGCCCTCGACGCCTTGATAGAGAAATTAGGCTCTCCAACAGACACTGTGTCTAGTACTGAGGGCAACCAAGGGGACACTGTGTCGCCCGTTATCCCCAAACTTGATTATCCCACCAGCCCCATCACACAGCCCATGATGGCTCGCAAGAGTCTATCCTCTA
Source organism: Patella pellucida (assembly GCA_917208275.1). NCBI lineage: Eukaryota > Metazoa > Mollusca > Gastropoda > Patellidae > Patella > Patella pellucida. Next base: position 87,244,495 of record OU795038.1, on the reverse strand, counting down.
CGTTTAATGTAATACCAATGGGTACGCCACGTCGGATGAGTTTAGACTTGAGCACTCCTAGAGTTAGTAGCCCTCGCCTACCCAAAATATTAGCCCCCCGAAAACATGATGGTGACAACAAGGCGTCCTGGTCCCTCCCCAAAATAACAAGAAAAACATTAGTTATAGGCAGCTCAAACCTTTTTAGGATACCCAGGGGTAGGGAGGGTGTACAAATAGAGGCTTACTCCGGGGGCAACATACAACACCTCACACACATCATAAGGGACAGTAAAGACACCGGCCAACCCCAGAATATAATATTCCAAATAGGAACGAATAACAGAAAAATGCACCCGAGAAAAGCTCACAGCGCATACGTCGACCTTATTACGACTACGAAGACAAGATTCCCCATTGCCAAAATTCATATTGCACTGATCCCCTTTTCCCCACTCCTTAAACAATCCAACCCCAAAGAATTCGAGAACCTGACGAACCTGAACTACTACCTCCGCACTGAACCCCCCAAACATGCCACTGTAATTGAACTCAGTAAATCCCAAGTCATCCTTGCCCCAAACGACCAAATCCACTGGACAAACACGACTGCAGACCGACAACTGACCCACTGGCTCAGGGAAGCTGAGTGTTTAAACTGAGCCATGAGGGAGGTAAAAATGAAAACAACACAGTAAATACCTCCACTCAAACTCTCAAATCCCAATTAGGCAAAACCGTAATTAACTTAAGCTCCCGCAAAATATCCCAAATAGAAAACCAGGTTCTTGACAAAGGCCTTAAATTTATACCCTCCCCACAACCGACATCCGTCGACGAGATCCTCGAATCCACAGACTTATTTTCGAGATCACTTAAAATAACCTATTTTTTCCGCGATAAACCCAACAGCGGCCCAAGGACTAATTTTATAGAAAAATCAAATTGGAATCCCTCAAACACGGCTATCAGAGGTGATATTTTGGAACATTTGGAAAAAATGAGGAGTGATGTGGCACAGTCACCCATTTTCATAGAAAAAAACAATCTAACACGCGCAGAGAGAACAGCCTTGAACGCCCTGAAAAAGGACAAATCCATCGTCATCAAAAAAAGCGACAAGGGCTCTTGTTGCGTTATTCTAAATCGAAATGACTACATCTTAGAAGCTGAAAAACAATTAAGCAATGAGAAGTATTACCAAAGAATAAACGAACCGATTTTTATGGAAACTCGTATCATGATCAACCAAATTTTGGAGAAACTTGTAACAAAAAAATTCTTAACCGAAAAACAATTTGACTACCTTTCCGCGAAGGCCGACTGCAGACAGAGACACTTTTACACTCTCCCGAAAATCCACAAGAATCCCGAATCGGAGTGGTTTGTCCCGAACAAAATACCCAAAGGGCGCCCAATTGTGTCGGACTGTTCGAGTGAGTGTCACAATGTCTCAGAATATATGGACTCATTTTTAAAGCCGCTAGCCTCCCAGCACCCCGCATACCTAAAAGACACCAACGATTTCATCAACAAAATAAGGAAATTGAAGGTCCCCCAACACTCGTTATTAATATCTATCGATGTACAGAGCATGTACACGAATATTGATAACATAACAGGCTTACGCGCGGTTCGAAAAGCCTTTACTCGGAATCCTTTGAAATCTCGTCCGGACGCAGAAATTTTAGAGTTATTGGAAATCTGCCTGAATCGCAACGACTTTACTTTTAATGAAAAAAACTACCTCCAGGTCACTGGAGTAGCGATGGGACAAATTTACAGCCCCAGTTATGCAAATATCTTTCTGGCAGAATGGGAAAGGGAACTCCTTCCCCTCTGTCCCCTACAACCAACTTTTTACGGTAGATTTTTAGATGATATTTTCATCGTTTGGCCCTTCTCCTTGGAACAATTCTGGCAGTATTTTGACATCATCAATAACCACCATCCCGCTATAAAACTAACCGCCACAGTTAGCGAAAATAGCATAGACTTCCTGGACACGACAGTGTTCAAGAGTGAGAACATAAACCTCACTGGCCAACTTGAAACCAAAGTCTTTTTTAAAGAAACAGACACCCACCAACTTTTATTCAAGTCATCTTTTCATCCCAAACATACATTTTCGGGCATTATTAAGTCCCAAATACTCCGTTTCCACCGAATTTGCACGCGTAAAATCGACTTCGAACAAGCGTGTAAAATCGTCTTTGACAAACTCCGAGAACGGGGCTACTCGAAGCGATTTCTTAGAACCATAAAAAATACCACTTTGACAGAAATTACAACCAAAAACATAATTCCAGTCCAGCCCTTTCAACAATTTGGAGCCATGCCGTGTATGAGCGTTAGATGCAGCATATGCAAACATCTAAAGCGCACCAATTTTTTCGAAAACAAAAGGTCCAAGAACCAATTCCCGATTCATGATCGCCTTACGTGCGAAAGCCGTAACCTGATTTACCTAATTTCCTGCAAGCTCTGTTCCATGCAGTACGTCGGAGAAAGCCAGAATTCTTTGAGGGAGAGGGCATTAGGCCATCTATCAGATATTAGGAGAAAAACAGACAAACCTATCTCCGCCCATTTCAACCAGGAAGACCACACGTCAGGAGATTTAATTATCACCCCAATCGAAAAAATCCCACCCACACCCAGCGAGGAAGAAACCAAAAAGTATCGATTACTCAGGGAAGATTTTTGGATAAACAAATTAGACACCATTTGCCCGAACGGCATAAACATTCGGCTCAATACCAAGATTCTTCCTTTAGTAATCAAATACAATACCACAGCCTATCATGCTACAAAAATAATCAAAACGTTTTATGAACAATTGAAAGAAACTTTCCCAAAAATTTATAAAAACAAGCTTATTGTAGCCTACTCTAGAAACAAAAACCTTACAGATATTCTGGTCCCCAGCAAACTCCCCAAAATTTAGTTTCAAATTTTTGAAAAAAAACTCTGACACCTATGGAAATACTCAATTTCTCTGAGACAGTGCCGTGACGAACAAAACTAAAAGACTGACTGTCATCTTAGCCCAGGAAAAGAGTTCCACATATATAAAAAAATCACAACTCCCCGCTTACCTCAAATGTCTACTTTAAAATGTCCTTGACTTGCTCAAACAATTTGTCAAACCCTAGGCCTACGCTTCCTGTGGGGGCCCTATCCTAGGAACCCCCACCCTAACCCTATACCCTAACCTAGCTCGTGCCAGGGATTACGAATAGTTTAGCAGGACAGGAGACGATTTAAAAATGGACTCCAATTGAGGTGCGAATATGCCAGAGTTTACAATCTCACGACTTGTTGTTTTTTTCAAATTCTCATGTTAATCATAAACCCATGTTTTTGTCTTTTTCTTTGAAAAACCATCTTCCAGGAAATAAGAAAAGAACAGAAATATTTTGACGAGTACCAGAAACAAGTCTAGCGCACACACAAGTGTATACCAACAACCCTATCCACCGCCCACTCCTCGGGCTGACTGACGGATTGTTTACCATTAATAATGCTTTTTATTATAGCCGGTGTACCATTAAATAAACCATATATCATTTGTATTTCAGCTGACACCTTACACATGCTGATACTTCTTATCCACCAGACCAAGTTTGGCCAAAATTCCCCCGAACATTCTAGAAACGGTCCCCGTTTTTTGTTTCCACAGGAAAAGAATCGCCCATATATATATATATATTATAACTGCTTCATATTCTAGACAGATATTGACGAAATTCAAAGAAAATAACCATTAACTTTCTTTTTATTCACAGGACTGGAAATATAAAACATAACGTACCTATTCATTTCCATACAAATCCAGGTTACTTTAGGGATTATTAGGATGTAAATATCAAGAGGATTTCTCTATCTTTTTTTACATTGAATGCCCCAACTCACCCGCATTACCCCCGTAAAACAAACAATAACCACTTGTAAGTTGGAAACCTTAAACCGTCTCACGACTTTCTTCCCAAATTGAAAAACAAACCCTAGCCCTAACCCTAACCCTGGCCCTAACCTAACCCAACAGAAAAAAATAAAACCTGACCCTTACCCTAACCCTAACCCCCCGGACCATAAGCACATAACTGCCAAAAAATCGCTAACCAAACTCGCCAAAAATTAACACCACCGGGCGAGACTAACAAGCACGAATTAATCCCAAACTAATTGTTACACACTTTGGTTTCACCAGCAAACAAAGTGCGACATTCCTTCTTAACGTAGGGATCGCCGGTAATTTCTAGCAAACCGATCAAAGTAATGAAAACCTGCAGTCCTAATATTGTTTCTTTATAATAGAGAATATTAAGGAACAAAACAAGGTACATTCTTCTGGTAGAAATTGCTCAAATACGGCTAAAACAAACTAATTCTTAAACCAATGTTTACACCGTAATCGTACCGCACGGGTCTTGTTACGGAGGACATTGGCTTTAATCAACAGTTTATCCCTTTACAAACACGCCACCAATCAATCAATCAATGGATACGTAAAATACCCATTGAAAGATTGTATGTGTTTTGTTTCTTTTTTAAAAAATATAGCTCTCCACGACTTCCCGATTTAAATAACTCAGGAAAACGGGAAAAGCTAACCCCTCGATAACCTCAAGAGTATACTCATTTTAATTATTATCATCCCCATTTAAGTAAAATTTCTCAATATATAATTCCATTATAAGTTTACTTAAATGACTAAAAATAATGGAAATATATAACCTGTCTTTGTTTATATACCGATGGTATTTCTTTCATAAAGGAAACGTATCGATGTTGAAATTAACCCTCTCTATATCTATACATGTACATATAAAATGTCTACCGTTGGTTTTATAGAATATTCTTTTCGCCATCCTTTTGAACTTGTACACACTCCGAAACATAACGTTTCTATATATATATATACATACCGATGGTATTTCTTTCTTTAAGATAACTTATCGATGTTGAAATTAACTCTTCATGTGTATATATAATGTCTATTGTTGGTTTTATAAAATAACTCTTTTTGCCATTTCTTTGTGAACTTGTACGCTCTCTTAAGCATAAATTGCTCTTTAGTGTTAAGTAAATGTATATATTACTGTCTTTTTATACATACGCGGCTTTTTTATTTTTACATTTATCTATGTCTTAAACTGTACCTAAGTATGTATACAACAACTAAACAACTTGTTAACGACAGAAAAAACAACCATACTCTACTAACAATATATGTAATTATTTTTGGGGTTTTTTTGTTTTTTTTGTTCATTTTATATGCATATATTTATGTCTCCTAGAAAGTGTATAAATAATGTTAATCTCTTCTAGTCCAAAAAAATTATTCGCTTTTATATATGCTTTATTTTACAAACAAATGTATATCTCCTCGTTTATCTAAAGAAAATTCTCCTCTGTCTGACGACTAGGACCTTCGAGTCGCCCCAATCCTCGCCCCCCCCCCCCCCCAACCCGCTCGGGATCTAGCAGGTTTTGCTCTTTCTCACCTTATTCCGTCCCATTCTTGAACCCTACATGCAAGCGATCTAGCCCAAATCTAGTCACTTCGAGTCAATTTAGAAACTTTTCGGCCAAAATAATAGCTCAAAACAACATAGTGCATGTTCACGGCAGAAGACGAACAAGACATCATCGGAGGGATACTCCCTTGAAAGCCAAAAATGGTTCTCGGAAAGAAAAAAACAATTCGATGCTAGACATCGAAGGGAGCCTGACTCCCTCATAGCCATTACGTGGCATGAAAAAAGTACACATATAGAGTACCACCTACATGGTCGACAAATGGAGACCAAACTAAAGAGTCTTGTCGGAACATCCGCACAAAGAGCACAGGTTAATTTCAAAAACCACCACCCTTGACTCAAATAAAGGAAGTACGGAAAAAAATGTACTTTAATTCTCAGGGTTAACTGGCTAAAAGAGCCCACCCACGAATAGAGAAAAAAATCGCTTTGCCCCCCACCTTCCCTCCCTCAACCTGTAGAGAAGTAGCAAAAACCTGCATAATCCCTAAATAAACAGCGGATATAGAACATTTCCGGCCTTCGCCAATCAAAGAAAATACCAACTCTTAACACCCGATCAATTTTACGGATGTATTTAATTTCCGGCTCTCACACACGTGGTCAATCACCCAAACAGCCAACCAAATCACAGTAGGTCCCTAAACTTCTCGAATTTTTTCAATATAAAGGCAGACTCGACCCCTAGTCTTCAGACACGAACTTGAAAAAGGCTGATACTAGCCGAAATAGCTATCGTTCAAAGAGGAGTTTCTTGTACTTAGTATGCACTAAGTACTTTAGTTCGAATTTTATAACTTGTGTTTTTGTGATCCTCACATGTGATTTTTTCTTCTTATTTGGATTATTGTGTGTGATTCATTCTTGGATTCATTATCAGTTAAGTCTTTTTTCTTCTTTTCCCATTATCTTTTGTTTTTTTATATACAATATTATGCTTTGGATGCAATATACTTGATAATAAAGTATAGACATTTGTTTATGCCTTCCCTGATTTATCTGTCATCATGTACGGAAAAGGTTATAGAGGCTATAGTAATGACGGTTATTATGGCAACCGTTATCAAAACTTTGACTACGACCAGGGTCGCCCTGAAGATTACCAACACTTCAACCCCTATCCCAAACAAGGCTATAACAATTATTCCCAACAAGGCTATAACCCCCACCCCCAACAGGATTTTGATCCGTATCCCCAGCACTTTTCCAATTATGGCAATTCTCGAAATCCCCGACATCCCCGTAACCCGAATCATAGGAAGCCTCAGAACAGCCAGCCCCAACCCTTAATGGCAATGGATATCCCACCACCCAGAGGCCCTAGAGCCCCCAGGGGCCCCAAAACCCAAAATAGGAACTGGGCTAAGAACAACAACCAAACGGACAAGACCCCCAACAAAGACGGACCAACGATTAAGGCCTTTTATCAAATTTTGCAATGCCTGCACCACTTAACCATCATGAAACTACAAGCTGACGGTCAGCTAGCAAAAGGATTCCACAACAAAGTCTTGGACCTGACTAAATTTGTAAAGCCGGCTATGGTCACTGCGACCCTTACGAACACCATTCTCACAATAAGTAAATCTTGGGCAAAATCGGTAGGCAGGGAACTTGTTTCCCACTATGAGAAGACACTCGATGAAAAACTAATTTGGCTCCACAGGCAAAACTTTAGTAGAGAACAAACTACCAATTTCGGCAACACCGCACTTTCGTGGGCAAAAAAATCTTTTGGTAGGAAAATGAACGCCTTGACTCGGACCCGATTCCTTGAACTTGTCGACAGTACACCGAATGACGGACGGACCCAGCTCAACACCCCCCCCTCCCCCAAATACCTCCCCAATGGTGATCGACCCAACAACCACGACGACCAACATCAACCTGGCCACTGCGACACCCAACCGTAAACGGCGAGAACGATCCCCCTCACCAACCATGGATACTCCAGGAAAGAAGATCAACACTCGTATCTTCCCCTCTCCCTCTCCCCCCACTTCCCCAAATTCCGCCCTCGACGCCTTGATAGAGAAATTAGGCTCTCCAACAGACACTGTGTCTAGTACTGAGGGCAACCAAGGGGACACTGTGTCGCCCGTTATCCCCAAACTTGATTATCCCACCAGCCCCATCACACAGCCCATGATGGCTCGCAAGAGTCTATCCTCTACGTTTAATGTAATACCAATGGGTACGCCACGTCGGATGAGTTTAGACTTGAGCACTCCTAGAGTTAGTAGCCCTCGCCTACCCAAAATATTAGCCCCCCGAAAACATGATGGTGACAACAAGGCGTCCTGGTCCCTCCCCAAAATAACAAGAAAAACATTAGTTATAGGCAGCTCAAACCTTTTTAGGATACCCAGGGGTAGGGAGGGTGTACAAATAGAGGCTTACTCCGGGGGCAACATACAACACCTCACACACATCATAAGGGACAGTAAAGACACCGGCCAACCCCAGAATATAATATTCCAAATAGGAACGAATAACAGAAAAATGCACCCGAGAAAAGCTCACAGCGCATACGTCGACCTTATTACGACTACGAAGACAAGATTCCCCATTGCCAAAATTCATATTGCACTGATCCCCTTTTCCCCACTCCTTAAACAATCCAACCCCAAAGAATTCGAGAACCTGACGAACCTGAACCACTACCTCCGCACTGAACCCCCCAAACATGCCACTGTAATTGAACTCAGTAAATCCCAAGTCATCCTTGCCCCAAACGACCAAATCCACTGGACAAACACGACTGCAGACCGACAACTGACCCACTGGCTCAGGGAAGCTGAGTGTTTAAACTGAGCCATGAGGGAGGTAAAAATGAAAACAACACAGTAAATACCTCCACTCAAACTCTCAAATCCCAATTAGGCAAAACCGTAATTAACTTAAGCTCCCGCAAAATATCCCAAATAGAAAACCAGGTTCTTGACAAAGGCCTTAAATTTATACCCTCCCCACAACCGACATCCGTCGACGAGATCCTCGAATCCACAGACTTATTTTCGAGATCACTTAAAATAACCTATTTTTTCCGCGATAAACCCAACAGCGGCCCAAGGACTAATTTTATAGAAAAATCAAATTGGAATCCCTCAAACACGGCTATCAGAGGTGATATTTTGGAACATTTGGAAAAAATGAGGAGTGATGTGGCACAGTCACCCATTTTCATAGAAAAAAACAATCTAACACGCGCAGAGAGAACAGCCTTGAACGCCCTGAAAAAGGACAAATCCATCGTCATCAAAAAAAGCGACAAGGGCTCTTGTTGCGTTATTCTAAATCGAAATGACTACATCTTAGAAGCTGAAAAACAATTAAGCAATGAGAAGTATTACCAAAGAATAAACGAACCGATTTTTATGGAAACTCGTATCATGATCAACCAAATTTTGGAGAAACTTGTAACAAAAAAATTCTTAACCGAAAAACAATTTGACTACCTTTCCGCGAAGGCCGACTGCAGACAGAGACACTTTTACACTCTCCCGAAAATCCACAAGAATCCCGAATCGGAGTGGTTTGTCCCGAACAAAATACCCAAAGGGCGCCCAATTGTGTCGGACTGTTCGAGTGAGTGTCACAATGTCTCAGAATATATGGACTCATTTTTAAAGCCGCTAGCCTCCCAGCACCCCGCATACCTAAAAGACACCAACGATTTCATCAACAAAATAAGGAAATTGAAGGTCCCCCAACACTCGTTATTAATATCTATCGATGTACAGAGCATGTACACGAATATTGATAACATAACAGGCTTACGCGCGGTTCGAAAAGCCTTTACTCGGAATCCTTTGAAATCTCGTCCGGACGCAGAAATTTTAGAGTTATTGGAAATCTGCCTGAATCGCAACGACTTTACTTTTAATGAAAAAAACTACCTCCAGGTCACTGGAGTAGCGATGGGACAAATTTACAGCCCCAGTTATGCAAATATCTTTCTGGCAGAATGGGAAAGGGAACTCCTTCCCCTCTGTCCCCTACAACCAACTTTTTACGGTAGATTTTTAGATGATATTTTCATCGTTTGGCCCTTCTCCTTGGAACAATTCTGGCAGTATTTTGACATCATCAATAACCACCATCCCGCTATAAAACTAACCGCCACAGTTAGCGAAAATAGCATAGACTTCCTGGACACGACAGTGTTCAAGAGTGAGAACATAAACCTCACTGGCCAACTTGAAACCAAAGTCTTTTTTAAAGAAACAGACACCCACCAACTTTTATTCAAGTCATCTTTTCATCCCAAACATACATTTTCGGGCATTATTAAGTCCCAAATACTCCGTTTCCACCGAATTTGCACGCGTAAAATCGACTTCGAACAAGCGTGTAAAATCGTCTTTGACAAACTCCGAGAACGGGGCTACTCGAAGCGATTTCTTAGAACCATAAAAAATACCACTTTGACAGAAATTACAACCAAAAACATAATTCCAGTCCAGCCCTTTCAACAATTTGGAGCCATGCCGTGTATGAGCGTTAGATGCAGCATATGCAAACATCTAAAGCGCACCAATTGTTTCGAAAACAAAAGGTCCAAGAACCAATTCCCGATTCATGATCGCCTTACGTGCGAAAGCCGTAACCTGATTTACCTAATTTCCTGCAAGCTCTGTTCCATGCAGTACGTCGGAGAAAGCCAGAATTCTTTGAGGGAGAGGGCATTAGGCCATCTATCAGATATTAGGAGAAAAACAGACAAACCTATCTCCGCCCATTTCAACCAGGAAGACCACACGTCAGGAGATTTAATTATCACCCCAATCGAAAAAATCCCACCCACACCCAGCGAGGAAGAAACCAAAAAGTATCGATTACTCAGGGAAGATTTTTGGATAAACAAATTAGACACCATTTGCCCGAACGGCATAAACATTCGGCTCAATACCAAGATTCTTCCTTTAGTAATCAAATACAATACCACAGCCTATCATGCTACAAAAATAATCAAAACGTTTTATGAACAATTGAAAGAAACTTTCCCAAAAATTTATAAAAACAAGCTTATTGTAGCCTACTCTAGAAACAAAAACCTTACAGATATTCTGGTCCCCAGCAAACTCCCCAAAATTTAGTTTCAAATTTTTGAAAAAAAACTCTGACACCTATGGAAATACTCAATTTCTCTGAGACAGTGCCGTGACGAACAAAACTAAAAGACTGACTGTCATCTTAGCCCAGGAAAAGAGTTCCACATATATAAAAAAATCACAACTCCCCGCTTACCTCAAATGTCTACTTTAAAATGTCCTTGACTTGCTCAAACAATTTGTCAAACCCTAGGCCTACGCTTCCTGTGGGGGCCCTATCCTAGGAACCCCCACCCTAACCCTATACCCTAACCTAGCTCGTGCCAGGGATTACGAATAGTTTAGCAGGACAGGAGACGATTTAAAAATGGACTCCAATTGAGGTGCGAATATGCCAGAGTTTACAATCTCACGACTTGTTGTTTTTTTCAAATTCTCATGTTAATCATAAACCCATGTTTTTGTCTTTTTCTTTGAAAAACCATCTTCCAGGAAATAAGAAAAGAACAGAAATATTTTGACGAGTACCAGAAACAAGTCTAGCGCACACACAAGTGTATACCAACAACCCTATCCACCGCCCACTCCTCGGGCTGACTGACGGATTGTTTACCATTAATAATGCTTTTTATTATAGCCGGTGTACCATTAAATAAACCATATATCATTTGTATTTCAGCTGACACCTTACACATGCTGATACTTCTTATCCACCAGACCAAGTTTGGCCAAAATTCCCCCGAACATTCTAGAAACGGTCCCCGTTTTTTGTTTCCACAGGAAAAGAATCGCCCATATATATATATATATTATAACTGCTTCATATTCTAGACAGATATTGACGAAATTCAAAGAAAATAACCATTAACTTTCTTTTTATTCACAGGACTGGAAATATAAAACATAACGTACCTATTCATTTCCATACAAATCCAGGTTACTTTAGGGATTATTAGGATGTAAATATCAAGAGGATTTCTCTATCTTTTTTTACATTGAATGCCCCAACTCACCCGCATTACCCCCGTAAAACAAACAATAACCACTTGTAAGTTGGAAACCTTAAACCGTCTCACGACTTTCTTCCCAAATTGAAAAACAAACCCTAGCCCTAACCCTAACCCTGGCCCTAACCTAACCCAACAGAAAAAAATAAAACCTGACCCTTACCCTAACCCTAACCCCCCGGACCATAAGCACATAACTGCCAAAAAATCGCTAACCAAACTCGCCAAAAATTAACACCACCGGGCGAGACTAACAAGCACGAATTAATCCCAAACTAATTGTTACACACTTTGGTTTCACCAGCAAACAAAGTGCGACATTCCTTCTTAACGTAGGGATCGCCGGTAATTTCTAGCAAACCGATCAAAGTAATGAAAACCTGCAGTCCTAATATTGTTTCTTTATAATAGAGAATATTAAGGAACAAAACAAGGTACATTCTTCTGGTAGAAATTGCTCAAATACGGCTAAAACAAACTAATTCTTAAACCAATGTTTACACCGTAATCGTACCGCACGGGTCTTGTTACGGAGGACATTGGCTTTAATCAACAGTTTATCCCTTTACAAACACGCCACCAATCAATCAATCAATGGATACGTAAAATACCCATTGAAAGATTGTATGTGTTTTGTTTCTTTTTTAAAAAATATAGCTCTCCACGACTTCCCGATTTAAATAACTCAGGAAAACGGGAAAAGCTAACCCCTCGATAACCTCAAGAGTATACTCATTTTAATTATTATCATCCCCATTTAAGTAAAATTTCTCAATATATAATTCCATTATAAGTTTACTTAAATGACTAAAAATAATGGAAATATATAACCTGTCTTTGTTTATATACCGATGGTATTTCTTTCATAAAGGAAACGTATCGATGTTGAAATTAACCCTCTCTATATCTATACATGTACATATAAAATGTCTACCGTTGGTTTTATAGAATATTCTTTTCGCCATCCTTTTGAACTTGTACACACTCCGAAACATAACGTTTCTATATATATATATACATACCGATGGTATTTCTTTCTTTAAGATAACTTATCGATGTTGAAATTAACTCTTCATGTGTATATATAATGTCTATTGTTGGTTTTATAAAATAACTCTTTTTGCCATTTCTTTGTGAACTTGTACGCTCTCTTAAGCATAAATTGCTCTTTAGTGTTAAGTAAATGTATATATTACTGTCTTTTTATACATACGCGGCTTTTTTATTTTTACATTTATCTATGTCTTAAACTGTACCTAAGTATGTATACAACAACTAAACAACTTGTTAACGACAGAAAAACAACCATACTCTACTAACAATATATGTAATTATTTTTGGGGTTTTTTTGGTTTTTTTGTTCATTTTATATGCATATATTTATGTCTCCTAGAAAGTGTATAAATAATGTTAATCTCTTCTAGTCCAAAAAAATTATTCGCTTTTATATATGCTTTATTTTACAAACAAATGTATATCTCCTCGTTTATCTAAAGAAAATTCTCCTCTGTCTGACGACTAGGACCTTCGAGTCGCCCCAATCCTCGCCCCCCCCCCCCCAACCCGCTCGGGATCTAGCAGGTTTTGCTCTTTCTCACCTTATTCCGTCCCATTCTTGAACCCTACAAGCAAGCGATCTAGCCCAAATCTAGTCACTTCGAGTCAATTTAGAAACTTTTCGGCCAAAATAATAGCTCAAAACAACATAGTGCATGTTCACGGCAGAAGACGAACAAGACATCATCGGAGGGATACTCCCTTGAAAGCCAAAAATGGTTCTCGGAAAGAAAAAAACAATTCGATGCTAGACATCGAAGGGAGCCTGACTCCCTCATAGCCATTACGTGGCATGAAAAAAGTACACATATAGAGTACCACCTACATGGTCGACAAATGGAGACCAAACTAAAGAGTCTTGTCGGAACATCCGCACAAAGAGCACAGGTTAATTTCAAAAACCACCACCCTTGACTCAAATAAAGGAAGTACGGAAAAAAATGTACTTTAATTCTCAGGGTTAACTGGCTAAAAGAGCCCACCCACGAATAGAGAAAAAAATCGCTTTGCCCCCCACCTTCCCTCCCTCAACCTGTAGAGAAGTAGCAAAAACCTGCATAATCCCTAAATAAACAGCGGATATAGAACATTTCCGGCCTTCGCCAATCAAAGAAAATACCAACTCTTAACACCCGATCAATTTTACGGATGTATTTAATTTCCGGCTCTCACACACGTGGTCAATCACCCAAACAGCCAACCAAATCACAGTAGGTCCCTAAACTTCTCGAATTTTTTCAATATAAAGGCAGACTCGACCCCTAGTCTTCAGACACGAACTTGAAAAAGGCTGATACTAGCCGAAATAGCTATCGTTCAAAGAGGAGTTTCTTGTACTTAGTATGCACTAAGTACTTTAGTTCGAATTTTATAACTTGTGTTTTTGTGATCCTCACATGTGATTTTTTCTTCTTATTTGGATTATTGTGTGTGATTCATTCTTGGATTCATTATCAGTTAAGTCTTTTTTCTTCTTTTCCCATTATCTTTTGTTTTTTTATATACAATATTATGCTTTGGATGCAATATACTTGATAATAAAGTATAGACATTTGTTTATGCCTTCCCTGATTTATCTGTCATCATGTACGGAAAAGGTTATAGAGGCTATAGTAATGACGGTTATTATGGCAACCGTTATCAAAACTTTGACTACGACCAGGGTCGCCCTGAAGATTACCAACACTTCAACCCCTATCCCAAACAAGGCTATAACAATTATTCCCAACAAGGCTATAACCCCCACCCCCAACAGGATTTTGATCCGTATCCCCAGCACTTTTCCAATTATGGCAATTCTCGAAATCCCCGACATCCCCGTAACCCGAATCATAGGAAGCCTCAGAACAGCCAGCCCCAACCCTTAATGGCAATGGATATCCCACCACCCAGGGGCCCTAGAGCCCCCAGGGGCCCCAAAACCCAAAATAGGAACTGGGCTAAGAACAACAACCAAACGGACAAGACCCCCAACAAAGACGGACCAACGATTAAGGCCTTTTATCAAATTTTGCAATGCCTGCACCACTTAACCATCATGAAACTACAAGCTGACGGTCAGCTAGCAAAAGGATTCCACAACAAAGTCTTGGACCTGACTAAATTTGTAAAGCCGGCTATGGTCACTGCGACCCTTACGAACACCATTCTCACAATAAGTAAATCTTGGGCAAAATCGGTAGGCAGGGAACTTGTTTCCCACTATGAGAAGACACTCGATGAAAAACTAATTTGGCTCCACAGGCAAAACTTTAGTAGAGAACAAACTACCAATTTCGGCAACACCGCACTTTCGTGGGCAAAAAAATCTTTTGGTAGGAAAATGAACGCCTTGACTCGGACCCGATTCCTTGAACTTGTCGACAGTACACCGAATGACGGACGGACCCAGCTCAACACCCCCCCTCCCCCAAATACCTCCCCAATGGTGATCGACCCAACAACCACGACGACCAACATCAACCTGGCCACTGCGACACCCAACCGTAAACGGCGAGAACGATCCCCCTCACCAACCATGGATACTCCAGGAAAGAAGATCAACACTCGTATCTTCCCCTCTCCCTCTCCCCCCACTTCCCCAAATTCCGCCCTCGACGCCTTGATAGAGAAATTAGGCTCTCCAACAGACACTGTGTCTAGTACTGAGGGCAACCAAGGGGACACTGTGTCGCCCGTTATCCCCAAACTTGATTATCCCACCAGCCCCATCACACAGCCCATGATGGCTCGCAAGAGTCTATCCTCTACGTTTAATGTAATACCAATGGGTACGCCACGTCGGATGAGTTTAGACTTGAGCACTCCTAGAGTTAGTAGCCCTCGCCTACCCAAAATATTAGCCCCCCGAAAACATGATGGTGACAACAAGGCGTCCTGGTCCCTCCCCAAAATAACAAGAAAAACATTAGTTATAGGCAGCTCAAACCTTTTTAGGATACCCAGGGGTAGGGAGGGTGTACAAATAGAGGCTTACTCCGGGGGCAACATACAACACCTCACACACATCATAAGGGACAGTAAAGACACCGGCCAACCCCAGAATATAATATTCCAAATAGGAACGAATAACAGAAAAATGCACCCGAGAAAAGCTCACAGCGCATACGTCGACCTTATTACGACTACGAAGACAAGATTCCCCATTGCCAAAATTCATATTGCACTGATCCCCTTTTCCCCACTCCTTAAACAATCCAACCCCAAAGAATTCGAGAACCTGACGAACCTGAACCACTACCTCCGCACTGAACCCCCCAAACATGCCACTGTAATTGAACTCAGTAAATCCCAAGTCATCCTTGCCCCAAACGACCAAATCCACTGGACAAACACGACTGCAGACCGACAACTGACCCACTGGCTCAGGGAAGCTGAGTGTTTAAACTGAGCCATGAGGGAGGTAAAAATGAAAACAACACAGTAAATACCTCCACTCAAACTCTCAAATCCCAATTAGGCAAAACCGTAATTAACTTAAGCTCCCGCAAAATATCCCAAATAGAAAACCAGGTTCTTGACAAAGGCCTTAAATTTATACCCTCCCCACAACCGACATCCGTCGACGAGATCCTCGAATCCACAGACTTATTTTCGAGATCACTTAAAATAACCTATTTTTTCCGCGATAAACCCAACAGCGGCCCAAGGACTAATTTTATAGAAAAATCAAATTGGAATCCCTCAAACACGGCTATCAGAGGTGATATTTTGGAACATTTGGAAAAAATGAGGAGTGATGTGGCACAGTCACCCATTTTCATAGAAAAAAACAATCTAACACGCGCAGAGAGAACAGCCTTGAACGCCCTGAAAAAGGACAAATCCATCGTCATCAAAAAAAGCGACAAGGGCTCTTGTTGCGTTATTCTAAATCGAAATGACTACATCTTAGAAGCTGAAAAACAATTAAGCAATGAGAAGTATTACCAAAGAATAAACGAACCGATTTTTATGGAAACTCGTATCATGATCAACCAAATTTTGGAGAAACTTGTAACAAAAAAATTCTTAACCGAAAAACAATTTGACTACCTTTCCGCGAAGGCCGACTGCAGACAGAGACACTTTTACACTCTCCCGAAAATCCACAAGAATCCCGAATCGGAGTGGTTTGTCCCGAACAAAATACCCAAAGGGCGCCCAATTGTGTCGGACTGTTCGAGTGAGTGTCACAATGTCTCAGAATATATGGACTCATTTTTAAAGCCGCTAGCCTCCCAGCACCCCGCATACCTAAAAGACACCAACGATTTCATCAACAAAATAAGGAAATTGAAGGTCCCCCAACACTCGTTATTAATATCTATCGATGTACAGAGCATGTACACGAATATTGATAACATAACAGGCTTACGCGCGGTTCGAAAAGCCTTTACTCGGAATCCTTTGAAATCTCGTCCGGACGCAGAAATTTTAGAGTTATTGGAAATCTGCCTGAATCGCAACGACTTTACTTTTAATGAAAAAAACTACCTCCAGGTCACTGGAGTAGCGATGGGACAAATTTACAGCCCCAGTTATGCAAATATCTTTCTGGCAGAATGGGAAAGGGAACTCCTTCCCCTCTGTCCCCTACAACCAACTTTTTACGGTAGATTTTTAGATGATATTTTCATCGTTTGGCCCTTCTCCTTGGAACAATTCTGGCAGTATTTTGACATCATCAATAACCACCATCCCGCTATAAAACTAACCGCCACAGTTAGCGAAAATAGCATAGACTTCCTGGACACGACAGTGTTCAAGAGTGAGAACATAAACCTCACTGGCCAACTTGAAACCAAAGTCTTTTTTAAAGAAACAGACACCCACCAACTTTTATTCAAGTCATCTTTTCATCCCAAACATACATTTTCGGGCATTATTAAGTCCCAAATACTCCGTTTCCACCGAATTTGCACGCGTAAAATCGACTTCGAACAAGCGTGTAAAATCGTCTTTGACAAACTCCGAGAACGGGGCTACTCGAAGCGATTTCTTAGAACCATAAAAAATACCACTTTGACAGAAATTACAACCAAAAACATAATTCCAGTCCAGCCCTTTCAACAATTTGGAGCCATGCCGTGTATGAGCGTTAGATGCAGCATATGCAAACATCTAAAGCGCACCAATTTTTTCGAAAACAAAAGGTCCAAGAACCAATTCCCGATTCATGATCGCCTTACGTGCGAAAGCCGTAACCTGATTTACCTAATTTCCTGCAAGCTCTGTTCCATGCAGTACGTCGGAGAAAGCCAGAATTCTTTGAGGGAGAGGGCATTAGGCCATCTATCAGATATTAGGAGAAAAACAGACAAACCTATCTCCGCCCATTTCAACCAGGAAGACCACACGTCAGGAGATTTAATTATCACCCCAATCGAAAAAATCCCACCCACACCCAGCGAGGAAGAAACCAAAAAGTATCGATTACTCAGGGAAGATTTTTGGATAAACAAATTAGACACCATTTGCCCGAACGGCATAAACATTCGGCTCAATACCAAGATTCTTCCTTTAGTAATCAAATACAATACCACAGCCTATCATGCTACAAAAATAATCAAAACGTTTTATGAACAATTGAAAGAAACTTTCCCAAAAATTTATAAAAACAAGCTTATTGTAGCCTACTCTAGAAACAAAAACCTTACAGATATTCTGGTCCCCAGCAAACTCCCCAAAATTTAGTTTCAAATTTTTGAAAAAAAACTCTGACACCTATGGAAATACTCAATTTCTCTGAGACAGTGCCGTGACGAACAAAACTAAAAGACTGACTGTCATCTTAGCCCAGGAAAAGAGTTCCACATATATAAAAAAATCACAACTCCCCGCTTACCTCAAATGTCTACTTTAAAATGTCCTTGACTTGCTCAAACAATTTGTCAAACCCTAGGCCTACGCTTCCTGTGGGGGCCCTATCCTAGGAACCCCCACCCTAACCCTATACCCTAACCTAGCTCGTGCCAGGGATTACGAATAGTTTAGCAGGACAGGAGACGATTTAAAAATGGACTCCAATTGAGGTGCGAATATGCCAGAGTTTACAATCTCACGACTTGTTGTTTTTTTCAAATTCTCATGTTAATCATAAACCCATGTTTTTGTCTTTTTCTTTGAAAAACCATCTTCCAGGAAATAAGAAAAGAACAGAAATATTTTGACGAGTACCAGAAACAAGTCTAGCGCACACACAAGTGTATACCAACAACCCTATCCACCGCCCACTCCTCGGGCTGACTGACGGATTGTTTACCATTAATAATGCTTTTTATTATAGCCGGTGTACCATTAAATAAACCATATATCATTTGTATTTCAGCTGACACCTTACACATGCTGATACTTCTTATCCACCAGACCAAGTTTGGCCAAAATTCCCCCGAACATTCTAGAAACGGTCCCCGTTTTTTGTTTCCACAGGAAAAGAATCGCCCATATATATATATATATTATAACTGCTTCATATTCTAGACAGATATTGACGAAATTCAAAGAAAATAACCATTAACTTTCTTTTTATTCACAGGACTGGAAATATAAAACATAACGTACCTATTCATTTCCATACAAATCCAGGTTACTTTAGGGATTATTAGGATGTAAATATCAAGAGGATTTCTCTATCTTTTTTTACATTGAATGCCCCAACTCACCCGCATTACCCCCGTAAAACAAACAATAACCACTTGTAAGTTGGAAACCTTAAACCGTCTCACGACTTTCTTCCCAAATTGAAAAACAAACCCTAGCCCTAACCCTAACCCTGGCCCTAACCTAACCCAACAGAAAAAAATAAAACCTGACCCTTACCCTAACCCTAACCCCCCGGACCATAAGCACATAACTGCCAAAAAATCGCTAACCATACTCGCCAAAAATTAACACCACCGGGCGAGACTAACAAGCACGAATTAATCCCAAACTAATTGTTACACACTTTGGTTTCACCAGCAAACAAAGTGCGACATTCCTTCTTAACGTAGGGATCGCCGGTAATTTCTAGCAAACCGATCAAAGTAATGAAAACCTGCAGTCCTAATATTGTTTCTTTATAATAGAGAATATTAAGGAACAAAACAAGGTACATTCTTCTGGTAGAAATTGCTCAAATACGGCTAAAACAAACTAATTCTTAAACCAATGTTTACACCGTAATCGTACCGCACGGGTCTTGTTACGGAGGACATTGGCTTTAATCAACAGTTTATCCCTTTACAAACACGCCACCAATCAATCAATCAATGGATACGTAAAATACCCATTGAAAGATTGTATGTGTTTTGTTTCTTTTTTAAAAAATATAGCTCTCCACGACTTCCCGATTTAAATAACTCAGGAAAACGGGAAAAGCTAACCCCTCGATAACCTCAAGAGTATACTCATTTTAATTATTATCATCCCCATTTAAGTAAAATTTCTCAATATATAATTCCATTATAAGTTTACTTAAATGACTAAAAATAATGGAAATATATAACCTGTCTTTGTTTATATACCGATGGTATTTCTTTCATAAAGGAAACGTATCGATGTTGAAATTAACCCTCTCTATATCTATACATGTACATATAAAATGTCTACCGTTGGTTTTATAGAATATTCTTTTCGCCATCCTTTTGAACTTGTACACACTCCGAAACATAACGTTTCTATATATATATATACATACCGATGGTATTTCTTTCTTTAAGATAACTTATCGATGTTGAAATTAACTCTTCATGTGTATATATAATGTCTATTGTTGGTTTTATAAAATAACTCTTTTTGCCATTTCTTTGTGAACTTGTACGCTCTCTTAAGCATAAATTGCTCTTTAGTGTTAAGTAAATGTATATATTACTGTCTTTTTATACATACGCGGCTTTTTTATTTTTACATTTATCTATGTCTTAAACTGTACCTAAGTATGTATACAACAACTAAACAACTTGTTAACGACAGAAAAACAACCATACTCTACTAACAATATATGTAATTATTTTTGGGGTTTTTTTGTTTTTTTTGTTCATTTTATATGCATATATTTATGTCTCCTAGAAAGTGTATAAATAATGTTAATCTCTTCTAGTCCAAAAAAATTATTCGCTTTTATATATGCTTTATTTTACAAACAAATGTATATCTCCTCGTTTATCTAAAGAAAATTCTCCTCTGTCTGACGACTAGGACCTTCGAGTCGCCCCAATCCTCGCCCCCCCCCCCCCAACCCGCTCGGGATCTAGCAGGTTTTGCTCTTTCTCACCTTATTCCGTCCCATTCTTGAACCCTACATGCAAGCGATCTAGCCCAAATCTAGTCACTTCGAGTCAATTTAGAAACTTTTCGGCCAAAATAATAGCTCAAAACAACATAGTGCATGTTCACGGCAGAAGACGAACAAGACATCATCGGAGGGATACTCCCTTGAAAGCCAAAAATGGTTCTCGGAAAGAAAAAAACAATTCGATGCTAGACATCGAAGGGAGCCTGACTCCCTCATAGCCATTACGTGGCATGAAAAAAGTACACATATAGAGTACCACCTACATGGTCGACAAATGGAGACCAAACTAAAGAGTCTTGTCGGAACATCCGCACAAAGAGCACAGGTTAATTTCAAAAACCACCACCCTTGACTCAAATAAAGGAAGTACGGAAAAAAATGTACTTTAATTCTCAGGGTTAACTGGCTAAAAGAGCCCACCCACGAATAGAGAAAAAAATCGCTTTGCCCCCCACCTTCCCTCCCTCAACCTGTAGAGAAGTAGCAAAAACCTGCATAATCCCTAAATAAACAGCGGATATAGAACATTTCCGGCCTTCGCCAATCAAAGAAAATACCAACTCTTAACACCCGATCAATTTTACGGATGTATTTAATTTCCGGCTCTCACACACGTGGTCAATCACCCAAACAGCCAACCAAATCACAGTAGGTCCCTAAACTTCTCGAATTTTTTCAATATAAAGGCAGACTCGACCCCTAGTCTTCAGACACGAACTTGAAAAAGGCTGATACTAGCCGAAATAGCTATCGTTCAAAGAGGAGTTTCTTGTACTTAGTATGCACTAAGTACTTTAGTTCGAATTTTATAACTTGTGTTTTTGTGATCCTCACATGTGATTTTTTCTTCTTATTTGGATTATTGTGTGTGATTCATTCTTGGATTCATTATCAGTTAAGTCTTTTTTCTTCTTTTCCCATTATCTTTTGTTTTTTTATATACAATATTATGCTTTGGATGCAATATACTTGATAATAAAGTATAGACATTTGTTTATGCCTTCCCTGATTTATCTGTCATCATGTACGGAAAAGGTTATAGAGGCTATAGTAATGACGGTTATTATGGCAACCGTTATCAAAACTTTGACTACGACCAGGGTCGCCCTGAAGATTACCAACACTTCAACCCCTATCCCAAACAAGGCTATAACAATTATTCCCAACAAGGCTATAACCCCCACCCCCAACAGGATTTTGATCCGTATCCCCAGCACTTTTCCAATTATGGCAATTCTCGAAATCCCCGACATCCCCGTAACCCGAATCATAGGAAGCCTCAGAACAGCCAGCCCCAACCCTTAATGGCAATGGATATCCCACCACCCAGAGGCCCTAGAGCCCCCAGGGGCCCCAAAACCCAAAATAGGAACTGGGCTAAGAACAACAACCAAACGGACAAGACCCCCAACAAAGACGGACCAACGATTAAGGCCTTTTATCAAATTTTGCAATGCCTGCACCACTTAACCATCATGAAACTACAAGCTGACGGTCAGCTAGCAAAAGGATTCCACAACAAAGTCTTGGACCTGACTAAATTTGTAAAGCCGGCTATGGTCACTGCGACCCTTACGAACACCATTCTCACAATAAGTAAATCTTGGGCAAAATCGGTAGGCAGGGAACTTGTTTCCCACTATGAGAAGACACTCGATGAAAAACTAATTTGGCTCCACAGGCAAAACTTTAGTAGAGAACAAACTACCAATTTCGGCAACACCGCACTTTCGTGGGCAAAAAAATCTTTTGGTAGGAAAATGAACGCCTTGACTCGGACCCGATTCCTTGAACTTGTCGACAGTACACCGAATGACGGACGGACCCAGCTCAACACCCCCCCTCCCCCAAATACCTCCCCAATGGTGATCGACCCAACAACCACGACGACCAACATCAACCTGGCCACTGCGACACCCAACCGTAAACGGCGAGAACGATCCCCCTCACCAACCATGGATACTCCAGGAAAGAAGATCAACACTCGTATCTTCCCCTCTCCCTCTCCCCCCACTTCCCCAAATTCCGCCCTCGACGCCTTGATAGAGAAATTAGGCTCTCCAACAGACACTGTGTCTAGTACTGAGGGCAACCAAGGGGACACTGTGTCGCCCGTTATCCCCAAACTTGATTATCCCACCAGCCCCATCACACAGCCCATGATGGCTCGCAAGAGTCTATCCTCTACGTTTAATGTAATACCAATGGGTACGCCACGTCGGATGAGTTTAGACTTGAGCACTCCTAGAGTTAGTAGCCCTCGCCTACCCAAAATATTAGCCCCCCGAAAACATGATGGTGACAACAAGGCGTCCTGGTCCCTCCCCAAAATAACAAGAAAAACATTAGTTATAGGCAGCTCAAACCTTTTTAGGATACCCAGGGGTAGGGAGGGTGTACAAATAGAGGCTTACTCCGGGGGCAACATACAACACCTCACACACATCATAAGGGACAGTAAAGACACCGGCCAACCCCAGAATATAATATTCCAAATAGGAACGAATAACAGAAAAATGCACCCGAGAAAAGCTCACAGCGCATACGTCGACCTTATTACGACTACGAAGACAAGATTCCCCATTGCCAAAATTCATATTGCACTGATCCCCTTTTCCCCACTCCTTAAACAATCCAACCCCAAAGAATTCGAGAACCTGACGAACCTGAACCACTACCTCCGCACTGAACCCCCCAAACATGCCACTGTAATTGAACTCAGTAAATCCCAAGTCATCCTTGCCCCAAACGACCAAATCCACTGGACAAACACGACTGCAGACCGACAACTGACCCACTGGCTCAGGGAAGCTGAGTGTTTAAACTGAGCCATGAGGGAGGTAAAAATGAAAACAACACAGTAAATACCTCCACTCAAACTCTCAAATCCCAATTAGGCAAAACCGTAATTAACTTAAGCTCCCGCAAAATATCCCAAATAGAAAACCAGGTTCTTGACAAAGGCCTTAAATTTATACCCTCCCCACAACCGACATCCGTCGACGAGATCCTCGAATCCACAGACTTATTTTCGAGATCACTTAAAATAACCTATTTTTTCCGCGATAAACCCAACAGCGGCCCAAGGACTAATTTTATAGAAAAATCAAATTGGAATCCCTCAAACACGGCTATCAGAGGTGATATTTTGGAACATTTGGAAAAAATGAGGAGTGATGTGGCACAGTCACCCATTTTCATAGAAAAAAACAATCTAACACGCGCAGAGAGAACAGACTTGAACGCCCTGAAAAAGGACAAATCCATCGTCATCAAAAAAAGCGACAAGGGCTCTTGTTGCGTTATTCTAAATCGAAATGACTACATCTTAGAAGCTGAAAAACAATTAAGCAATGAGAAGTATTACCAAAGAATAAACGAACCGATTTTTATGGAAACTCGTATCATGATCAACCAAATTTTGGAGAAACTTGTAACAAAAAAATTCTTAACCGAAAAACAATTTGACTACCTTTCCGCGAAGGCCGACTGCAGACAGAGACACTTTTACACTCTCCCGAAAATCCACAAGAATCCCGAATCGGAGTGGTTTGTCCCGAACAAAATACCCAAAGGGCGCCCAATTGTGTCGGACTGTTCGAGTGAGTGTCACAATGTCTCAGAATATATGGACTCATTTTTAAAGCCGCTAGCCTCCCAGCACCCCGCATACCTAAAAGACACCAACGATTTCATCAACAAAATAAGGAAATTGAAGGTCCCCCAACACTCGTTATTAATATCTATCGATGTACAGAGCATGTACACGAATATTGATAACATAACAGGCTTACGCGCGGTTCGAAAAGCCTTTACTCGGAATCCTTTGAAATCTCGTCCGGACGCAGAAATTTTAGAGTTATTGGAAATCTGCCTGAATCGCAACGACTTTACTTTTAATGAAAAAAACTACCTCCAGGTCACTGGAGTAGCGATGGGACAAATTTACAGCCCCAGTTATGCAAATATCTTTCTGGCAGAATGGGAAAGGGAACTCCTTCCCCTCTGTCCCCTACAACCAACTTTTTACGGTAGATTTTTAGATGATATTTTCATCGTTTGGCCCTTCTCCTTGGAACAATTCTGGCAGTATTTTGACATCATCAATAACCACCATCCCGCTATAAAACTAACCGCCACAGTTAGCGAAAATAGCATAGACTTCCTGGACACGACAGTGTTCAAGAGTGAGAACATAAACCTCACTGGCCAACTTGAAACCAAAGTCTTTTTTAAAGAAACAGACACCCACCAACTTTTATTCAAGTCATCTTTTCATCCCAAACATACATTTTCGGGCATTATTAAGTCCCAAATACTCCGTTTCCACCGAATTTGCACGCGTAAAATCGACTTCGAACAAGCGTGTAAAATCGTCTTTGACAAACTCCGAGAACGGGGCTACTCGAAGCGATTTCTTAGAACCATAAAAAATACCACTTTGACAGAAATTACAACCAAAAACATAATTCCAGTCCAGCCCTTTCAACAATTTGGAGCCATGCCGTGTATGAGCGTTAGATGCAGCATATGCAAACATCTAAAGCGCACCAATTTTTTCGAAAACAAAAGGTCCAAGAACCAATTCCCGATTCATGATCGCCTTACGTGCGAAAGCCGTAACCTGATTTACCTAATTTCCTGCAAGCTCTGTTCCATGCAGTACGTCGGAGAAAGCCAGAATTCTTTGAGGGAGAGGGCATTAGGCCATCTATCAGATATTAGGAGAAAAACAGACAAACCTATCTCCGCCCATTTCAACCAGGAAGACCACACGTCAGGAGATTTAATTATCACCCCAATCGAAAAAATCCCACCCACACCCAGCGAGGAAGAAACCAAAAAGTATCGATTACTCAGGGAAGATTTTTGGATAAACAAATTAGACACCATTTGCCCGAACGGCATAAACATTCGGCTCAATACCAAGATTCTTCCTTTAGTAATCAAATACAATACCACAGCCTATCATGCTACAAAAATAATCAAAACGTTTTATGAACAATTGAAAGAAACTTTCCCAAAAATTTATAAAAACAAGCTTATTGTAGCCTACTCTAGAAACAAAAACCTTACAGATATTCTGGTCCCCAGCAAACTCCCCAAAATTTAGTTTCAAATTTTTGAAAAAAAACTCTGACACCTATGGAAATACTCAATTTCTCTGAGACAGTGCCGTGACGAACAAAACTAAAAGACTGACTGTCATCTTAGCCCAGGAAAAGAGTTCCACATATATAAAAAAATCACAACTCCCCGCTTACCTCAAATGTCTACTTTAAAATGTCCTTGACTTGCTCAAACAATTTGTCAAACCCTAGGCCTACGCTTCCTGTGGGGGCCCTATCCTAGGAACCCCCACCCTAACCCTATACCCTAACCCTAACCCTAACCCTAACCCTAACCCTAACCCTAACCCTAACCCTAACCCTAACCCTAACCCTAACCCTAGGATTATTAGGATGTAAATATCAAGAGGATTTCTCTATCTTTTTTTACATTGAATGCCCCAACTCACCCGCATTACCCCCGTAAAAAAACAATAACCACTTGTAAGTTGGAAACCTTAAACCGTCTCACGACTTTCTTCCCAAATTGAAAAACAAACCCTAGCCCTAACCCTAACCCTGGCCCTAACCTAACCCAACAGAAAAAAATAAAACCTGACCCTTACCCTAACCCTAACCCCCCGGACCATAAGCACATAACTGCCAAAAAATCGCTAACCAAACTCGCCAAAAATTAACACCACCGGGCGAGACTAACAAGCACGAATTAATCCCAAACTAATTGTTACACACTTTGGTTTCACCAGCAAACAAAGTGCGACATTCCTTCTTAACGTAGGGATCGCCGGTAATTTCAAGCAAACCGATCAAAGTAATGAAAACCTGCAGTCCTAATATTGTTTCTTTATAATAAAGAATATTAAGGAACAAAACAAGGTACATTCTTCTGGTAGAAATTGCTCAAATACGGCTAAAACAAACTAATTCTTAAACCAATGTTTACACCGTAATCGTACCGCACGGGTCTTGTTACGGAGGACATAGGCTTTAATCAACAGTTTATCCCTTTACAAACACGCCACCAATCAATCAATCAATGGATACGTAAAATACCCATTGAAAGATTGTATGTGTTTTGTTTCTTTTTTAAAAAATATAGCTCTCCACGACTTCCCGATTTAAATAACTCAGGAAAACGGGAAAAGCTAACCCCTCGATAACCTCAAGAGTATACTCATTTTAATTATTATCATCCCCATTTAAGTAAAATTTCTCAATATATAATTCCATTATAAGTTTACTTAAATGACTAAAAATAATGGAAATATATAACCTGTCTTTGTTTATATACCGATGGTATTTCTTTCATAAAGGAAACGTATCGATGTTGAAATTAACCCTCTCTATATCTATACATGTACATATAAAATGTCTACCGTTGGTTTTATAGAATATTCTTTTCGCCATCCTTTTGAACTTGTACACACTCCGAAACATAACGTTTCTATATATATATATATACATACCGATGGTATTTCTTTCCTTAAGATAACTTATCGATGTTGAAATTAACTCTTCATGTGTATATATAATGTCTATTGTTGGTTTTATAAAATAACTCTTTTTGCCATTTCTTTGTTAACTTGTACGCTCTCTTAAGCATAAATTGCTCTTTAGTGTTAAGTAAATGTATATATTACTGTCTTTTTATACATACGCGGCTTTTTTATTTTTACATTTATCTATGTCTTAAACTGTACCTAAGTATGTATACAACAACTAAACAACTTGTTAACGACAGAAAAACAACCATACTCTACTAACAATATATGTAATTATTTTTGGGTTTTTTTTGTTCATTTTATATGCATATATTTATGTCTCCTAGAAAGTGTATAAATAATGTTAATCTCTTCTAGTCCAAAAAAATTATTCGCTTTTATATATGCTTTATTTTACAAACAAATGTATATCTCCTCGTTTATCTAAAGAAAATTCTCCTCTGTCTGACGACTAGGACCTTCGAGTCGCCCCAATCCTCGCCCCCCCCCCAACCCGCTCGGGATCTAGCAGGTTTTGCTCTTTCTCACCTTTTTTCCGTCCCATTCTTGAACCCTACAAGCAAGCGATCTAGCCCAAATCTAGTCACTTCGAGTCAATTTAGAAACTTTTCGGCCAAAATAATAGCTCAAAACAACATAGTGCATGTTCACGGCAGAAGACGAACAAGACATCATCGGAGGGATACTCCCTTGAAAGCCAAAAATGGTTCTCGGAAAGAAAAAAACAATTCGATGCTAGACATCGAAGGGAGCCTGACTCCCTCATAGCCATTACGTGGCATGAAAAAAGTACACATATAGAGTACCAGCTACATGGTCGACAAATGGAGACCAAACTAAAGAGTCTTGTCGGAACATCCGCACAAAGAGCACAGGTTAATTTCAAAAACCACCACCCTTGACTCAAATAAAGGAAGTACGGAAAAAAATGTACTTTAATTCTCAGGGTTAACTGGCTAAAAGAGCCCACCCACGAATAGAGAAAATAATCGCTTTGCCCCCCCACCTTCCCTCCCTCAACCTGTAGAGAAGTAGCAAAAACCTGCATAATCCCTAAATAAACAGCGGATATAGAACATTTCCGGCCTTCATTAATCAAAGAAAATACCAACTCTTAACACCCGATCATTTTTACGGATGTATTTAATTTCCGGCTCTCACACACGTGGTCAATCACCCAAACAGCCAACCAAATCACAGTAGGTCCCTAAACTTCTCGAATTTTTTCAATATAAAGGCAGACTCGACCCCTAGTCTTCAGACACGAACTTGAAAAAGGCTGATACTAGCCGAAATAGCTATCGTTCAAAGAGGAGTTTCTTGTACTTAGTATGCACTAAGTACTTTAGTTCGAATTTTATAACTTGTGTTTTTGTGATCCTCACATGTGATTTTTTCTTCTTATTTGGATTATTGTGTGTGATTCATTCTTGGATTCATTATCAGTTAAGTCTTTTTTCTTCTTTTCCCATTATCTTTTGTTTTTTATATACAATATTATGCTTTGGATGCAATATACTTGATAATAAAGTATAGACATTTGTTTATGCCTTCCCTGATTTATCTGTCATCATGTACGGAAAAGGTTATAGAGGCTATAGTAATGACGGTTATTATGGCAACCGTTATCAAAACTTTGACTACGACCAGGGTCGCCCTGAAGATTACCAACACTTCAACCCCTATCCCAAACAAGGCTATAACAATTATTCCCAACAAGGCTATAACCCCCACCCCCAACAGGATTTTGATCCGTATCCCCAGCACTTTTCCAATTATGGCAATTCTCGAAATCCCCGACATCCCCGTAACCCGAATCATAGGAAGCCCCAGAACAGCCAGCCCCAACCCTTAATGGCAATGGATATCCCACCACCCAGAGGCCCTAGAGCCCCCAGGGGCCCCAAAACCCAAAATAGGAACTGGGCTAAGAACAACAACCAAACGGACAAGACCCCCAACAAAGACGGACCAACGATTAAGGCCTTTTATCAAATTTTGCAATGTCTGCACCACTTAACCATCATGAAACTACAAGCTGACGGTCAGCTAGCAAAAGGATTCCACAACAAAGTCTTGGACCTGACTAAATTTGTAAAGCCGGCTATGGTCACTGCGACCCTTACGAACACCATTCTCACAATAAGTAAATCTTGGGCAAAATCGGTAGGCAGGGAACTTGTTTCCCACTATGAGAAGACACTCGATGAAAAACTAATTTGGCTCCACAGGCAAAACTTTAGTAGAGAACAAACTACCAATTTCGGCAACACCGCACTTTCGTGGGCAAAAAAATCTTTTGGTAGGAAAATGAACGCCTTGACTCGGACCCGATTCCTTGAACTTGTCGACAGTACACCGAATGACGGACGGACCCAGCTCAACACCCCCCCTCCCCCAAATACCTCCCCAATGGTGATCGACCCAACAACCACGACGACCAACATCAACCTGGCCACTGCGACACCCAACCGTAAACGGCGAGAACGATCCCCCTCACCAACCATGGATACTCCAGGAAAGAAGATCAACACTCGTATCTTCCCCTCTCCCTCTCCCCCCACTTCCCCAAATTCCGCCCTCGACGCCTTGATAGAGAAATTAGGCTCTCCAACAGACACTGTGTCTAGTACTGAGGGCAACCAAGGGGACACTGTGTCGCCCGTTATCCCCAAACTTGATTATCCCACCAGCCCCATCACACAGCCCATGATGGCTCGCAAGAGTCTATCCTCTACGTTTAATGTAATACCAATGGGTACGCCACGTCGGATGAGTTTAGACTTGAGCACTCCTAGAGTTAGTAGCCCTCGCCTACCCAAAATATTAGCCCCCCGAAAACATGATGGAGACAACAAGGCGTCCTGGTCCCTCCCCAAAATAACGAGAAAAACATTAGTTATAGGCAGCTCAAACCTTCTTAGGATACCCAGGGGTAGGGAGGGTGTACAAATAGAGGCTTACTCCGGGGGCAACATACAACACCTCACACACATCATAAGGGACAGTAAAGACACCGGCCAACCCCAGAATATAATATTCCAAATAGGAACGAATAACAGAAAAATGCACCCGAGAAAAGCTCACAGCGCATACGTCGACCTTATTACGACTACGAAGACAAGATTCCCCATTGCCAAAATTCATATTGCACTGATCCCCTTTTCCCCACTCCTTAAACAATCCAACCCCAAAGAATTCGAGAACCTGACGAACCTGAACCACTACCTCCGCACTGAACCCCCCAAACATGCCACAGTAATTGAACTCAGTAAATCCCAAGTCATCCTTGCCCCAAACGACCAAATCCACTGGACAAACACGACTGCAGACCGACAACTGACCCACTGGCTCAGGGAAGCTGAGTGTTTAAACTGAGCCATGAGGGAGGTAAAAATGAAAACAACACAGTAAATACCTCCACTCAAACTCTCAAATCCCAATTAGGCAAAACCGTAATTAACTTAAGCTCCCGCAAAATATCCCAAATAGAAAACCAGGTTCTTGACAAAGGCCTTAAATTTATACCCTCCCCACAACCGACATCCGTCGACGAGATCCTCGAATCCACAGACTTATTTTCGAGATCACTTAAAATAACCTATTTTTTCCGCGATAAACCCAACAGCGGCCCAAGGACTAATTTTATAGAAAAATCAAATTGGAATCCCTCAAACACGGCTATCAGAGGTGATATTTTGGAACATTTGGAAAAAATGAGGAGTGATGTGGCACAGTCACCCATTTTCATAGAAAAAAACAATCTAACACGCGCAGAGAGAACAGCCTTGAACGCCCTGAAAAAGGACAAATCCATCGTCATCAAAAAAAGCGACAAGGGCTCTTGTTGCGTTATTCTAAATCGAAATGACTACATCTTAGAAGCTGAAAAACAATTAAGCAATGAGAAGTATTACCAAAGAATAAACGAACCGATTTTTATGGAAACTCGTATCATGATCAACCAAATTTTGGAGAAACTTGTAACAAAAAAATTCTTAACCGAAAAACAATTTGACTACCTTTCCGCGAAAGCCGACTGCAGACAGAGACACTTTTACACTCTCCCGAAAATCCACAAGAATCCCGAATCGGAGTGGTTTGTCCCGAACAAAATACCCAAAGGGCGCCCAATTGTGTCGGACTGTTCGAGTGAGTGTCACAATGTCTCAGAATATATGGACTCATTTTTAAAGCCGCTAGCCTCCCAGCACCCCGCATACCTAAAAGACACCAACGATTTCATCAACAAAATAAGGAAATTGAAGGTCCCCCAACACTCGTTATTAATATCTATCGATGTACAGAGCATGTACACGAATATTGATAACATAACAGGCTTACGCGCGGTTCGAAAAGCCTTTACTCGAAATCCTTTGAAATCTCGTCCGGACGCAGAAATTTTAGAGTTATTGGAAATCTGCCTGAATCGCAACGACTTTACTTTTAATGAAAAAAACTACCTCCAGGTCACTGGAGTAGCGATGGGACAAATTTACAGCCCCAGTTATGCAAATATCTTTCTGGCAGAATGGGAAAGGGAACTCCTTCCCCTCTGTCCCCTACAACCAACTTTTTACGGTAGATTTTTAGATGATATTTTCATCGTTTGGCCCTTCTCCTTGGAACAATTCTGGCAGTATTTTGACATCATCAATAACCACCATCCCGCTATAAAACTAACCGCCACAGTTAGCGAAAATAGCATAGACTTCCTGGACACGACAGTGTTCAAGAGTGAGAACATAAACCTCACTGGCCAACTTGAAACCAAAGTCTTTTTTAAAGAAACAGACACCCACCAACTTTTATTCAAGTCATCTTTTCATCCCAAACATACATTTTCGGGCATTATTAAGTCCCAAATACTCCGTTTCCACCGAATTTGTACGCGTAAAATCGACTTCGAACAAGCGTGTAAAATCGTCTTTGACAAACTCCGAGAACGGGGCTACTCGAAGCGATTTCTTAGAACCATAAAAAATACCACTTTGACAGAAATTACAACCAAAAACATAATTCCAGTCCAGCCCTTTCAACAATTTGGAGCCATGCCGTGTATGAGCGTTAGATGCAGCATATGCAAACATCTAAAGCGCACCAATTTTTTCGAAAACAAAAGGTCCAAGAACCAATTCCCGATTCATGATCGCCTTACGTGCGAAAGCCGTAACCTGATTTACCTAATTTCCTGCAAGCTTTGTTCCATGCAGTACGTCGGAGAAAGCCAGAATTCTTTGAGGGAGAGGGCATTAGGCCATCTATCAGATATTAGGAGAAAAACAGACAAACCTATCTCCGCCCATTTCAACCAGGAAGACCACACGTCAGGAGATTTAATTATCACCCCAATCGAAAAAATCCCACCCACACCCAGCGAGGAAGAAACCAAAAAGTATCGATTACTCAGGGAAGATTTTTGGATAAACAAACTAGACACCATTTGCCCGAACGGCATAAACATTCGGCTCAATACCAAGATTCTTCCTTTAGTAATCAAATACAATACCACAGCCTATCATGCTACAAAAATAATCAAAACGTTTTATGAACAATTGAAAGAAACTTTCCCAAAAATTTATAAAAACAAGCTTATTGTAGCCTACTCTAGAAACAAAAACCTTACAGATATTCTGGTCCCCAGCAAACTCCCCAAAATTTAGTTTCAAATTTTTGAAAAAAACCTCTGACACCTATGGAAATACTCAATTTCTCTGAGACAGTGCCGTGACGAACAAAACTAAAAGACTGACTGTCATCTTAGCCCAGGAAAAGAGTTCCACATATAAAAAAATCACAACTCCCCGCTTACCTCAAATGTCTACTTTCAAATGTCCTTGACTTGCTCAAACAATTTGTCAAACCCTAGGCCTACGCTTCCTGTGGGGGCCCTATCCTAGGAACCCCCACCCTAACCCTATACCCTAACCCTAACCCTAACCCTAACCCTAACCCTAACCCTAACCCTAACTGAAGTTAAACTCACCAAAGTTATAATATACAAACTTAGACTACTAATGTATACATTGTTCTAAATTACACGTTATAACAGGAAATATGATTTTACTACAATATTCGTCTACAGCACCCTTGAGAACTTATAGAAGAAAATATTAATATTAAACGACAAAATAACGAATGATTTAATGGCATGGTTGCTGTGTGATATTGTTTTTTTTTTATAAACCTGTAATGTTAAATCTCTGATCTTTTGGGTATGTTCTATGCCCGGTATATCCTGCTGACTAAATATATTTATATAAAGTTTTTCTTTAAACCTGTATCGGTTTATTCTTCCAGGGTAGGTTTGTTGGTCCATTAGAAAACATGATTTACTGGCATAAGGTTTTTCTTACGTGAATTCTTACTAGAATTCTCATTTTTAGTACTTTAAAACATAGACGGTTTATAAGCAAGATAAATTCATCGACTTCGATTATGCTGGGGAAGAAAGACTCGAGAAAAAACCCTCGGCTTACCGGCCTCGGTTTATCTCGCTTGGGCTATTTTCTTCAGTCTTTCTTCCCCTGCATATCCTCGGTCTTGTGCTTTATCTTACACAGAACATACCGACACCTTTACCTTGCATTTTCTTAAAACTGCAGATTTCAGTGAATTCAATTCATTTTCAGCTAACCGAGAGCTCTCATGGCCGCCTTTTCCATTCTCGAACGTTACCGATGCCCTATGAATTAATAAATTAAATTCTCGTAAAGCAATGCTATCCACTGTAGCCTAATCTGTACACTGGTATCGTAACTGTGTCATACGTAAAACTCCATAGTATAATTCTTATACAATGGCGATAATAACTAGTTTCAATTAAGGTGTTTTGTCAAACCATATTTATACTGCATTTATGATCATAACACCTAGTGACACGTCTTTTAATAAGAACTCGGCAGTCAAAACAGTAGACCTATCAGTACCCAATTAATTAAGATGTATACAATAGTCAGACAAATATTTTCTGTTGCATTATAAAATAATTTGTTATTATGTTCTATTAAATTTATGAGAGTTTTTAGTATACTGTTGTTTTTTGAAAAATGTTCCCCTTTCTTATACTCGATAGCATACCCTACCCTGCAAGGTGTGACCATAACTGATGAGTGACCATGAAATCATCGAATATGTAAAATGATAAATACTCGTTGCATCGACCCAAAACCATGTTTGTCGTCTTAAGCGACCCCGAAAACCCCAAAAATGATATATTACACGAGTACCAAGTATAAAATCTCCAATAATTGGTTTGGTGGCCATTTTGAAAAACAAGATGGAGGATACAGTCCGGTCGACCCTTTGATACTACAACATTCGTGTGCCTAATAACACAAATAAAATGACATGGCACCATGCGGTTACAAATATACGGTGACAAAATCAGAATTCTCATTTTGGTCGACATTTTGATAAACAAAATGGTCGATATTGTCGGATTAATTTTATTATTTAGGCCGCCATTATGAAAAACAAAATGGCGGATATTATCTGATCGACTCTTATACTGCAATTTTTAATGCAGTAACCCCCAAAACCCGACCAATGACATTAATAAACACGTTACTTATGAAAACTCGTAAATTTGTCATTTTGGCGTCCATTTTGAAAAAAAAATGCCGGAAATTCTCGGATGAAATTTTTACTATAATATTCGTCTTCAGCACCCCTGAAAACCCCTAGTAAACAATATTCCACGACAAAAAAGCAAATAAATGGCCTGGTTGCTATGGTATTTTGTTTTGAAACATACCAAATCTTTAACTTGATTTTTCTCAAAACTTACTTTGGTGTGTTGGATGGCTTCAAGCCGCCACAACTCAGTCAATTTATGCCCGATTTAAACAAACTATACATCAAATTGAAGGTATTGAGTCGCAGAATATGAAAATAACAATAACTCAATTTTCAAAATTCCCTCATTAAGACCCAGTATGCCATGGGGGGTCACATATATCTTAAAATAAATACCCTTGTGTACGGTGTATCTAGCCGGGTAAAGTAAGTTGACAAATATTTGTACACTGAGGCACTATCGGAATAAGGTCGACTAGGGTTCTGAACTAAGTTTTTAAAAAAACCACACATATCATTTTTTGTCTTTTTCTCCGACACACAACGAATTTCAGATTGATACTCATTAGGGATCAAGAGATATAGCGTCTGTGCGAACTTGAGCCAGAGTTAAATTTTGGAATAAAATAATTTAGCTTTAACAATTGCTTTTAGGCGAAAATCTTTAATTTGATGACTTTAAGACTCCGGCTACCCCAACTTAATCGTCCATGGTGAACCAGAATTTCAGATTGATACTCATTAGGGTTCCAGAGGTATAGCCTCTGCGCGAAATTAAATTTATCTTGAGCATATGCTTTTAGGGGGAAATCTTTAATTTGATGACTTTAAGACTCCGGCTTCCCCAGCTTAATCGTCCACGGTGAAACAGAAAATCGCCTTTTATTTTTTCTTAGAAGTCAAAGTCATATCAAACTTGTTAAAAAAAATGACCTCACAGTCACACCTGTAAAGTAGGTAAATTGACCTTTGATATGTTAAAGCCCATGTAATTTCAATACGGGAGTGACCTTGAACTTTAAAAAAACTTTGATATGTTAAAGCCCATGTAATTTCAATACGGGAGTGACCTTGAACTTTAAAAAAACTCTTAATGTCATATCACCACCGGCCAATTTGCGTTTGACCTAAAATCCAGATTAAGATGCGACATTTGGCCAAGTTGAAGTCCATTGGCCAAAAGATAAATGACCATCAAATCTGCTGAGTGAAATATGATTCAGAAATGAAATTTCTTTTTCAAGGTAAATGTTCAAACCTTCGGCCTTGCCCTATGTAATATAAAATGACCTTTCATAAATGACCTTGAATTTGACCTTACCTCCCAAATTTACTAAGCTATAACTCAAAACGGAAAGGCTGTTTTAGAATCATGTCCCAGAGGATCTAGTTTATGGTGGGTTGGTGAATAACGAACGACGAACCAGCTCGTTGTTTGTTATTCGCCAATAACGAACAACAAACCAGGTCGTTGTTCGTTATTTCCCACTATGAAACTGCTAGTTGTTCGGGTAGAAAAAAAACTGTTAGAATCTTTTCCCCAAGATTTTGAAGATTTATTTACCAATTAGTCTCATAAAAAACCACTCCCGGCATATTCTCTCTAAAAATGCCTTTATTGTGTCATTAATTCCATATCTGGTGAATAACGAACAACGGACCAGCTCGTTGTTCTTTATTCGCCAATAACGAACAACAAACCAGCTCGTTGTTCGTTATTCACCAATACGAAACTGCTAGTTGTTCGGGTAGAAAAACAGACTGCTCGAATCTTTTTCCCAAGATTTAGAAGATTTATTAACCAATTAGGCGTGTAAAAACCCACTCCCGGCATATTCTATATTCTCTCTAAAAGTGCATTTATTATGTTACTAATTCCATATCTGGTGAATAACGAACAACGAACCAGCTCGTTGTTCGCTATTCGCCAATAAAAGACAACAAACCAGCTCGTTGTTCGTTATTCACCAATATGAAACTGCTAGTTGTTCGGGTAGAAAAACACACTGTTAGAATCTTTTTCCCAAGATTTTGAGATTTTTTAACCAATTAGACTCATAAAAACCCACTCCCGGCATATTCTCTCTAAAGGTGCCTTTATTATAAAATAAAATAAAACCAAATACGAACAATCCAAACCGTAAGACGGAATTCAAAGTTGTTACTATTTCCTTATCTGGTGAATAACAAGCAACGAGCCAGCTCATTGTTCGTTATTCACCAATATGAAACTGCTAGTTGTTCGCGTAGAAAAACAGGCTGTTAGAATCTTTTTCCCAAGATTTTGAGATTCATTAACCAATTAGACTCATAAAACCCCACTCCCGGCATATTCTCTCTAAAAGTGCCTTTATTATGCTACTAACTCCATATCTGGTGAATAACGAACAACGAACCAGCTCGTTGTTCGTTATTCGCCAATAACGAACAACAAACCAGGTCGTTGTTCGTTATTCACAAATATGAAACTATTAGTTGTTCGGGTAGAAAAACAGACTGTTAGAATCTTTTCCCCAAGATTTTGAAGATTTATTAACCAATTCGACTCATAAAAACCCACTCCCGGCATACTCTCTCTAAAAGTGCCTTTATTATGTTACTAATTCCATATCTGGTGAATAACGAACGACGAACCAGCTCGTTGTTCGTTATTCGCCAATAACGAAAAACTAACCAGCTCGTTGTTCGTTATTCACCAATATGAAACTGCTAGTTGTTCGGGTAGAAAAACAGACTGTTAGAATCTTTTTCCAAAGATTTTGAAGATTTATTAACCTATTAGAATCATAAAAACCCACTACCAGCATATTCTCTCTAAAAGTTCCTTTATTATGTTACTAATTCCATATCTGGTGAATAACGAACAACGAACCAGCTCGCTGTAGGTTATTCGCCAATAACGAAAAACAAACCAGCTCGTTGTTCGTTATTCACCAATATGAAACTGTTAGTTGTTCGGTTAGAAAAACAGACTGTTCTAATCCTTTTCCCAACATTTTGAAGATTTATTAACCAATTAGGCGTGTTAAAACCCACTCCCGGCATATTCTCTCTAAAAGTGCCTTTATTATGTTACTATTTCCATATCTCGTGAATAACGAACAAAGAACCAGTTCGTTGTTCGTTATTCGCCGATAACGAACAACAAACCAGCTCGTTGTTCGTTATTCACCAATATGAAACTGCTAGTTGTTCGCGTAGAAAAACAGACTGTTAGAATCTTTTCCCCAAGATTTTGAGATTTATAAACCAATTAGGCGTGTAAAAACCCACTCCCGGCATATTCTCTCTAAAAGTGCCTTTATTATGTTACTACAGTGTACTCTGTAACTTCCAGCTTTTGATCAATCCGCCACTCGCCTAGATCCGCCCAAAACCTCTGGTCCCGATTTATTTCCTTCTTGATTGCTTTTAAAATGTTTTGTTCTAACCGCCATTTTGTCACTTCCGCCTTTCGCCATCGACTCGAGGTCCGATGAGTGATTATCCATTGTTATTTAATCCTATAATCCGCCACTGTTAACTCCCCAATCACAAAAACACCACAGTTTATCAGACACTAATAATTAAAGTATAAACACACAGTACTCGACAAACCTTTTAAGGGTTCGTTGATTGGAAAGCATGTTCAATAACTAACGTTAACACTATAGCACCTATGTCGAGCAATACTCTAAAAATTGTTCGCGCTAAAAATAGACCGCGAGTGTCGTACAATAACAATACATTCACTGAACTCTGTTGAGCATTGATAATCGCCGATGTCCGACAAAAGATTATATTTTGATGGCACATTGTCGGATTTATTATCATATTTTGAATGGGATTTATGTTTTTAAATAAGTAAATAAACACGCTAAGAAATGTTGACGTATATTTCGATTGGAATGACGGAAGTTAATTGTTTTAGATGATAGCACGTGCTATTGTCGAGTGCAATTATTTAGCAGTTGGGGTCACTCACTCGTTGTATTAGAGCGACGTTAACTAGTAAACTACGGCTTACATGTCATTTTTTTTACTTTCTGTATAAAAATCGAAACGCAGTATCAGACGAATGTCGGACATTGCTGAAAAATGTACCGACGTAGGATACAAAAAATACGGTCATTTTTGGGGAGTTTGATGTCATGTAATTTTGTACATGTACTGTAGGAATATTATTGACATAAATTTGAATACCGAACGAGTTTTAAACATGAAATATATAACGAGGCGCGACCCGACAAATATTCCATTCACATTCACTTCCTGTTATTGGATAAACCGCCACTCGCCGACATCCGTCATTTCTATTTGGTCCTGCTTGGTGCTGGAAGTTACAGAGTACACTGTAATTCCTTATCTGGTGAATAACGAACAACGAACCAGCTCGTTGTTCGTTATTCGCCAATAACGAACAACACACCAGCTCGTTGTTCGTTATTCACCAATATAAAACTGCTAGTTGTTCGGGTAGAAAAACAGACTGTTCGAATCTTTTCCCCAAGAATTTGTAGATTTATTAACCAATTCGACTCATAAAAACCCACTCCCGGCATACTCTCTCTAAAAGTGCCTTTATTATGTTACTAATTCCATATCTGGTGAATAACGAACAACGAACCAACTCGTTGTTCGTTATTCGCAATAACGAACAACAAACCAGCTCGTTGTTCGTTATTCACCAATATAAAACTGCTAGTTGTTCGGTTAGAAAAACAGACTGTTCTAATCCTTTTCCCAAGATTTTGAAGATTTATTAACCAATTAGGCGTGTAAAAACCCACTCCCGGCATATTCTCTCTAAAAGTGCCTTTATTATGTTACTATTTCCATATCTGGTGAATAACGAACAACGAACCAGCTCGTTGTTCGTTATTCGCCGATAACGAACAACGAACCAGCTCGTTGTTCGTTATTCACCAATATGAAACTGCTAGTTGTTCGCGTAGAAAAACAGACTGTTAGAATCTTTTCCCCAAGATTTTGAGATTTATAAACCAATTAGGCGTGTAAAAACCCACTCCCGGCATATTCTCTCTAAAAGTGCCTTTATTATGTTACTAATTCCTTATCTGGTGAATAACGAACAACGAACCAGCTCGTTGTTCGTTATTCGCCAATAACGAACAACACACCAGCTCGTTGTTCGTTATTCACCAATATGGAACTGCTAGTTGTTCGGGTAGAAAAACAGACTGTTCGAATCTTTTCCCCAAGATTTTGAAGATTTATTAACCAATTCGACTCATAAAAACCCACTCCCGGCATACTCTCTCTAAAAGTGCCTTTATTATGTTACTAATTCCATATCTGGTGAATAACGAACAACGAACCAGCTCGTTGTTCGTTGTTCGTTATTCGCAATAACGAACAACAAACCAGCTCGTTGTTCGTTATTCACCAATATAAAACTGCTAGTTGTCGGGTAGAAAAACAGACTGTTAGAATCTTTTCCCCAAGATTTTGAAGAATATTAACCAATTAGACTCATAAAAACACACTCCCGGCATATTCTCTCTAAAAGTGCCTTTATTATGTTACTAATTATGTTAGAATCTTTTCCCAAAGATTTTGAGATTTATTAACCCATTAGACTCATAAAACACCCACTCCCGGCATATTCTCTCTAAAAGTGCCTTTTTTATGTTACTAATTCCATATCTGGTGAATAACGAACAACGAACCAGCTCGTTGTTCGTTATTCGCGAATAACGAACAACGAATAACGAACAACGAGCTACCTTCACGTCCCCTCTAAAGTAAACGTCACTAGAACGATATAATTAATGTTTAGCAACGTCTCACAGTATCAACGATATAACGTCAAAAAAACGGAGTTAAATCCTTAATCTAATGTTTTAATGCAGGGTTTGCTAATGAAGTAAAATGGAAATATGTTTTGCGAACTTTATCTGAAGGTTTTGTTTGGTTTTGATCTGATTACAACATTTTTTACATTAGGAAAACAGAACGTTTAAAAAACTTAATTCCAATATAATCAATATAACGTCACAAACAAATGTTTTAATAATGTTCAAGGAATCATAAGTTAAAACGCTACAAAAGTTACGTTAAAAGAACAAAGCTTACTGACCTTTACATGTTGTCTGTTTCTTTTGATCTGATTACAACATTTTTACATAAGGAAAACAGAACGTTTTCAAAACTTAATTCCAAAATAAGCAATATAACGTCACAAACAAATGTTTTAATAACGTTCAAAGAATCATACGTTAAAACGCTACAAAAGTTACGTTAAAAAAACATTGTTTACTCACGTTTACGGGTTGTCTGACCAGGCGTAGGAAATAATGTTGAATCAGATGGTTTATTATACTTTCTCCCAACGTTTCAAAGGTAAACGTCACTAGAACGACATTAATTAAAGTTAAGTAACGTCTCACAGTATCAACGATATAACGTCCAAAAAAACGGAGTTGGAACATCAATCTAATGTTTTAATTCAACGTTTGCTAATCAGAAGGTTTATTTGACGTTGTTGGAACAACGTCTCCCAGCGTTTCAAAGGTAAACGTCACTAGAACGACATTAATTAAAGTTAAGTAACGTCTCACAGTATCAACGATATAACGTCCAAAAAAACGGAGTTGGAACATCAATCTAATGTTTTAATTCAACGTTTGCTAATGATGTAAAACGTAAAAAAAATGTAAAATGAAAATACGTTTCCCGAATTTTTTGGGAGGTTTTTTGGTTTTGATCTGATTTCAACGATTTAACGACACGAAAACAGAGCGTTTAAAAAACTTAATTCCAATAATAAATTATAACGTCACGAACAAATGTTTTAATAACGTTCAAACAATCATAAGTTACGTTAAAAGAACATAGCTTACTGACGTTTACAGGTGGTTTTGCCAGGCTTCTGAAATAACGTTGAATCAGACGGTTCATTTGACGTTCTTGGAACAACGAATCCGAACGTTTCTAAAGTAAACGTCACTAGAACGACATTAATTAAAGTTTAGTAACGTCTCACAGTATCAACGATATAACGTCAAAAAACCGGAGTTGGAACATCAATCTAACGTTTTAATTCAACGTTTGCTAAGATGTAAAATGTAAAAAAATGTAAAATGGAAATACGTTTTGCGAACTTTATTAGGAGGTTTTTTGGTTTTGATCAGATTTCAACGTTTTGAAAACAGAAAAACAGAACGTTTTAAAAACTAAATTCCAATATAATCAATTATAACGTCACAAACAAATATATTCATAACGTTCGAAGAATATAAATTAAAATGTTACAAAAGTTACGTTAAAACAACATTGCTTACTGACGTTTACAGGTTGTCTGACCAGGCTTTGAAAAAAACGTTAAATCAGATTGTTCAATTCACGTTCTTGGAACAACTTATCCGAATTTTTCTAAAGTAAACGTCAATAGAACGATATTTATTAATGTTTAGTAACGTCTCATACTAACAACGATATAACGTTATATAAAACGGAGTATAAACATTAATTTAATGTTTTAATGTAACGTTTGCCTATTAAACATTATAAAAACATTCAAATTAACGTTCGGTCAATGTTGAATAAAGGTAAAATTAAAACGTCAAAAGACAACATTCTGGCGATGTTTCTGGAACCTTTATAAAAAGTACAGTCTATCTCTGAACCCTTTTTGAACGTTTGGAGAACGTGCGTGAACAAACATTCTTAACGCAACCATATAAGAACCAATTACGAATGTTACCAAAACGTTTTGTGTTTGCTTGGGTGAGGGGGGACACCTTGAATTACACTTGACACCAGACTTGTAGCACTTGCATTTATTTGTTTGACATCTTTTTGTCCCAGCACAGTTACATTTGGCAAATCCTTGTCCATTACACATCGATTCAGAGTGAACAGCTGATGTCAGAGACACAGTACTGTCGGTAGACATGTCGGTCAGATTGTACAGCGCTGTGGCACACACGTTAAACTGGTTGCAGGAATACTCCCCACTCAGAATTCCAGCTTTCACAGCAATAGTGTACATGTCAGTGTCACTAATGTCAGTCACAACACTAATCAAATTGCGAGGATCACATCTACCTCCATCACATCTACTGTGGGAATTGAGATTGTTACATTGTCACCAGCTTTCACTTCTGACAACACAACTTTACTTCTTTTCACCATCTTCTCAGCTTGTTGCAACTGGGATTCTGCAGCACGCTTCCTCTGGGTCTGAATTTCTTCTTGACGGGTTTCAATGACATCGTGAGTTGGTGCTGGTTCTGTGTCTGGTTCTGAGTTGGTGCTGGTTCTGTGTCTGGTTCTGTTGTTGAATCTGGGGAGATGATGTTGAGCAGATCTTCTTCAGTTTGGAGTCTGGATATGATCTCTGCTGGAAGACTGGATGTTGTAAGGCTGACCTTTGCATCGGAACCGAGAAGGGCAGCAAAGGGAGTTCTCTTGATACCGCTATGCTAACTTGAGTTTCTTCTGAAACTGGACAAATTTCAAACCAACAGTCCATTCAGTTGTGTTGTTGTCGGATAACCAGGCAGTGAGCATATCCCTTACATCGCAATTGGCTCTCTCTACAGAACCTTGAGACTGTGGATGTCTGGGCTTGCCATGAACAATGACAAGACGTGGCCATAGCTGTTTCAGTTCAACAATAATCTGAGCAGTGAATTCGGACCCATTGTCACTTTGGAGGATAGATGGAGCGCCTAGCATCAAAAATATGTCTAACAACTGAAACGCAACCTCGACTGCAGGTTTAGATGTAAGTGCTTTGAGAACCGAAAACTTGGTGAGATGATCTTGATAATGCATAATCCATTTGTACTGTCCTTGACACATCGATTGCATATCTATCAGGTCAGCTTGGGCTCTGGATCCAAAATATGTGGAGGTCATGGGCTTCACAACAACACCTTTGGTTGTGGTTCTCTTTTTCTTCTGTTGACAGGGAACGCAGGGAGATTTGAAGATAGTCACAGCTTCCTGGGTTATGTTGGCATACTTCTTGCTGAGTTCTTTCATCATTGTATCCCTTCCACCATGACCTGTTGCAATGTGGGCTTTCTGGATGATGTCAAAGCTATGTTCAATAGAGGCAAAATATACTGGTTCTTCACTTCCATCTCTCTTGCGAATCAGCTTCTTCACGTCACCACATTCAAAAATTTCATACTTCTTTAGTAAGTAGTGCTGATGTGGAGACTTCTTGCTTGAGGAATTAGCATCAAGCAACTAACGATCTTCTGGTAATCATCTTTGGGAATGAGGACGCGCTTGTTGACAGTGTGCATCTGATACAGTTGATCTCTAAACTGTACCTCTCTATCTGAATCCATTTTGGAAATAGTGAGGATCCACACACAGATATGTCTTTTATATCATAAACTTCATTAAGCAGCAGTAAATGGTATGCTATGAAAGCAGAAAACACCTGTTTACGCATTAATCTAGAATGAAACAGTTTAACAACATCACTAATTGTTATGTAAAGAAACACTAACAATAGTGATTGTTTAAAGCAATATAGTGGGGCGGATATGTGAAATGGGCGTGCACTTCCGGAAAGAAGCATGAAAATTGGGCCATA
Source organism: Patella pellucida (assembly GCA_917208275.1). Lineage (NCBI taxonomy): Eukaryota > Metazoa > Mollusca > Gastropoda > Patellidae > Patella > Patella pellucida. The sequence goes on along the minus strand of OU795038.1, from coordinate 87,199,891 downwards.
GGGGTTTCAAAAATCACGGGAACCACGACGTCACTCCAGCCGTTCCCGCCAAAAATGGGGAAATTCAAAATGGCATCCATAAAACACTAGTAGCAAACTTTGTCATCACGACAAACAGAGATCACTTCAGGTATGCACCAATTGGTAAGAAAACTCATCCTTCTCTAAACATACGTATTAAAATAGCCATGATTAAAGGTAGTTCTATGATCACAATAATTAATTTATGCATTAATTAGTCCGAAAACTAATGACTCTCTCAATATAAGTACTAATCAAGCAACAATAAAAGACAGTTCTTTGATCTCATTAATTCAGTTATACACTAATGAGTCGGGAAAAAATCCCTAACAAGTGTAATATTTAATGGCTATTATCAGGGAATATTTCATAATGTTAAAAATTATATCAAAATAAGAACATTTATTATAAACTATGTTTCATACATGCATATGATTGATGCATGCATTTGTGTATGTGGTAACATGTTGTTAAGGTATAATAGACGAAGAAAACAACTGTAAACTGTGTTAGGGTTTAACGTCCTACTGTTCTACTACTAACCTGGGCTAATAAAGTCAGGCACACGCCATACCAATCACACAGTGTGGTATATGGTAGAAATTTTCAAGTGGATTCATACGAAAGCCCAAATTCCTAATTCCAAATGCGAAATCCAAATGCGAAATTCCAAATTCAATTTCCAAATGCGAAAATACAAATTCCAAATTCCATATTCTAAATTCATGTCTTAACAGCTCTCCTCAATAAAATACATTATAATTTAAATAAACTGTAATGTTACACAACTAATTAGTGCTAGTTTTGCTTTTGACTAATCAGATGGAGTATAAAAACAATATTCCAGATAGGTTGCCAAGCAACGAAACATACGCTAGTATGCGAAACATTTAATATCATGGAATTAGATGTTCAAGTTATCAAAATTCATTGAAAATCAGTGTACTTGTTCGTCTTAAGAACTACAACTCTGTGTATCAATCTGACGATAACTTTAGTCAAAGTGATCAAAGGCTATAGCTCTAGCAATAATTATCGGAAATCAGTGAAAATCATCAGGATTCTTCGTCTCATGACCCTTAACACTGCGTATAAATCGGATATTAACTTTAGCATCTAAAGCGTACTAAAGAGTTTTCAAAGTGATCAAGGGCCATAATGTCGAATTTTGAATTTCGCATTTTGAATTTCGCACTTGGATTTGTGAATTTGGAATCTATTTGGAATTTATTTAAATTTGTTTAATTGAGGGGGGGTGTCAATTTGCTATTTTATTTGTAAGACATGAATTTGGAATTGGGAATGAGCCTTCTGGGCTTTCGTAGATTCACCATTACTGTTTGACAAAATGTAGCCCAGATGTCATAGCCATTAATGGGGCGATGTCATTTTTTCCAATAAATAACAGCATATCATTGGTACATCATGTTGTTGGATAGGTATCGTATCACACTGGAATTACAGATGAGAATACTATATGTTATCAATTTAAATTAACCCAAATTCAATAAAGACAAAAGAACACAAATAGCTAATTTACAACAAAGCATTTTAAATTATGGCTCAGACTTTATCTGCCTTAAACTCTCTCCTCTCGGCCTTACATGTTTTATTTTTCCAGAAGAAAGAAAGACCTACAAGTAAATTGATCTTTTGTCGTATCAATATTCAACTAGATATCATTTTTTTTAAGGCATTAATTATTATGAATCATATTAGACATTTATTAACGAAATTATCTTTAAACTATTATAGCAGGCAAGGTCAGATCTTTATCTTAATCTTACATAATGTATGATAACGTTAGGATATGTATTATATTAGTATTCTACACTGTGGCTATGTATCGAATTATCAGAATATAGGTATAGGCGTACTATACAGTATACATAATGTATATCGTATATTATAGACAACCTGTCAGAGCTGTGTAACACACGATTGATGGAGGGTTGTCTAAAAAACAACGACTGTTGACTATGAGCGATAAAAATGTAAACTTGCTAAATTCACCTTTAGTCTTTGAGACCCCGGAAGTCAAAAGAAAGGATTTACCAATTTTGCACTAGCGTAAAATATAAAAAAATAAGCGAAACCTGTTCTAATTAATAGTAGGAACATTTAAAACTTATGTGTATCTGGTCTTAGCACCATACATTCACTTTGGAACGTCGAAAAAAAAGATCTTGCATAACAGAACCAACACATCTCGAAACCTGTTGGTTGGACTCCAGTATGCAGGCCGCCGTAGTTTCAAATCACGTTTCAAATCAAGGCGATGCGTATACGTGACAATGAGCGTCAATGGCTAATACTATTCATTTTCTCTGGTTTACTCCCGTGGCTAAATACTCTTCTGCTATTAGTGATTTCTTTCCAAGACAGATCTCTCCAACCATCTTGTGTACTACAGGTTGGCGTATAAAAGAGTGTCCAATGACAGTAAATAGCTTTTTCGGACATTTTAATTTACGCCTGCAACACTTAAATACAGGGCCCAATGACGGATAATCCCGACATTACAATATAAAGCTTAGTATTTGGAAACATAAACATACACCCATAAAAAGTAGTCCCGTCAACAGAGATATTCCTGACACTTTAAGTATAAAGCTTGTAGTTTTTTATAACATAAACAGGTATCCATATAAGAGCGTCCTCTCTACTTGACCAACATTCAATTAAATATTAAACTGCAGTTTAGAATAGGAGCGAATTTTTCAATTTCAAATTTTGAATTAATTAATTTCGGGCTTCTGCCATCAATAATGATAAGTTTAAATGAAATGGAAGAAACACAACCGGGGTCCCGTTAAATGATAGTTACTCCCCTTTAACCATTTTAACAGTTCATTGCCTTTCTAAAAATATCGTTTCAAATCAATATTTATATATCCCATGTTCATTTGCGTAACATCGATTTAAACGTCAGTATGACGTAAATAAACAAAGCAGAAAAAGAAAGTAAATGATGGCAGTTAATCTCGATTGGTGAAGTTGTTTTTTACGTCTTTTTCGTTAATCGTTTTAGTGAAGGCTGTACCACAACAGGCACGGGACTGTACAGCGCAGTGGACGCTTCCGACTGGCACCCGGATACATTCACTTGATTCGATAATTGTTTAGTGTTTGTAATGTCTATTTTCTGTCTTGTCCGCAGGTTTATCTTGTAGATTTTATTTGTTTGTTTTGCGTGTAGTGTAGTCCTCCTGCCTTTACTATTTGATTCCCTACATATATAACAAAGGAAGAGAAAATGATTAGAATGTCATCACCAATAACCCTATTTCCTCGACCAATCTGGATATTTGGTTTTTGGAATATTTTGTTACATATCATACATGTACGGTATGTACCTTAACGGTGCGTGATTTGCATTTTTAGGAAAATATTTAATTTCTCACAGCTTAATCCACGCTGTTTTCCGATTACCATCAATTAATAACACAAAAACTAAAACATCAACAATTGATCCGGTGGTCTTAGGGAGCCGCGTAAAAAGATGGAATTTCAATTATTTGTATATACTGAATGTAATTTAACCTTTCTTTGACTGATATTCCCTTTCAGGTGCATGCGTGAACTTTTGATCATACTGTCTGTAATTGAACCAAGTGACGTAATAGTTGTTACCCCACACTTGTACGTCACAAAGGTTAGGTCCCCTGTCCAACTTCATGGGTTTTCGCCCGGTCCTCCAATTTACTCCCACTGCTAAAGACCTCTACGAGGGTGTGAATTATTGAAATACAAGTAACATTAATGTTAGTCCCGAAATGGCCTAGTTTGTGCCGAATAAATGTCATACCTCTCTCCCTCTCTCTCTCTCTCTCTCTCTCTCTCATGTTATACATCTCTCCTCCCCTCTCTCTCTCTCTCTCTCTCTCTCGAGCGATTTTCTTACGCTGTAATGTATTGGTTGTTGACGCGATCGTGGACGAGTAATAATTTGGGATAGAAATTGGCGGAGATATGGAAATGTGGGCGTATAAAATTCTCCCAATGGGTTCAGAGTATAAACTTCTGCGACAGAAAAGCTTCAATTGAAATCATCCTGGACAAGGGCGGCCAGTTTGGAAATTCAAGTGACTAACATGAAAAATTTGCGGTAATATTTGTGATGATATGATCGATGCAGGTATGATCACCTTCATCGCCTGATTTCAGCTCCTCCCAACTGTTCCCGTTAACAGAGCATTTGTGATGATACGATCGATGCAGGTCGCATTTAATAGGATCTCTATGATACCGCACGCATCTGTCCGTTGGCAACCTATTCAGAACAAAGACAACAGTTGCCCAAACTCATCTATTTTTATCAACTAATAAAATCCACCGAAATTCAGTGAAAGTAGAATGTTTGAAATGTGGAAATAAAAACAGCCGAAGCGAGAGCAGGTAAAAATCGAGTTTTCATAAGGCATTGTATTTCTTATCTTTTTTTTATTATGTACGACATGATGTTTGCATAAATATAAGGATAGAAGGTCAGATTCCTGTGATTATAATCATAAGAATACTGTCTCGTTTAGTTCCAATGAATGAAATGGGGTTTAACGTCCTACGCTTAAGCACCTAACCTGGGCCAATTGAAGACGGGCATACGCCAACAGTGTGCTATGAGGGAAATTTTGCCCGGGCAGCGGCGCTACGGCCTACTCTTATATCGAATTCCAACTGCCAAGGGATCTTTTACGTGCACTCCAATTTGTACACGGGACCTCGGTTTTTCGTCCCATCACGTTTAGTTCCAGAACGGTATCTAAATGTTACATGTATCTATTTCGATTTGTAATATATTGTTGAAGATGTTTCAAAAAATCGAATAATTTCTTTGTAAATCCTTTTTCGACACGAATATTTAACACTGCCACAGCAAAAACATTCCTAGCAATTACTGAAAGGGCGAAATAAAAAAAGCACTGTTTCCAACGGCCTTAATAACAAAGAAACCAAGGGTTATCAATGGACAATATTGATCCAATTTCACGAATCCATAATAACTTGTCCCGACGTGAAACACGGTGGAATATTAAGACACATGTGTCTCTGTTTTATTCAACGTCTTATTAAAAACTTATAGGTTCTGTATCTTCTCGCGGCTAGCTATGAAGATGGAACCCTTTTGAAATCTAATCGAAGTCTGACAAATTCTCACGACTATCCTAATTTTGTATCTATTCGTTTTGGACATTCAATTATCTAATAAGTATAGGGATCGGTCAATTGAGCCCAATGATGTCGACACCCACCCTTATATGGTAGAATGGAAATTCACTAGCAATCATTTCCATGAAATATCTGTTAATATGTTGTTGAAAATAAAACTAGGTATGTTTAGGTTATATATAACCATTTTTATATAGAGAATCTCCTGTTGTTTTGTTTGTGGTCATCAGATACCCATATTTTTTATGATGTATTATTTCATACATATACGTCAGGACACTGGACGTCATTTAAATAAATATTATTATTTCATGGCCACAGAGATAACAAGAGAGTATAAATTTCTCAATACATAGTTCTCAATACCAGATTCGACGGTTCGCGAGAAACGGGACGAATTATTGTAATAATAATGACCTAGTTTGTGTTTACTCTTATATTGATAAATACCCTTTCAAAGTAGCTATGATTGTACCGATGGTAACGTTGCCAGCTAGGTTTTCAACCAATTTATTAGAGATCATTTAAATATCCGAGAAATTGGGACAGCATAAACATTTAGTTGAGTTGGGAGACATGGACGTTTAGAGGAGATCGGAGATCATTCAAATATCTGCAGAATTTCAGAATTATTGGGATATCAAGTTGAGTTGGGATGACATGGAAGTTAAGAGGAGTTAGGAGATCTTGGAAGTTTAGAGGAGTTTGGCAGCATGGAAATTAAGAGGATTTGGGGCAGTATGGAAGTTAAGGAGGAGTTGGGACAGCATGGAAGTTTAGAGGAGTTGAGATATCATGGAATTTTAGAGGTGTCGGGATAAGTATCGATGTTTAGAGGAGTTGGGATATCATGGAATTTTAGAGGTATCGGGATAAGTATCGATGTTTAGAAGAGTTGGGATATCATGGAATTTTAGAGGTGTTGGGATAAGTATCGATGTTTAGAGGAGTTGGGATATCATGGAATTTTAGAGGTGTTGGGTACTCTCCTGTAAAAACAAAAGTTAGTCTGATATCCATGTCGGAAGTTTCATGCCATAAATGCATATAGAATTTTGTACAATTTATCACTGTGTTGATGACAAATATCTGAAACAACTGTGTCTAGTTTTTTCATGATGTTATAAATTAGTTTGATGAAAACATCAGAAATGTCATGAGATGTTTTTTTTGGGTACAACTGCTGAATACATATTTGAGGCAAATGTGTCCTGTGTCATGTGTGACATGTCGTTTAGGGTTGGAATGTAATAAAGAAAACAACTGTAAACTGTGTTTGTATCTCATTTATAAGCATTCAGGGAATATGTATAATATTTGCTGACTGTTATCGGGGAATATGTATAATCCCTGAAAAATTCAGGGAGTATACATACTCACTGAGTGAATCAGGGAATATACATAATCACTGAAATTTTCAGGGATTATACATATTCCCTGATTATACATATTAACTGTAACATATTATACATTATATATACGAAATGCTTTTAAACAAACATCATATAGGTTTTTAGTAGGATAAGCCTATGGCTTTATTTATGCTTGGACTTAATCTGTAAACTGTAAAGTATGTTTTCCTTTACTATTCCTTTCATTCATTATTTCTTTCTCCTTTCCTCCTCGAGGATCACGGTGACAAAGTGGATAAGGCGCTGGTTCGCTAGCCTGGAGGTCGGGTGTTCGATCCCTGCCGAGAAAGTTCATCTCGATTTTCCGGCGTGATTTCCCTTGTCAATGATGCAGAAGCATGGCCTGACAAGGACAGCTGCCTAGTCGTTCGAGATCCCGTTTACACATTGGAATGCACGTAAAAGATCCCTTGGTAGTTGGAAGTCGATATAAGAGTAGGCTAAGCGCCGCTGCCCAAGCAAAATTTCCCTTGTAGCTCACTGTATGGTGTATGCCCGTCTTCCATTAGCCCAGGTTAAACCCCATTTCATTCATATCATTCATTCCTTCCCTCCTCTACGCACAGGAATTTATTGTCTAGTTCGGTGTGGTGTATGCATATAATACTGATAAAATATCACATTTCTGTGCTCTTTGATTAAATAATAATTGTAGTAGCTGGGAATCACAAGAAGGCCAAAACTATAAATCAACGTGAACGTCGGCCTTTTCTTGTGAGCAAATAATAAGACGTGAAACGTGGCTAAACTGACCCTATATTCGACTAAATATGATTGTTATTTCATTTTCTCACGTATGAAATGATAAAATCATGATGTAAAGTTCGTGGCTGCTTTTGAATGCAACATTACACGGCATAATCAGCAAACCTACATACGGCAAGGCAACGTTGAACAACGGCGTCATGTGGGGTAGCGGAAGATGGCGGATTTTCTACTTGCGGTGGCGTCACTGTTGTCAATATTAACGTCAATGGATGAGGCAGTCTATATTATTAGTATGTCTATGGTTACAACCCACTCCTTGGAAACAAAAAAAAAGCCGGTAAAATCAGGGGCGGATCCATGAATGTTTGCAGGAGGGGATTTGCCAGGCTCCCTTTAAGAAAATCAGACAGTTGACAATACATGAGGCCAGCATCGTCTGTAAATTACATAGGCTTACATACGTCCCGCCGTTTTTACTTGGTATTTGTATCATCTTAAATACATTTGGTCAATAGAGTTTATATATCGTATGGACGCTGCAATCAGAGTGTTTTTCCTTTTGTACGAAACAAACATCTTACAATGAGCAGCATCGATTCGTCTGGAAGTCACGAGGAACTATTGACAGCACCACCGCTGCCGTGGCAAAACTTTACCCATAGCAGCAGCAGGAGAGTATTTAGCCACGGGGGAAAACCGGAGAACATAGAGAAAATAAATGGGGTTAGCCAGTGAGGCGTTTAATCATCGTCTTGATTTGAACGTGATTTGAAACAACGTACCTCGACAGTCATTGGTTATAAAGTGCTAACCCCGCGTCCGCCTCCCCAAGTACTAACCTATACAGCTACATTATACACAGCTGAGTAGAAATCAAATTGGGCTTAACGTCCTACTATTGTGTACTGACTAGGCTACCGAAGACGGGTATACGCCATATCGTGTACTGTGAGTGAAATTTGGTCGGGACAATGTGTACACCTCCGAACGATTATACTTTGTTCCGTGTTGGGCCCTCGATTCTGCACCACTGCCAAGGAGGAACAACGAAGGGAAATCCTGGTGTGCTTTCACGGTCAAGTTGAAGTGACTGTAACAGAGGTAGCCAGCACGCTGTGTACGTAGTGGCAATGTGGAAAGGGATGGACAATTTTGCGCGTATTGAGAGCGTAGTTGCCTCGATATCTGGGGTCTTTTCCGCATTTTATCACCGAGCCCTATAAGCGCATATCGAGGTCTTAATTATGAGTGAAGGCGGCTTGCTTTATTTCGCAGAAGGAATTGGGATCGTTTAGGTTTAATTCATTTCATATCCCTGCATTTCAAATTAATTCGTATCATTTTAGATTAATGTTCTTATTTCAATAATGTGATACGGCATTTCATCTCATTGCATTTTAAATCAATTTGTATCATTCTAAATTAAATATCACTTTCAATATGGTACGGCATTTCATATCACTGCATTTTAAATTAATTTCTATACTTATAAATTAATTTTCATATCACTTTCAATTTGGTACGGCATTTCATCTCATTCATTTTAAATTCTTTTTTATCATTCTTAATTAATTTTCTGATCACTTTCAATAAGGTACTTCATTTCAGATCGCTGCATTTCAAATTAATTTTCTGTTAACTGTCATTTGGGTATTAAAAATACGTGACCTTTAGAGCATCGGGTCTTTTTAATGTGTGGGTTTTATGTCTCGCTAGTACGTTACGATCAGTAGCGTCACCTGTATCCGATATCCTCTGTCTTCATTGGCCCCGTCGGAGTAGAATGGTAGGACGTTAAACCTCATTTCATTTCCTTTGAATTCCACTATTAAAGATCCATTTGTGCAATTGTATCGAAGAACAATTAAATCAAATATTAGTCACAAAATGACCTAGTTTGTGTCGAATGGGCATTTTACGTGATTCGTGCATATCCTGATAATTCGGTACACAGCCACAGTGCAGCATATTAATATAATACCCTAACGTTAACGATACATTATGTAAGATTTAGGTAAAGAGCTGACAATTCCTGCTATAATAGCTCAAAAATATTTGATGTGATTCGTGCATTGTGATAAGCAGGGCACCTAGTCCGGGTTATAATTTAGGGGGTTGCTACCTGGAGAAGTAGGAATTCCCATGATTTTTTCTAGACCAGTTTTTTTAAAATGATATTACATGATGACTAATTGTGAGTGATTTGTCATACCAGGACACACTGTAAAGACAATTCAGAATAAGTCCTTATCATTTAGACTCCCTCAAGAATAAAATATCAAATATCTTGATCATATATAATTTTTTTTAACTTACTATCTGGATACGTAAACATATTACGCTTTATAATTTAGAATAGATTTTAGTGGCCATTTTGAAAGATGCCCCTATATTCCACATCCGTATTGATTATTTGTCACACATGTAGATTTTTGTCAAATAACTTTAAGTAAAACTAATGCAAAGAGAAGTCAAATGCGCCTCATTTATCTTGTCTTAACCAATACAGGCTCATATACTTTCCTCTTGAGTTGTTAGCGGCCATATTGAAGAGCACCGTCATCATTTTATCCCTTTATAATATGTGTGATACATATACTAGGATGCCTTTGTGAATAACTCTAAACACACTTAATGGACATGTGGCCTAAAAAATGCCTCTCAAATATTTACAGTTTATCTATGATTTTGGCGACCATGTGTCACTTTCTAAGAATCTGGAATACCAGTGTAGCTAGTATGGGAATAACTCTAATAAAAACTAATGCAAAACGTGGTCAAACATGCATCATAGTTACTTATTTAACCAACATAGTCACTATATGTGAGATTTTTGGGGCCATTTTAAAAAAAAGCGCCCTTACGGAAATGGGTTCAGGATACAGCCTGCCTACCTCATATATTTTTGTTCAGAATCAAAACATCTGGTGTAGAAAAAACACTTGTAAATGTCTACCTCTCCAGGGTATATTCGACACTTAGTCTCGCTTTTCAATTTTTATACGCCCACATGTCCGTCTACAATTGGTTGTGGACTCTCTACAGGTCACAATTCTTACCCGATTTTGACGAAACTTGAAATATAGGTGTATCCCCAAAAGATCCCGGCTGCTTTCGATATTGGCATGTATCGGATCCAAACTTCATGGATTATGGCGTCTGATTGTACAAAAAATCACGTTTTAGCTTGTGGACCCTATAGAGGTCACAATTTTGAATCGGTTTTGATGAAACTTGACATGCATGTTTATAACCCAAAGATCTTGGTTGATTTCGATATTTGCGCCTTTCGGAACGTAATTACCTGAATTATGGCCCCTGATTGTCCGTAAAAGCACCTATTTTAGCTTGTGATCCCTCTGGATTATATCACCGTTACACTCTAAGAAAGGTTGAGTTCAAATTTCGGGAAATCGGACCAAAATTGACATACAAAATGACCTATTTTGTGTTAATTTCTCTTTCTCACACATTGTCTCATATCATGAAAAATAATTTAATTTTATTCGACTTACAGGTAACAAAGATATACCAATTTTCGAAGTTTGCACACAGCAAACTTTCTGTTCGGCAGTTTGCATTTTGCGACATTTGCTGCAAGAACATCAGGAAGAAGTATTTGCTGAAGGATCGGGATAGTAACCATGTGAAGGGCGATATTTATAATTATATTTGTAAATAGTCTTTCCCATTTTGTTTGTGTATTGAAGATACATTATGGACGATTAGATAAACTGACATTTCTCGCTATACTAGTTTAATTGATAATGTAACAGAAATATGCTGAAAATTTCAGTCAAATCACTCCACATTGTAGCCTCGATTGATGATTTACCGTGGTAATGATAATAAACAAAGTCTCGATTATCCATTCTGGATGATGAATAGCAGATCCTATTCAAATCTAATGAAAATCAGGTGGCATCGAAAGTTGATTATGACCTTATGTTAATAAATGTCTAGACATTTAGCTCTAATACATAATGTATGTAATGATGGAAATTTGTCAACGTCCCCATACCATTTTTCTTGGGTTTAAATGTCACAATTTTCATAAGTACGCCGAATTTGTCTCTATAGAAAGTGGTAACCAATAATTAAAGATGCAATATTAAAATATGATCTTGAATACCAAAAGTACTACACCAATCAATCGGTTGAGTTTTGTTATTTTTTACGGATTTTGAAATTAGTTTTATTACCAATTGTCTATTAAAGGAGAGAATGTTCTATTTTTAAAGGTAGAATTGAACGTTACCGTTTTTTGTGTTTGAATGATTTGAGAGCAGTTTTACGTTCATAATCAATTACTAGTTGTTTATTATTATTAAAATAGTTTATGATTGTATTGATTTACTGGTTTGTGAATACAATTTTCATACAATCTATAAATTTCAAACGGTATATTATTACAAACGGAAATCATGTCATGACTTTTTGTCGTTAGTCATTAAATAATTTATTTTCTTTTTTTCCCTATTCCGAGGAAAATTGTGTATTACTATTGCTTTTGAGCACGTAAGATAATCCATATAGTTACATTATCATAGATATTGTTCAATAATTTAGTTTTCACCTCGTCAATATGATTCATAATGTTTTCAATATAATGTATACCGTTAGTACGAACTAGCGTGTTCACCTGTTGATAAAAGTAACAAAGTCTCTAACTCAGTATCATCTAAGTCTTAGACATAAAAAACACGAATTATCTGTCAATTCAAATCAACACTGATGCTGTGATCTTACCGGGAAAATTGTAGGTCCAAAACATTAGCGATTTAGCTCCTTTAAGCTCATATTTAAAATTTCTTTAAGAGTTTGTTATCGTTTGGAGTACAATATTGTGTCATTTTGTTTTTATACGTCCACAGCTATGGGATTGCTGGTAAAACACTATGCTGGATTGATTCTTTTTTATGTTATCGCAAACAGTATGTTGTAGTAAATGGGACAAAATCTGGATGGTCAACAGTTGAATCTGGCGTACCACAAGGCAACGTTCTGGGTCCAGTTCTATTCAGTTTACACATAAACGACATTTTGGATGATATAGATTCAGACATTCGTTTATTTGCCGATAACTGTGTTTGTTACAGAGTTATCGATAAGAAAAAGTACAAAAACAAGCTGCGATATTTGTTACCAACAATTACACCTATGAAGATGGATCGATGACCCAGATAATGGTAGACCTAAACTGGAAGAAATTAAAAGTCCGAAGAAGAGCAAATAGACTCACCCTACTGCACGAAGGGTTACATGCCCAGACAAGCTTACCTACTTCTGACACCAAACCAAGCAACATAAAAAAATCGGAACAAGCACAGCAAACAATTCTATATACATTATGCGCGAACAGATGCCTACACGCACAGCTTTATACCAAACACGGTTAGAGATTAGAATAATTTAAACCCCAATAAACTAGAGAAATAATCAAATTCCAAAAACACATCCAATTTTTCAAATCTTATCAGATCACAAAGATACGAATAACTTATTTTAGTAGACACTTGGCGCATGGTCGGTGCATTAATGTCATTGATGTAGCACCTTTAAATGATGAAGAAGAAGATAATGTGGATGTATATGGCCGTCGTCCCTGACTGTGTGTGTGCATGTATGTATGGATGTGGGTTATCTACGTGCCCAATTCTTCAGGGATTGTCTTGAAACTTTACATACTTCTTCTTTATACCCTAAAGTCGAACCAAGCATCCAGGGATAGAGCTACACCTATTATCTACAGGCTATGTAGTGCATGCTCTTCGCCAAATGACAGAGCCACGCCCAATTTTTGTATTTATTTGTTTGTCACCTACAGACCGCATATCTTAACGGATCATCTTGAAACTTTGAATACTTATTCCTTATATCCTTATTGCTTGTGTTACATGCTACACCCCCAGGGGAACAACTTAAACATCTAGTAGTTAGAATAAGGCTATTTTTTTCTGGACCTGTCGAGCCAGCAAGAGTGTTATTGTCCCTTTCAATATAAGGCAATAAAAAACACGTGCCTTTACAGAAACGTATTAAATCTAGTCGAAAGAGCGGGCTCGGGATGAATTTCCAAGGGGGTCATGTCTGGGGCACTCTCTACTACTACTTCAACTCAGTGAGCCATTGAGGCTGCCCTTTTATGAACGTATATATTTACATGACTATGACTCACTGTAAAATATATTAAATTAGGTTTTATGAAATGATTGATTACACAAATTTAACTATCTCCACGGTCGATTTCGTATGAAATGTAATTTCCGTTGTTATCTTCTTTCCCGATCGAATATTTTGAGCAAACATACAAAATATTATAAGTTTTTGTTGGCATAAAATTTATATTGAACGAACTGGTATATATTATATAGGATGTGGACAATTTTTTAAAAGAAATGTTTAGTGGGTGCCGAAGTTAGTATTTTGAACGTGGGTGGACACTCACCACATGGTAGGTTATTCCACTATGAAGTCAGCAAATATGGCCGCTGACTTTATATCAATTTTATCCTACCTGCTCTAGTTTTCTGTCAATTTCTATGAAATAAAGGCCATTTTTAATTGACAGAATGTACAGAGTTCAAACATATAAAATGAAATGGGGTTTAACGTCCTACTGTTCTACGGTATGAGGGAAATTTTATCCTACCCGCTCTTGTTGTCTGTCAATTTCTATGTAATAAAGGCCATTTTTAAGTGACAGAATGGACAGAGTTCGAAAATATAAAATGAAATGGGGTTTAACGTCCTACTGTTCTACGGTATGAGGAAATTTTGCCCGGAAAATCTGGATGAACCTGCACAGCCAATGCTCCCGACCTCCAGGCTAGCCAGCTTACCGACTTAGTAGCCACCATGCATGATCCCCCTATTAAAATACTGATGACGGAACCTAAATGGTTGTGTATTAATAAAGGCAAGTCAGAAAAAGAAACATATTTCTGTCTAATGGACTAAAAAAACAGATAATACGCAGGATCAAAGGATGTAGAGTTTTAATTTATTTATTTGTCATTTTGCATATATATTAAAAGTCAAGAATAATTGCACATCTGTTTCATAGACATTTTAAACGTGTTTTAAAATCAATCATGTCCTGTTGGGCCGTATATATCAAATTTTGTCTGAGAGAGAGTTGAGAGAGAGAGAGAGAGAGAGAGAGAGATTTAATATCCAAAAAGTAGGTCATTTCCGGACTGACATATGGTTCAATTTTATTTCAATAATTCGATTGCGGGTTCAGGTTTTAGCTGTGGGAGGACACCGGAGAAAGTCCACGAGGTGAAACAGGTGACCATACTCCTTGTCACGTGCGACCGGATAATCGAAATCACGCCAACAGACATCCAACCCCTCTTTGCTGTGTAGGATGTAAGCGAGTAAACTGAGCAAAAAAGAAAAATCCTTTGCGCCCGCGCATAGACTGTCCACAAAACTAATTTTTGGCAATCTGCGCCCCTGCTAGAATTACGTACTTTAAAACAGACCAGATTTTACAGCAACCCGGTTTAAGTGGATTCCAAAACAACAAAATAGACAATACGGAAACAATAAATTCTACACATGGACAAACACGTGAAATTAAGATTCGGTCATCTCTTTAATTTATTCATATAATGATTTCACCTTAGATGTGGCGGCTTTTAAGATGCTTTCCTTGGCCAGGCTAAGTATAAACTTTTTACACTAGCGCCACTCCTCGGTATCTAAATTTAGAGCGCCTTCTCTCTCATTAGCGGAAAGAATCAATATGAGGCTTGGCTGGTACTCTTTGTGAGAAATACCAGTCCCTTTTGATGCTTGTTTTCTTAGACTGAGAATGAAACTAGTTTTATTTACTATTCATGCACCCCGATGAACAAACCTCACTTAGGTCGTCACAGAGAGAGAAATGGGGTTTAACGTCCACTCTACAAAAACTAGGTCATTTCGTTTTAATTTTATATCAATAACTCCCTTGTGCGTAGGGGTCTTAAGCAGTGTTAGGAACCGGAGGATCCGGAGCCGGAGAAAACCCCCGAGGTTGGACAAGCGACCCTACTCCTTGTCACGGACAACCAGGGGCTCGAACATTTAGGTCGAATAGTTCTTGGCTGTTTGTATGCTGTTTTAAGGGGTGATACTTTCTTAAAAAAGTTAACAAAGAGGTGGATTGAATTAGTAGCAAGCAGAGACAAAGAGGTGTATTGGATTAGTAGCACGCAGAGACAAAGAGGTGTATTGGATTAGTAGCACGCAGAGACAAAGAGGTGTATTGGATTAGTAGCACGCAGAGACAAAGAGGTGTATTGGATTAGTAGCACGCAGAGACAAAGAGGTGTATTGGATTAGTAGCACGCAGAGACAAAGAGGTGTATTGGATTAGTAGCACGCAGAGACAAAGAGGTGTATTGGATTAGTAGCACGTAGAGACAAAGAGGTGTATTGGATTAGTGGCACGTAGAGACAAAGAGGTGTATTGGATTAGTAGCACGTAGAGACCTGGTGACGCATAGGACCAATACATATAATATATTATTATGCCAACAAGACTCAAGTATAGGACGCAGTTCTCAACTCAGAAATATGAGAAAGGGATAGTATTTAAATTTCAAACAGATGAAACAAATATTGTCCCATAAACTTATTGATTATTTGAAAATATCAAACTAAATCTAGGATAATTTATTGCATATATTTACAACAATATGTTACCAACCGATGTCGTATAATACTGGTGGAATTTTCCACACACATTTCAATTATTTTTCATTCATTTTACTCTCTCTCTCCCCCTCTCTCTCTCTCTCTCTCTCTCACACACACGCACACAATGAGATAAAGCATCGGGTGTTTAGTAATGGCAGCTTAACACCGGAGTTTGTTCAGGGGATCCTACGCCTTGTCACCTATTGGTGTCGGGTCGAATCCAGAGCAATGACTATATTTTGGGAGCAGAAGAGCAATTAAGTAATGATAATTATTATAAAAAAACTAGAAGAACCAATTTTCTTAGAAACTCGTACGATGATTAACGAAATTCTGGACAGATTAGTAAAAAAGATAACTTCTAACTGTAAAACAATTCGACCATCTTTCGGCTAAAGAGGACTGTCGACAGAAACACTTCTACACACTACCCAAAATACATAAAAATCCAGAATCGGAATGGTTCCAGCCTCATAAAATACCCAAAGGACGCCGCAAAGTGTCGGACTGTTCAAGCGTATGTAGAAATGTCTTTGAATATATCGACTCTTTTTTGAAACCGTTGACCGTCCAACATGCATCGTATCTTAAGGATACGAACGATTTTGTTGAAAAAACTAAAAAAACTAGAGGTACCACCCAACGCGTTATTAATATCGATCGATGTACAGAGTATGTATACAAACATTGATAACGAGACTGGCCTTAAAGCGCTCCGAAAGGCTTTTTTAAGAAACCCGATGAAATCTCGTCCGGACGAGGAAATTCTGGAACTTTTAGAAATCTGCCTAACCCGTAATGACGTTACCTTTAAAGAGCAAACATACCTCCAGACTACTGGGGTATCGATGAGTCAAATATATAGTCCAAATTTTGCAAATCTCTACATGGCTGAGTGGGAAAGAGAGCTCTTACCACTATGTGCATTACAACCAAGTTTCTACGGACGGTTCCTAGATGATATTTTCATAGTTTGGCCCCTTGCGGTGGAGGAATTTTGGCAGTACTATGATACTTTAAATAATAACCACCCTCCATTAAACTAACAGCTACCGTCAGCGATACAAGCATTGACTTCTTGGACACGACAGTGTTCAAGGGCGAAAACCTGACTGTTACGGGCAAGTTAGATATCAAAGTATTTTTTAAAGAGACAGACACACATCAACTTTTATTTAAATCTCTATTTCACCCCAAACACACCTTTTCGGTCATCATTAAATCCCAAATTCTCCGCTTTCATCGCATCTGTACGCGACAGACCGACTTCGAGAGCGCGTGTACGCTAGTTTTCGACAAACTCCGGATACGGGGCTATTCGAAACGATTTCTACGGACGATTAAAAACACCACTTTAGCAGAAATTAAAGCCAAAGACATAATTTCTGTCAAACCATTCCAACAATCCGGAGCAATGCCGTGCATGAGCTTGCGATGCACAATCGGCAAATACTTAAAGCGCACCAATTGTTTCGAGAATAATTCGTCACGTGAGAAATTCCCAATCAATAACCGACTCACGTGCGAAAGTTCGAACTTAATTTACCTAATTTCTTGCAAATCGTGTTTTCTACAGTATGTCAGCCAAACCCAAAACTCTTTAAGAGACAGAACGCTTGGTCATTTATCTGATATCAGGAAAATAACGGATAAACCCGTATCGAAACATTTCAACCAAAGCAACCATTCGATATCGGATTTAATTATCACCCCAATAGAAAAAATCTCTATGACTAGTGAAGACACGAGACAATGCCGTTTACTTCGGGAAGATTACTGGATTAAGAAATTAAACACCATATCCCCAAACGGCATTAATCTACTCCTAACACCAGTGTTCTTCCACTAGTCATAAAATACAATAGCACGGCACACAAAGCCACAAAAATCGTTAAGAAATATTATAACGAATTACACGAAAGTCTACCAAAAATCTATAAAAGTAAACTCATCAAGGAACAAAAATCTTAGCGATATTGTTGTTCCTATTAAGCTACCCTCTGTACAAGAAAAGACCTAACTTCCTGGAGTCATAATAAAACCTGTAGAGTAACCGACTTGTTTGTGTTCTTAGCCCACCCTTCTACTGCTGGACAGCTCCCATACCCCAGGCAAATGCCCTCTGTGGGGTACCCTAACCGGTAACCCACCCCTCACTCTACCCTACCAATCACTGGGGAGACAAAGGGGAAAGGGCGACTTGTGGAGAAGAGGGACATCACTGGGGAGAATAAGGGGAAAGGGAGACTTGTGGAGAAGAGGGACGGGGAGAGGAGGAACTTGTGCACCAAGTTTCATTCCGCTCGCTTAAATAGGACTCAAGTTAGCGTGTCTCAAAGCATCAACCAATCCAGTTGCTTAGCTCTTCTCTCGGCTTCCGCTGTGCAGAAAATGTTCATATTCGAAATCCATCAACACGGACAGACGGACGAACATATTTTAATAGTCCCCTGCTTTCTTCGATTAAAGTTGCAACTCGGCGTTGCATTTTTGTGTGAATGGACTTGAACCGATAATCACAAAAGTCCAAACCTTGTTTGTTTACATGGGGATCACGATGGCTAAGTGGATAAGGCGCTGGTTCGCTAGCCTGGAGGTCGAGTGTTCGATCCCCGCATTGGCCGAGAAAGTTCATCTCGATTTTCCGACGTGATTTCACCTTGTCAGTGATACAGAAGGAGGGCCTGACAAGGACAGCTGCCTAGTCGTTCGGATGGGACGAAAAACCGAGGTCCCGTGTACACATTGAAGTGCACGTAAAAGATCCCTTGGCAGTTGGAATTCGATATAAGAGTAGGCCGTAGCGCCGCTGCCCGGGCAAAATTTTCCTCATAGCACACTGTATGGCGTATGCCCGTCTTCAATTAGCTCAGGTTAAGTGCATAAGAGTAGGACGTTAAACCCCATTTCATTCATTCATTCATTCATTCATTGTTTGTTTACAAAATGGCCAGGGTTGCAACTCTTGAGTTGCATTTCGCCTAAAAGTCCTACCCTACCCATGGCATCTCACTGGGGATTCTCACTGGGGAGACTAAGGGTAAGAAGGCAACACCTGGTGAGACTAGGGGTAGTGGTGACTTCGGGAGACTAAATGTAAGGGTGACTTCGGGTTATCTTCTTCATTCTCTAACGATCATACTTGGGGAGACTTTGAGTCAGCGTGAACTTGCAAGGGACGTCGGGATTCCCTCCGATATAAGACTGCCACACGAATTATATCGAATTCCAAGAGATATTCTCCGATAAAGGACTGCTACCACGCGAATACGGAAGGACACAAACATCGACATTGCAAGCCGTAGTTAGTAGCCTGAAAGACGCACACACTTCATTTCCAGCGATCAAACAAGGAATGGCTTCAAATTTTCACACATTGCTCACTACAACACCTTTTGCATTGATATTGAACAGGGATAGTAATTTTCACTTTTTACTTCGGATCCATTGCTTGTAAATAAGGTAGAGCTTCACGGCTATCGCCGTTCGCTTTTCAAAACAAAATATACCCATGGGGAATGCGAAAAACCCAGCTATTTGCAGTGGGATGGTGTACGTAGGATAAATCAATTCTCAAAAACAGTGGTTTTGGCTGCTTGCTCAAATCGAAATACAATTTTAGCTTAAACATGTTCACCAAATTTTAAATAAAACACGATCCATTTCATCAATTATATCTTTTATTATTTCTTCAAACTTTTCTTCTGCTTTTCAATTTTCTTCAAACTTTTCTTCTGCTTTTCAATTTTTGATTTCTAGCATTTAATATACTCACTCCATTTAATATATCTCTTTACAAAAATGAATTTCTCAAACAAAAACATTAAATAACGCATTTCCTAATTCTAGTAAGCATTTTTAAAAAAGAAATCTTGCGTCTTTCAAGTTCAGCCGACAAGAGCGATCTAACGTCCAAGACAGTATAAGTACTCCGATGGAGAACCAAAATCTGTAGAAATGTATCGCGCACCAAAATACACTATTCATCTTAATAATATAATAAAATCTAAATTTATTATCTTATATTTTTCAAAAAAATATCACGATTCCCCGGTTGTACGTGACAAGAGTTGGGTAGTTTTTCCAACTTCGTGGGTTTTCTATTAATGAAACTTGAAATATTTGCACCCCCCTCCCCCCCAAAGATGTTGTCCTTGCCGTCTATGGGACAGTTACTTCACATTTTAGCTTGTTCACTGTCCATCTCTTGCAAATTGTTGGCGCATCCTGCATGACAACTGCTTTTTTTATTTGAGAAAGGCCAGTGACGGATTAACCACTGGGCATGGTGGGTTCAAGACTCCAAATTCTAGTGTACATTGGGGCTGTTATGGTATAAAATAGTTATAACGCAAGGGAATTACGATAGGGAATTCCGTGTCGGTATCACGTGTTCATTTGTCAGTAATATATACGCTGGATGCACATGGCAGATGTATTGTTAGCTGTCTTTAAAATTCAATCAACGCAACAGGGTCCCCTCGAATCCATTCGGTGTTAACTGGCAATGTTGCATTGAACTTTTAATTGGTTTCTTTTTTGAGCGTTAAAATCCTCTATAGCTAGTAATATTTTGGTTTCAACTTACTGTGCTCCTAGGAGGTGGAATTAAGGTAACTTTTAAAGGTGACTTCATATTTGGCTTGGTTTGACCACTTTCTGTTTTTGAATCTTCATGAAAATGTGCACTCATAATGAATATGATGCGCTGTTTCCAATGGACATATTATCTTTTAGGCCTTACTTCCTGTAACTGTAGTTAGCTGTATAAGTTAAGAATCTACTCAACTTTCAATCACTGTTTATGAGAAATATCTTTGGTCCACAAACAAAACTTTGCACATAATTTCTTATTGATGTATTGGATACCTTACAACAACAAAAGTTTTATAAAGGTCTATATTTTGGTTAAAGTAACGCCAACAATTTTGAGTTAATTCT
This sequence comes from Patella pellucida, assembly GCA_917208275.1. Classification (NCBI taxonomy): domain Eukaryota; kingdom Metazoa; phylum Mollusca; class Gastropoda; family Patellidae; genus Patella; species Patella pellucida. The sequence continues at coordinate 87,178,949 of OU795038.1, read as the reverse complement.
TAACTTAAGTCTAAGAATGCTTTGTGAACTTGGGGCCTGACTTCTTGATTGAATCTTGTAATATCATGTGGTTCTTACAGTATCTCTCCGTATCTGTAAAGGGTTAGGGTTATATTATGGTCATCAACCAACCTGTACATAAATTATTTATTTAAAACTCTTTTAATTCTGCAATTGGTAGGCTGCTTTAAAAGTTTTGTTACTACAAGTAAGTTAAATAGTGGACAGTATTTATAGTGCCCGAACCTAAACTGCTAGGATGTCTTAAATATTATGATTTAAAATCTATTAAACGACGACAAAGTATATTTATTTATCTTGGGCTGATTAATGTTTTAAATTCATTAGCCAATGGACTTGCTGATATAATGAGAGAGGGAGAGAAAGAGAGGTGGGATGGGGTTCAAGGTACACCCGACACAGACCATGTCATTTCAGGACTAACATATTTTTCGATTTTATTTCAATAATTCGCCTACACGTAGGGGTCTTAAGCAGTGGGGGGAAACCGCGGGACCCAACAAAAAACCCACGAGATTGGACATATACTATGAACATATATTACTAGTATAAACATCGATATCCGCGTGATACAATAGACCTATAAAGTTTTCCATTGATTGAAACTATGTGCGCACAATCAAATATCTGGCATGTAATGATTGGACTAAATTACGTGGGCAGAAATTATGTTCACGGGGCTATGTGTTTCATTGTCAGATGAGCTGAATATAAACTAACTGTATGATATGTTTTAGACAGAAGAAATCAGAAGTCACCCAAGTACTACAACTTTATACACAAGCTTCAAGCAGACAAATTCAACTGGTGAGTATGTTATTTTTCATACCAAAGGGCACTAGTCTGATAAGTTATGAGAATAATAGTGTCAACAAAAATGGAATAGAACAGGTCAGTTTGAAACTAAATTAATTCTGGGGGTGTTTATTCCGGATGCTATTATTATTTTTTACCAAATGTAAATAAGATTTTAGTGTAGAAAAAGTGTATCTGTTGTTGATATGTATACTACGGTATATATATATATCGATAGATGAATGTTATTTCTGACGAGCTCTCCAAACAAACTATGTGGTAAATTATGTGCGGCTGTATAAAACATGCTCTGAAGATTTTAAAATATTATATCGATTGTTGATATGTAATATCACCCATTATGTTAGTGGTCTTTTATACGCCCATATTTCTATGTTGTTCAAAACAAAGTCATCTTTAAAGATAGTTTTGTGATACCCATGACTATGTTTTTAACCATTCCTACTACGTGTGTCCCTCAGGTCCAGGTTTCAAAAAACATTCTCACACTTAGGTAAATTAAGGAAATTTACCTAACTTCCAATCACTGTTTAAGAGAAATATTATCCAGAAACACAAAAAATTGCACATAGTTTCTTATTTTAATTTTTTTTTTGATACATTAAAACAACAAAAGTTTTATACGTTAATAATAATAATAACTAGACCTGCAAGCAGCACTGAATCGGCTTTCAGGAATCAGACAGGAAGTATGTCATAAAATAGCCCAGTCATCGAGCTACAAAACTATACTTTAATTGTTTTGATTCAGTGACACATGGCTGACAAATGTCGATTTTTGCAAGAGTACCAATTTTTTACTGTTTTTTCTTTTTTTAAATTTTTTTTGGTGTTTTTGTCCGAAATATCTGATATTTTTTCGACTACTTCTGGATTTTGGATTATTGTCGTGATAGTTTGAACAAGTGGTTTGGATAGATATCTTTCTGTACCAGAAATGTCAGAAACGTCTATTTAGTAGTTGTTTGTAAAAAAGATAAATAAAAGAACATTTTCAATAATGTAACGATTTTTCTACTTTTATCAAAGATTGAGGCCATTATATGACACCTTAAATTATTTCAAACCTTTTCCTTTTGGTTTCACGCCACAGACCACAGATAGGACTCTGAGTAAAAAAAGTTTTAAAAAAATCGCTGGAGTCGTTTTCGAGAAAAAGGCGTCTCAAAAGGCTCCAAAAACAGAAAATACTAGATTTTCGGCGTAACATAATTTATTTACTAACAATCAAAATCGTACCATTGAGATGCCATATGATAGTCCATTATTTCTTTTGGGCCGGTAAATTCTGGCGGAGTAATTCAGCTTTTTGCAAGAACGCCATTTTTTCATCCTTTTTTTTTCATTTTTTGAACACTTCCGGTATTGTGATTATTATCGAGATAGTTTTAATAACGGGTTTAGGCAATTAAATAGCGACAGAGTTCTGTAATGATATATTACAATATATGATCAGATAAAATGCCCCTGAGAATCCTATGTTTAAAAGTGCCAAAAATGCAAAAATGTCAAAATATCAAAAATTAATTTTCAATAACTGAATACATATTATACATTTTTGGATTCGACATTAGATCAGATATCTAAATATCATAAAGTTTTTTGAAAATCAGTAAAAATAAAAAAATAATAAAGTTTTTTCCAAGACTACCGAAAGTTCTCTTGATAGAGAAAGTTGAAGAAAAATCGCAGGAGCAGTTTTCGAGATATAGGCGTTCAAAAACGCTCCAAATCAGAAAATACTTGATTTTCAGCGTGCCATATTTTACTTGCTGCTCATGTTATCTGTTAGAATTGGATATCATATGATACTGCAATTCTCGGGCAACCCAACGATATCTTAATCGTTTTAATCCGTTGATATCGGACTCAGAATTCATGTTTTTTCCAAAAGCATTCATTTTTTGCGTTTTTTTCAAAATATCGGCCATTATTTCGACTACTTCCGGTTTATAGATGTTTGTCGAAATAGCTTTATACGTTAGTGATGAACTATAACTTCATGTTCCAGAAGTTTCAAAAACGTCGATTCGGCCGTAAAGCGTAACTCGAGCTCACAATATGGGCAGAAAATTCGAAAAAAATCGAAAAATAAAGGGAGATAACTCGGAATGAAACTTATATTTCTGGAATCGGATGATCGTCAGGTATCCCAAAAAGTAGGTTAAATTTGAAAATTTTGAAAAATGACAAAAATTGCCTCTTAAATTTTTTTTTTCATTTGTCGAACGCTAGAAGTCAGCAACGAAGTTTCGAAATTTCGAAATTTTCAACTGCTATCATCCGAGAAAAGATTTGGTGTTGCCGAAAATGTTATTTGTATGAAAATAAGTACAGAATTGACGAATCTACGGCCGTTTTTTTTATTTTTGACACCGTACGAAATTCGGCCACTTCCGGTCCGCGCAGAAGTTTCAAATATAGCTCACATGGTTTAATGATAGAAAATGAGGTTCTAGATCGGTGTCTGTTACAGGCACTGAGAAATAGGCTCCCCCGAAAAAAAAAAAATAATAATAAATAAGTGTCGGAATTTCTTGAAATTTTTCAAAGATTGTGCCTTAGGGAGTGCGGGAATTTACTTAGAAAAAAAACGGGAAAAAAATCCGCCGCCTCACATGTAAACGACTTGAAGGAATGCAGGTATCGATCTGAACATTTCAGGACTTTTAGGTGCCAACGTCACAAGTGGGGGGCCGGAGTTTGGTAGTCATCATACCTTTGGTTCTAGCGTAGCGCATGCGCGAAGTCAAAACCGCTAACCTCGAAAACAACCTTGTCGGCACAGAAAACGTCAAAGGAGAAACTCGAATTTTTGAAATATTAGAATACCGAACACTCGACCATGAGCCAGGCTATCCTGAAATGTATTAATTTCGTTAATAGGAGACACACTCTCTAAGCCACGACCAATTGTGTATGTTTCAAGCCCAATAATGAGGATTTTTTACTACATGTCATTTTCAATTCAAAATGGCGTCCATGATTTGCCAGAAATCAAAAATGTTTTCGCTACCGTTTTTTACCCTTCCTACAAGGATTCGGAAAATATAATTGCTATGTCTGTAAGTAAAATACCAAAAAAGCCTTATTTATTTTTCCCATTTCAAGATGGAAGCACTTCCGGTTTCGGTTACAAACTCCATTTTTTGTGTACGAATCAGTAGTGTCGTAGCTAGTACAAACAAAAAAGTTCAAGGCCATCTGACCTATATTTCGTCAATTTTTTTGAAAACCCTGATCCTTAATATCACCAAGGGGAGATAATTTAGAAAATTTGTAACAACATTTTTAAAATTGCATGAGCGAGATCTACTTACATACCGAATTCCATGAAAATCGTGCAACTATTAAAGAAGTTGTTATTTTGATTTTTACTTCCGGCTCGAAATCACAGCGACGAATTTTCGAAATTCGAAAATCCGAAATTGCAGATTTGAAGTAAAGGAATCAAGGTATTTAAAGAAAATAGAATTAGTAAAATAGGTGAAATAGAGTTTGGTACCGCTGGTGCTATTGGTTCCAGCTGTGCGCATGCGCGAATGTCGAAAAACGCCTAAGTTTTAAATATCGTGCCGCGTGCATGGCATTCGGGTGAGAGCTGCCAACTTTTTATACAACTATTATTCCCTGCCAACACATTTTGATTCGAACCCATAGGGGCCGAGCTATAAGGCAGCAAACATGGCCCTTCGTTTTGAGAAACCATGTTTGACACCCTGCACGTGACCGTGATTAGGGTCAGGGGTCCAAACTTTTTATACGACGGAGGGAAGTGTCCAAGCTATCGATCCCGATCAAAACATATGGATTCAAACCCATAGCGGCCGAGATATGGGGCCTCAAACGTAGCGCACGAAAAAGTGACCTGTTAGTCTAAAAACATTCGAAAAATAGGAAAAAAATAGGCCTAATTGCGCGAGCGTGTTTTAGCAGGCGTTACGGTTGTCGGAATTTCTTGAAATTTTCAGAGATTCTCCTTTTAATATGTTACTAACCTCATCGTGGCGCATCCGACCAGTATAAATTTTTAAAAAAATACCTCCTAATGATGCCTCGGCAGTCTCAGAACATCAAAACTTTGACAGTCTCAAAAATATAGTCCGCCATTTTGAAAAAAATCAAACCCAATCCGCATCGGTGCAGAAGACTCATACCCATCACATGAGACTAACAAAATGACTTCATCTTGTCGTTTGCAATTTCAAAATTCTAAAAAAAAAATTTAGTCTCAAAATCGGCGAATAAAGCCGTAAAATCGGTTTTTTGACCATAACTTTTGTTTTTTTTCATCGGAATCAGATGGGACAAGTACTCAAATTCGGGCTAGTAAATGGGCACATCGTGCCAAAAAAAACAGGTTAGTCGAAGAATTTTTGGCGCTGCTAGGGCAAAAAACACTTTTTTCCCCTTACGGAGTGCAGAAATTTACTTGGAAAAAAAACGGGGAAAAAATCTGCCGCCTAACATGTAAACGACTTGAAGGAATGCAGGTATCGATCTGAACATTTCAGGACTTTTAGGTACCAACGTGACAAGTGGGGGGGGGGGCGGAGTTTGGTAGTCATCATACCTTTGGTTCTAGCGTAGCGCATGCGCGAAGTCAAAACCGCTAACCTCGAAAACAACCTTGTCGGCACAGAAAACGTCAAAGGAGAAATTCGAATTTTTAAAATATTAGAATACCAAACACTCGACCATGAGCCAGGCTATCCTGAAATGTATTAATTTCGTAGCCACGACCAATTGTGTATGTTTTCAAGCCCAATAATGAGGATTTTTTACTATATGTCATTTTCAATTCAAAAAGGCGTCCATGATTTGCCAGAAATCAAAAATGTTTTCGCTACCGTTTTTTGGCCTTCCTTCAAGGATTCGGAAAATATAATTGCTATGTCTGTAAGTAAAATACCAAACAAGCCTTATTTATTTTTCACATTTCAAGATGGAAGCACTTCCGGTTTGGGTTACAAACTCCATTTTTTGTGTACGAATCAGTAGTGTCGTAGCTAGTACAAAAAAAAAATTCAAGGCAATCTGACCTATATTTCGTCAAGTTTTTTGAAAACTTTGATCCTTAGTATCACCAAGGGGGGATAATTTAGAAAATTTCTAACAACATGAAAATAGTGCAACTATTAAAGAAGTTGTTATTTTGATTTTTACTTCCGGCTCGAAATCACAGCGACGAATTTTCGAAATTCGAAAATCCGAAATTGCAGATTTGAAGTTAAGGAGTCAAGGTATTTAAAGAAAAAAGAATTAGTAAAATAGGTGAAATAGTCACAAAGTTACAGCAAAGTAGGTCAAATGCATTTGTTCGTACAATTCGGTGATTTCGAATGCGAAAAATGTTTTGAAAATATATTTACCCAACAGCCACCACCCATTTTTTTTTTGGGGGGGGGGGGGGTAGGTAAAAGTTTCAGAAAGATCCTATGGGTAGATTCTGAGAAATCCGATTTGTGAATAAAACACAAAAAAAAATAATAAGAATAACTAGATCTGCTACTGTCCCATGCAGATATGAAAGCTTTCATATTTATCGTCACGTGTCATTGATTGTATCAAGTATCCTAAATAAAAGGATAAGAAGAAACTCGCGAAGTTACAAGTCTAAATATAGTATGAATCATTGCACCCAGGCATAACAATAATCTGAAAACTAAAGGGAAATAACTGAAACTTGTATTACTGTAATGAGACGGATGAGAAAATGAAATGAAAATGGCGGGAAAAAAAATTAAAAATGGCAGGTTGGACAGGCGACCTTACTCGTTGTCACGTACAACCGAGCATTCGAAAACACGCTAGTTAACTCAATGACAGGCGCGCGTGCTAACCATTCAGCCACCCAACCCCCCTTTGAAATCAGACACGTGAAGAATAAGAAGTCGCTCACAACAAAATGGTAAATTAATGAGTTTAGGTCAAAAGGTTGAGCTACTGTTTTAGAGTATTTAATAGTTTTAAAGAGACACGTTAAGAGTTGTTCATAGTTAAATGAAAGTTTAATTTTAAATAAGACCAATAAAATTAGGATTTAATAATGCCAGACTAATATTTCCAATATGTTTGGTTATAAGTAGGAAATCGTGACGACTTCTTAAGCATGTTTTAAACAAAGGGTCATAGACTGCAATATACAAGAATGGCACTCTGCAATAAAGAAAAACTGGCCAAAGCAAGATTTCTATGCAGAAATTAAATAATTGCTAGAACCAGAAAAATATTTATCCACTAGAATAAATAAGCAACATAGAGAAAATGAAATGAAATTGAATGGGGTTTAACGTCCTACTGTGCTGCTCCTAAAATGGGCTACTGAAGACGGGCATACGCCATAAAGTGTGCAATAAGGGAAATTTTACCCGGGCAGCGGCGTTACGACCTACGACGTTGGACATGCGACCATACTCATTGTCACGTACAACCTAGAAATCGAAACAACGCCAGTTGACTCAGTGACAGACGTTATGATACAGAGCGCACGTGCTAACCATTCAGCCACGCAACCTCCCTAAAATCGGCAAATTGCTGACCTACAGCGAGAAATATTTCAACCGGGCCAAATTTTCTATTTTAACAGTTTAATTTGCACGGTACCTTTAGTTATCAACCGAATATTACAAAACTTTTAAAAATAAGCTCCCCCTGACCAGCTTAATCGTTCGCAATAAACGTTTGCCCCTTAAAATCGGCAAATTGCTGACTTTAAATTGAGAAACATTACAACCGGACGAAATTTTCTGTTTTATCACTTTTACAGTACCTTTGATTACCAACCGATTATTACAAAACTTTAAAAATAAAAGAGAAAGAGAGAAATGCTGCCTAATGTCCATTCGACACAAACTAGGTCATTTCGGGACTAACATATGTTTTTTAATTTTATTTAAAAACTCCCCTTGCGCTTACTGGTCTTAAGCCGTTGGGAGGAAACCGAAGAACACGGAGAAAACCCACGAGATTGGACATCATACACCATGTCACGTGCAACCTGGAGATTGAAACGACGCCCGTTGACTCAATGACAAACGTTACGATACAGCGAGCACATGCTAACCATTCAGCCATCCAGCCTCCCTGAATTCGGAAAATTGCTGCCTTATAGCAAGAAACATTTCAACCGGGCGAAATTTTCTGTTTTAACAGTTTAATGTGCACGGTACTTTAATAATTACCAACCGATTATTACAAAACTTTTGAAAATAAGCTCCAACTGACCAGCTTAATCGTATGCAATAAACGTTTGGCCTGAATTGAAAGTTCTGCACGGAAAAAGTGCATCTCGATTTCCCGGCGTGGTTCCCCTTGTCAGTGAGGCAGAACGCAGGGCCTGACAAGCACAGCTGTCTAGTCCGTCGGATGGGACGAAAAACCAAGGTCCCGTGTACACATTGGAGTGCACGTAAAATATCCCTAAGCAGTTGGAATTCGATACTGTTGAATAAACTCTATACGATGACTAAATGCGTAGATTGTAGTCACCCACACTTGGTTAACAATGAAAGGGTGCCGTTTTCAATGTTCAATCCTTTTGTTCTTCTACTCCTGATATGTTGGACTGTTGATCGATGGTTTCATATAAAAGACTACCAATAAGACTCTTTGTAGAAGAAGTTCCCAAAAAATAGTATGTTGACTTTACGAGAAAGACCTCTAAACATGCTCCAAATTGTAAAAATACGACTTTTTGGATTTTCAATCTCTTTTTTTCGATAGAGAAAATGAAATGAAATTGAATGGGGTTTAACGTCCTACTGTACTGCTCCTAAAATGGGCTACTGAAGACGGGCATACGCCATAAAGTGTGCAATGAAGGAAATTTTACCCGGGCAGCGGCGTTACGACCTACGAGGTTGGACATGCGACCATACTCCTTGTCACGTACAACTAAGAAACGAAATCGAAACAACGCCAGTTGACTCAGTGACAGACGTTATGATACAGAGCGCACGTGCTAACCATTCAGCCACGCAACCTCCCTAAAATCGGCAAATTGCTGACCTACAGCGAGAAATATTTCAACCGGGCCAAATTTTCTAGTTTAACAGTTTAATTTGCACGGTACCTTTAGTTATCAACCGAATATTACAAAACTTTTAAAAATAAGCTCCCCTGACCTGCTTTATCGTTCGCAATAAACGTTTGCCCCTTAAAATCGGCAAAATGCTGACTTTAAATTGAGAAACATTACAACCGGACGAAATTTTCTGTTTTATCACTTTTACAGTACCTTTGATTACCAACCGATTATTACAAAACTTTAAAAATAAAAGAGAAAGAGAGAAATGCGGCCTAATGTCCATTCGACACAAACTAGGTCATTTCGGGACTAACATATGTTTTTTAATTTTATTTAAAAACTCCCCTTGCGCTTACTGGTCTTTAGCCGTTGGGAGGAAACCGAAGAACACGGAGAAAACCCACGAGATTGGACATCATACACCATGTCACGTGCAACCTGGAGATCGAAACGACGCCCGTTGACTCAATGACAAACGTTACGATACAGCGAGCACATGCTAACAATTCAGCCATCTAGCCTCCCTGAATTCGGAAAATTGCGGACTTATAGCAAGAAACATTTCAACCGGGCGAAATTTTCTGTTTTAACAGTTTAATGTGCACGGTACTTTAATAATTACCAACCGATTATTACAAAACTTTTGAAAATAAGCTCCAACTGACCAGCTTAATCGTATGCAATAAACGTTTGGCCTGAATTGAAAGTTCTGCACGGAAAAAAGTTCATCTCGATTTCCCGGCGTGGTTCCCCTTGTCAGTGAGGCAGAACGCAGGGCCTGACAAGCACAGCTGTCTAGTCCTTCTGATGGGACGAAAAACCAAGGTCCCGTGTACACATTGGAGTGCACGTAAAATATCCCTAAGCAGTTGGAATTCGATACTGTTGAATAAACTCTATACGATGACTAAATGCGTAGATTGTAGTCACCCACACTGCATGTTTCGCTTAACAATGAAAGGGTGCCGTTTTCAATGTTCGATCCTTTTGTTCTTCTACTCCTGATATGTTGGACTGTTGATCGATGGTTTCATATAAAAGACTACCAATAAGACTCTTTGTAGAAGAAGTTCCCAAAAAATAGTATGTTGACTTTACGAGAAAGACCTCTAAACATGCTCCAAATTGTAAAAATACGACTTTTTGGATTTTCAATCTCTTTTTTTCGGCTATCCCTGATATTTAAAAAAAAATGATACAATGATTTCACACAACAGGCTAGCTATTAGACTCTCTATTGACAAAAGTTTCATCGCTCTCCCTTCATTATGACCGAAGTTATCGTGCCCTAAAGAATCAACAAATCAGCATGCTTATCTCTGCTTACCCTAAGCAGAAAATGCTTATCTTTGAACTCAATCATAACATTGACCTAGTAAACGTCTACAACAAGTTTGAACATTCTAGCTTAATTAGAATGAGAGTTATTGTGCTCCAAAGTCTCGGCCCTTCAAATTGCTTCTATTTTTCATTTTCAATTCAAAATGGTGACTCCCGGTTGACCTAAATCAGAATTCTATTCGCGACATTTTTTAGGCCTTCCTACAAGGATTCCGAAAATATAACTCCTGGGTCTGTAAGTAAAATAGCAAAAAAGCCTTATTGATTTTTCACGTTTAAAGATGGTGGCACTTCCGGGTCGATCGACAAACTCCATATTTTGTGTACGAATCAGTAGTTCCTTGTCTAGTATAGAAAAAAAACTAGGTCATCCCGACCTATATTTCGACGATTTTTTTGAAAACTTTGATCCTTAATTTCACCAAGGGGAGATAAGTTAGAAAATTTCTAAAGTCATTTTTCAAGTCGCATCATTAAGGTCTACTTACATATTAAATTTCATGAAAATCGTACAACTACTAAAGAAGTTGTCGAGTTAGTGTAAACTTCCGGTTCGAAATCACAGCGACGATTTTTCAAAATTCGAAAATCCGAAATTGCAGATTTAAAGTGAAGGAGTCGAGGTATTCAAAGAAAAAAGAATTAGTAAAATAGGAGAAATAGTCACAAAGTTACAGCAAAGTAGGTCAAATGCATTTTTTCGTAAAATTCGGTGATTTCGGATGCGAAAAACGTTTTGAAAATATATTTACCCAACAGCCACCACCCATTTTTTGGGGGGGGGTAGGTAAAAGTTTCAGAAAGATCCTATGAGTAGATTCTGAGAAATCCGATTTGTGGATAAAACACAAAAAAAAAAATAATAAGAACTAGATCTGCTACTGTCCCAAGCAGATATGAAAGCTTTCATATTCATCATCACGTGCCATCGATTATACCAAGTATCTTAATGAAAATAACAAGAAAAAATATTAAAATTAGTGGAAAACTCGCGAAGTTACGGATCTAAATATAGGTTGAAACCGTAAATTAGCTTTAAAAAAACAAACAACGGCAGGTGCCAAGTATCACCTTGAAAATTTCAGAGTACCTAGTCCTCTTCGTCTCTTGGCCTTAAACACTGTTTATAAATTTAAAGCCAATCGGATATTAACTTTAGCCACAAGAGCGTTCACATTATTTTTTGAGGTGATCAAGGGCCATAACCCTGGCAGTAATTACTGAAAATCAATGGGCTTCTTCGTCTCGTGACCTTAAACACTGTGTTTAAATTTAAAGTCAATCGGATATTAACTTTAGCCGCTAGAGCGTTCAAAAGGTTTTTTTGAAGAGATCAAGGGTAATAACTCTGGCAGTAACTATCGAATATCCTTGAAAATCCATATGCTTCTTTGTTTCATGACCTTAAACACTGTGCATAAATTTAAAGTCATTCGGGTATTCACTTTAGCCTCTAGAGAGTTTACAAGAAATTGTGGACGACGAACGGGCGGACCGACGGCCGGTCGGTCGGGGGCGACGGCAATAAACGACCACATTTCCATACGCTTGGTCTCATTACCTTAAACACTGTGCATAAATTTAAAGTCAATCGGGTATTAACTTTAACCTCTAGAGCGCTCACAAAAAATTGTGGACGACGAACGGAGGGACTGACGGACGGCCGGTCGGGGGCGACGGCAATATTCGACCATATTTCCATGTGGGCGTATAATTAAAATATACGAAAATCATTATTATTATTATGAACTGCAGCGTTAGGGACGAAGCGCCGAGTGTTGGAGTTCGTTTGAGTGTCTAGAGTCAACAATTGCAAATGGCGCCGAACGACAAAATTTTATCTCTCGTGGGAAGCTTAAGATCGGTAAAATAAATAGTTATTGATCGTTTTAGCTGAAATTTGGTGTGAGGTCGTTGCTAGCCCATCTCCTATTCCTCTGAAAATTTGAAGTCTCTGTGATTTCCGTTACTGAAATAGAACCGATTTTTCACCATTGTTCATTTTCAATTCAAAATGGCGTCCAGCAGTTGACCTAAATCAAAATTCGATTCCTGAAAGTTTTTTGGCTTTCCTAAAAGGATTCGGAAAATATAATTGTCTTGTCTGTAAGTAAAATATCAACAAAGCCTTATCGGTAGGCACATTTCGAGATGGTTGCACTTCCGGTTTGGGCTACAAACTCAATTTTTTGTGTACGAATCAGTAGTGTCTTAGCTATTACAAAAAACAATTTCAAGGCTATTTGACCTATATTTCGTCGATTTTTTTGAAAATTTTGATCCTTAATTTCTCCAAGGGGAGATAATTTAGAAAATTTATAATGATATTTTTCAAATCGTATAGATAAGATATACTCATATACTTAATTTCGTGAAAATCGTGCAACTATTAAAGAAGTTGTCAAGTTGGTCTCAACTTTTGGTTTCGAAAAAACATCGACGAATTTTCGAAATTCGAAAATCCGAAATTGCAGATTTGAAGTAAATGTTTCAAGGTATTCAAAGAAAAAAGAATTAATAAAAAAGGTCAAAAAGTCACAAAGTTACAGCAATGTTGGTCAAATGCATTCGACTTGTTCTTATTTTCAATTCAAAATGGCGTCCATCACTTGACCTAAATCAAAATTCTATTCCCGACAGTTTTTTGGCCTTCCTACAAGGATTCGGAAAATATAATTGCCATGTCTGTAAGTAAAATACCAAAAAAGCCTTATTTATTTTTCACATTTCAAGATGGAAGCACTTCCGGTTTGGGTTACAAACTCCATTTTTTGTGTACGAATCAGTAGTGTCGTAGCTAGTACAAAAAAAAAATTCAAGGCAATCTGACCTATATTTCGTCAATTGTTCTGAAAACTCTGATCCTTAATATCACCAAGGGGAGATAATTTAGAAAATTTCTAACAACATTTTTAAAGTCGCATGAGCGAGATCTACTTACATACCAAATTCCATGAAAATCGTGCAATTATTTAAGAAGTTGTTATTTTGATTTTTACTTCCGGCTCGAAATCACAACGACGAATTTTCGAAATTCGAAAATCCGAAATTGCAGATTTGAAGTAAAGGAGTCAAGGTATTCAAAGAAAAAAGAATTAGTAAAATAGGTGAAATAGTCACAAAGTTACAGCAAAGTAGGTCAAATGCATTTGTTCGTAAAATTCGGTGATTTCGGATGCGAAAAACGTTTTGAAAATATATTTACCCAACAGCCACCACCCATTTTTTGGGGGAAAGGTCAAAGTTTCAGAAAGATCCTATGAGTAGATTCTGAGAAATCCGATTTGTGGATAAAACACAAAAAAAAAAAATAATAAGAAGAATAATAATCTTAACAGAAACAATAAGCTTTCATATGTAAATACATATGAAAGCTTAATTAAAAGAAGAACTAGATCTGCTACTGTCCCAAGCAGATATGAAAGCTTTCATATTCATCATCACGTGCCATCGATTATACCAAGTATCTTAAAGAAAGTAACAAGAAAAAAAATATTAAAATCGGTCGAAAACTCGCGAAGTTACCAAGTTGGGAATTTTTCGACCCCAAGGTCAAAGGTCAGGTCAAAGGTCAAGCTCTCTCATGAAAGGACATTGATGACTCCATCTAGGCTCATGACCCTTTCCATGCTACGGGGCCCTCGAAGGTCAAGGTAGGGTCAAACTTCACTTCATGGGCCCGTTTCGCCCACTTCCGGTCCCCGGGCGGGCATTTTGTTGTTATCTCTGTGGCCATCAAATACAATATTTATTTATGATGTATTATTTCAGACATATACACCAAGACACTAGACGTCATTTAAATAAATATTATTATTTTATGGCCACAGAGATAACAACAAAGTATAAATTTCTCAATACGTAATTCTCAATACTTAAATATATATCAGATTCGTCGGTTCGCCAGAAGGCCGACGAATTATCATCCGATTAAAAAAACAAAATTATATTACCGTTACACCGTAATGAAGGGGGGGATCACGGTGGCTAAGTGGATAAGGCGCTGGTTCGCTAGCCTGGAGGTCGAGTGTTCGATCCCTGCATTGGCCGAGAAAGTTCATCTCGATTTTCCGACGTGATTTCCGCTTGTCAGTGATACAAGGACAGCTGCCTAGTCGTTCGGGTGGGACGAAAAACCGAGGTCCTGTGTACACATTGGAGTGCACGTAAAAGATCCCTTGGCAGTTGGAATTCGATATAAGAGTAGGCCGTAGCGCCGCTGCCAGGGCAAAATATCCCTCATAGCACACTGTATGGCGTATGCCCGTCTTCAATTAGCTCAGGTTAAGTGCATAACAGTAGGACGTTAAACCCCATTTCATTCATTCATTCATCCCGTAATGAAGGTAGAGTTCGAATTTCGTGAAAATCGGACCAAAACTGTCGGACAAAATGGCCGTCGCTTGTACCTGAATAGTGTAAAAATATGGTATATCAAGGTTGTGGACCCTATAGAGGTCACAATTTTAATCCGAATTTGATGTAACTTGAAATGCTTGTTTATAACCTGAAGAACTTGGTTACACCCCATGTTTGCACATGTCGATTTGTAACTTCATGAGTTATGGCCCTTGATTGTAGGAAAAATCACTTTCTTATGTGGGCATATCCTGCCTGGCAGCCGCTGGTTTAAGCTTGTGTTCCCTCCAGATCCGCGTTTCTCAACCTGTGGCGAATACAGGCCAGTGTTTGAGAGTGCTTATCTAATGTCATTTCGGATATTCAGTCTGTTCCAGTATTTGATTTTTATCAAAACCAGCGATGAAAATCCAGATTTACAAAGGTATGTCGTTGTAATGAACGGCCTTGAAATGCAGCTTCACCTCTCATAAGACTCCATAACCTTTATATGACCATTTTTGAAGTTACTGGGTGTGAGGTTATTCACCCCCTGGACGCGAGCTATTCCCCCGTTAGGGGTGAATTTACCCCAGGATGAGAAACGCGGCTCTAGATGTCAAAATGTTGATCTGATTTTGAAAAATATACCGTAATTTCGAACTCTGTAACAAGAGGACTGAAACTACCCACTAAAATGGCCGCTCCCTGTACGGAATAGTGTAAAAGTATGCAATATCTAGGTATGTACCATCACAATTTTTATCAGATTTGGATGAAACTTAAAATATATTATTATATCCCAAAGATCCACGTTCCTGTCTATATTGGCGCATATTGGACCGTAAATTCATGTTCCTTGTACGAAAAATCACGATTTTGGCTTGTGACAATTTTTATTCGATTTTAAAAAACGTTTAAATATATCACTGTTACACCATAATGATGCGTTGAGGTCGAATTTAATGGAAACTTCTTGACAACATGGCCGCTCCCTGTAAGCAAAATATGTATATGCATAGGTTGTGGACCCTCTAGAGGACACAATATTTATCCAATTTCAATGAAACTTAAAATATATGTTTATATCCCAAAGATCTGGATTATTTTCGATATATGTGCGTATCGGACCCTCACTTTCTAGATTATGGCCCCTGATTTATGCAAAATCGCGTTTTGTAACTTATGGTCCCTCTAGAGGTCACAATTTTTAACTATTTTTTTAAAAAAGGTAATAATATACTATAATGACAATTGTCATTGAATTTCATGAAAATCAGTCCGAAACTGCATATCAAAGGCGCCTCTCAACTTATGTAAATAGTGTAAAAGTGGACTATCTAGAAGTCACAATTTGTGCTTCATTTCAAAATTCGTACATATCGGATCGTAATTCCCTGGATTATGGCCCTCGGTTGTACTAAAAGTCGTGTCTTAAGCTTGTTGACACTTTAGAGATCACAGTATTTATCTTTTTCTAAAAACCATTTAAATTGATTACCGTTACGTTACAACCTAATGATAGTTGGGTTTGAATTCTGATGAAACTTTAAATATAATATTAATATCCCAAAGATCTGGATACCTTTCGATATTCGCTCATATTGTAGTGTAGCTTCCTCGGTTATGGCCCCTGTTTATATGAAAAATCCCGTTTTCAGCTTGTGTACCCTCAAGAAGTCACATCCTGTAGCCTATTTTAAACACCGTTCACATCACCCGATGGACAAAATGTACGCTTTTTTTGGTGTAAATGTAATATCAAGGTTCTGGACCCTCTATAGGTCAGAAGTTTTATCCGATTCGGATTAAACGTAAAATATATGTTTATATCTCAAAAGATATCGATTATTGTCGATATTTGCACCTTTTGGTCAGTAACTTCCTTGATTATGTCCCCTGATTGTATGACAAAATCACATTCTTGTAGAACCTCCGATTGTTAATTTTCCATTTATTAGTAGTAACATTGCAATATCACCAGCTTATGGAGTGTTTGTTCTCAGCTAATTCTGATTTTTTTAAGTAGATCGAGGCACTTGTCATCTAAGCTTCAACTACAGGGATACTTTCGAACTTAACTTATTAAAACCATTAAAAAGTTTTATTGCCGTCATATTGACTTGATTGGTAAATATAACATGTCTCTATCGACTATTATTCTAGACATATTTAATTGACGCGTATACTATCTCCCTGATAATTTATGTCTACTACATACGTGTATTTTGCATACCGATAGTTCATTGGCCAATCACGCTATTTTACCGAGATTTCGCCTAATAGTTTGGATGTAACTATGGCGAGTGTGGGACACCAGACAGGATAACCTTACTATTCCGGACACCTGTTACCACTTTTTTTGTACACGATGAACACTCCATATGCTGATTACACTATTTTGCTTATACCGTTTTTTTGTGTAATGGTTTTGATTGTTCGAACTTGGTTTTATTTTATTTTTATTATCACAATATAACAATGTTACACCATAATGATGATTGAGTTCAAAGTTGGTCCGAAACTGCCTGATGAAACGGGCGCTATTTGTACGCAAATAGTGTAAAAATATGTAATACAAAGTTTGTGGTTGCTGTCGAGGGCACAATTGTAATCAGGTTTTGATTAAGCTCGAAGTATATGTTTATATCCTAAAAATGTTAGTTCCTTTCGATATCAATGCATATTGGATCTTAACTACCTGAATTGTGGCTTTGGTTGTGCCAAAATCACGTGTTTAGCTTGTGAACCCTCAGGAAGTCACTATTTTCACCCGATTTTAAAAACCGATTAAATATATCACTGTAATGATTGGTGAGATCGAATTTCGGACCGAACCTGCTTGACAAAATGGCCACTCATTGTACGCAGATAGGGTCTGGTGTACTTTATAACATACTAAAAGTTGCGACTTTATTGTCAAGTCAAAATATTTATGGTAAACTCTATAAATAGGACTAACTTGATTTTATTTCATTGTTAATCTTTAAATTGATGCCCAACTCCAAATATATATGGCATGTAAACTTAGACTTGATGCTAAACTCTAAATTTATACATATGCTCAACTGTAAACCCTATGACGTTCTTCTTTTATAGATGACAAACTAAATATATATGCGGAACTTTCTAAATACATGCTAAGTTAGACTCGAATTACCGATCTTAGAAGTTTACTATGTCTACGTCTTGTTTTTTAAGCTGACGAGTCGTTTCGTCATGAAACAACAACCGAAACGTTATAACAATGTCGCGTGTGGGACTGATAAGTTCAAATGATTTGTCGGCGTTTATTATAGCTACAGAAGAACTAATTACAGAAATTCTCAGATTTTGTCTCTTCCGAGTATTTCTAACCCATTTTTAATAGCGCGCTAACGCCCCCCTACAGGACTCGTGGAGAACAGAGTTTAATGGCTGAAAATGTGTTTTTTAGTGCCGATCCCAATCTTGATCTCAACCAATGACGTATATATAATATAAGGCTCTTGACCCTGGTTTTCTAACTAAGCACTACAATCAATCTAATGTTATCCAATCAAATATTGTTTAGAAAAAAGAAAATTAAATTACTAATTCTATGGTCGGAGTTTAATATTGCCAACGCATATTATTGAGTCTGTTTTAACTTTGGGTTAGGATTATACTACGGTCATGTTAAGACTCAATGTTGAAATGAAATTAAATTGGTTCAACGTCCTACCGGTCTGCTCCTAAACGGGGGTAGGGTTAAAATTTAGAGTTTAGCATCAAGTTTAAGTTTACATGCCATATATATTTGGAGTTGGGCATCAATTTAAAGTTTAACAATGAAATAAAATCAATGAAGACGGGCATGCAGTGTGCTTGGGTGAAATTTTGCGCGAGGACAATGGCGCTAGTGCCTACTCTTATATCGACTTCCAACTGCCAATAGATCTTTTGAAGTGCACGCCAATGTGTACACGGGACCTCGGTTTTTTTAACCATCCGAACGACTTGTCAGGTGTCCTTTGTCAGGCCACCCCTTCTGCATCACTGACAAGGGAAACCACGCCTCGCCGGAAAAACTGGATGAACTTTCTCAGCCAATGCAGGAATCTAACACCTGTCCTCGGGGCTAGCGAGCCAGCGTCTTACCCACTTAGCCAATTTGGACCCAATAACCGTAGGGGATCACGTGGCTAAGTGGGTAAGACGCGGGCTCGCTAGCCTGGAGGTCGGGTGATCGATCCCTTCATTGGCCGAGAAAGTTCATCCAGAGAGAGAAAAAGGGGTTTAACGTCCACTCGACACCACAAACTAGGTCATTTTGGGACTAACCATTATGATACACCCCGCACATGCTAACCACCCCTAAATTCATCCAGATTATCCGCTGTGGTGATGAAGGATGGGGGGCCTGACAAGGTCAGCTGTCTAGTCGTTCGGATGGGAAATGAAATGAAACGAAATGGGGTTTAACGTCCTACTGTTATGCACTTAACCGGAGGTAATTGAAGACGGGACAAAAAAACGAGGTCTCGTGTACACATTGGCGTGCACGTAAAAGATTCATTGACAGTTTGAATTCGATATAAGAGTAGGTCGTAGCGCCGCACACTGTATGGCGTATGCCCATCTTCATTAGCCTAGTTTAGGAGCAGAACAGTAGGACGTTAAACCATTTTTTAATTTCATTTCATCCCTCATCGTGGGGGTTGGGATAGCCTTGTGGTCTATAGTGCCGCGCTTCGACCTCTAGCTAGCCGGCCACCTCTGGCTTGCGGCTGTGGTTTCGACCCTGGTATGAGCGTATGTGGCATGGCGATGGGGCGCCTTCTCAACCTCATCATTTATATATGACGTCAAGGCCTAACAAGTTTGGGGCGAAACGACTACTCGACTCGAATAACAAGACGTAGACAAAGTAAACTTCTAAGGCCGGTAAACCGAGTCCAATTTAGCATGTATTTAGAAAGTTCCGCATATATATTTAGTTTGTCATCTATAAAAGAAGAACGTCATATATTTGGAGCTGATGATATAAATTTAGAGTTTAGCATTGAATCATTATGAAATCGAATTCATGACCTTTAGCTGTCCACTATCATGTGTCATCCCCCTCCTAAATATCGACCCTTTTGATTGATGTTTAAATTGTGACAGATTTGCTGATCTTGCTTCTTTATTACTCCAGAACAGACAATGCGATCATTTTCTTCCGTTCAAACAAGCAGACAATAGAACATAAAGTGAATAACATTAATCTATTGAAATAAACATAAGGAGACAATGCGTACAACAAGTTGCTCTTTGTGCATGTCTACCCAGGCTGTAATTTAAGGCATCGGCAAAAAAGTCCGTCTACCGAAAATAAGTGAAATCTGATCCTGTCATAAAGTCCTGTGCTAGTGTATTCCCCCTTCAAAACAAATCTCAAGAGGACATATCAGATCTTGGCAAAGACCTGATGATTGATCTATTTAGTAGCAAATCGAATGACACGCTATCATCACTGTGCCATATCATTTTCATTCCTAAGCGGCTTCCCCCAACATCACCTTCAACAAGATTTCATAGCCAACGTATGTATTTTCAAATTAATGTATAGACGGGGATGGCAAATGAAACTGACCTAACTGAATAGGGATTGAAACAGGGAACTGATCAGTTAATTTCAATTATGACCCAAAACAATGCGGTGCTTGGCGAACTCTTGAAAATTATCCATTGGAAGTGTTTAGAGAGAGGGGGGTGCAAGTTCTTTGATGCAGATGCAGACGCTATGGATTCCCCTACACTGCTGTATGTGGCTGCTGTCAAACTGAGGTGGAAGTTAACATTCAAAACTGAACGGTTTGAAACTTATTCTATGGACAGGGGTATTTGTGCATTAGATGATAGTGGACATCATTCTGAAGGTCATGGAATTCAATTTCTTTATGATTGAACAGCTCAGTGACATCCAACGTTGTCTTAATATGTTCCTTGCCCCAAAAACCCTGGGGATGGGCATCAAGATCATCAAATTTGGGTCAATAGTTATGGACTTGCAGTCAGTTGGACGTGTTGGCGGCCATTTTTGACAAAGAAGGCCAACACCTTTTTAACATAGAAATAGACCCCAAGATCGTCAAATTGGAATTAATAGATATATAATTATGATCATTAAGACGTTTCGGTGGTCATCTTTGAAGCCATCTTGTATAAAACACTTTTTTTCGGGGATCCTTCTGTGATTTGATAAAGAAGAATAATGTGTAACAATAACGCAGGAGGCTAACAGTAAATATATAATTTCCCGGATCTTTATAAAAAATCTTCCGCTTCATGTCAATACTGATCTTGTTGCAGATGGCACACCCGTCATCTCTCTAGCAGCAATCTAGCTGATATATAGATTGCCCTTCAAGAGGATTATTAAATGTATTTGATAGGTGTAATGATATGGTAATGAATGCTAAACACAAAAGTCATGTTAATAGCTTCAAAACACCAAACACAAACAGCATATCATTAAAAATTAAAGGTGAATCATGAGATAATGTATCCGAAACATTAAGGACTTATTGTTGACCAAAGTTGAGATTGGAATCTCTAATTTAACAAAATTACCAAAATCATATCCTCCAAATTCTACTTTATGACAAATTTACGTCCAAGTTTCTCAACCTTTTCTCGCCGCTCACCCCGAAATGAATTATCAACTAACCCATTTACCCCAAGATTTTTTTAGGAGGTCACTGACTGTGTCCATTCATTCCTGGCACTCTTCCAGGCGTTTCAGAGGAACTTGAAAATGGCCCTTTTCTATAGAAGCCACCCGACATATACTGCGGATTATTGCACGGGCCTGCACCCCCCCCCCACCCCTGACCACATTGACATTTAATATGGAATGAAAACGGATCGAAGTTGAGATTCAATAATCACAAAATTTATATTTTAATGAAAATACGTTGTTTTCAGTTAAGTGCGAAATTTGCTCCTGGTGATTGTCACAAACGATTTTTTTTTTATTCTCGGGACAGTGTTTGAGAGTACTAATCTCATGTCATTTCGGACATTCAGTCTGTTCCGGTATTTAGTTTTTATCACCAGCAGAGTCACAAAGTTGTAACGAACGGCTAAACACTGGAAATAGCCAGCGAAAAAGTTGACAACTGAAATCTTGGAATGCAACTTCACCTCTCATAGAATTCAACAACCCTTATATGACCATTTTTGAAGTTACCGAGAGTGTTCTCATTCACCCCCTGGATGCGAGCCATTCCCCCCAGGTTGAGAAACGCGCATTTACGACATCGTCTTTATTAGCCCAGTCGGAGCAGAACAGTAGGCCATTAAATTTCATTTAATTTATTTACCACGCCATCTTAGAATTTTTTTAAGACTTTATTTTATCATAATATTTTGATTACTGTTCCACAGTTTGAGATAATGCCAATAACAATAAACTCGAATTCCGGTATGCACTTCAAAAACGTGCAGCAAGGAGCATTTTGCGTTCACATTCGGCACCTTTATTTGAATCTCTAAATTGACCCACAATCTACCAACGAGTATAATTCAATCAGGGACTGCTCACTTTCAAAATTCTTAGAGAAAACAATTACTATCATATCTATACAACATATCCTGTGAAGATTCTAAATTTACCGAACAGAAAGTCAACTTAAATTAGCAATTCAAAAAAGTAAGAAAGGGTAATGACGGGAACATTGCCATATACCGCTTTTTTTATTCTGGAATTTACTTTATATTTACTCAAACTGAGAAGCGGTTCATGTTTTATTTTTAAAAATGTGTTAGTAAAACATGTCAAATCTCTGAACCCTTCTTAGTTACAGTTGTCCTCTTTCTTTAAAATCTTGTTGTTTAATTTTTCCACTTGATAAGTTTGTTTATGATATATGCACTTTATAGATACGTGTACATATTGTTACGGTGTAGTTGCTAGTTTTATTATCTTTTCTACATTTTTGTATTTGAATACCTACTGGTATTTATATTATATTTTGTCTCTTCCATTAGAATAGGAGATGGTTAAAATGAGAGCACTGTTAATGCTGCTAATGATATTAAACATCATCCCAATAGCACCTACTAGTAAGTTTTATGTTAAAAAAAATATAATATTGTAGATCCATAAATGATCATCACAGATGTTATATTTGTATAATTACGCTTTGCTTAAAGATACATTATGGGAGATTAAATAAAAACCTGGCATCTCTCACTATAATAGTTACAAATAAGATACTGTAAAGGGAATTCGCTGAAAATTTCAGTCAAATTGGTCCACTTTGAATCGAAGTGTTAGCTATTGAAATTTCTGCCTAACTCCAATCTCGTGGAAATCGATATTTCTTTGTCTTTGTCAGTCTCTCCATGCGATGATATTAATTGTAAGCACGGTGGAAAATGCTTTGAAGGAAATTGTGTGTGTCCGGATAAAACGACCGGGATGTATTGTGAGGGTAAGGAAGTACTGAACTTCTATTTTATTAATTAATTTCTATTTTATGTTCAAATAACATGATAAGATGTACCATGAAATAACGTATTATGTTTAAACAATTATGTATTATGAATTCCTGTTAATCCAATTGAAACACACTACTAATTTATCAGAGATATCAGTTCCTCTGAATATTGGCACATGTCAGACCATAACTTTCAGAATTTTGCCCCAGATTGTACGAGAAATCACATTTTTAGATTGTGGATCCACTAGAGGTCAAAATGCTTATCTGATTTTAAATACCGTTTAGATATATTACCGTTGCTCCATAATGATGGTTGAATTCGAATCTCGGGAAAATTGAAACGAAACTATCTGACAAAATGGCCGATCCTGGCAGCACGCCGAATTACCCAATAACTACCTAATAAAAAATGTTAATTTTACTGTACAAATGTCGAAATACGATAACAAATAAAAAAAATATGACTATTCTAGGAGCGGTATTCAATGGTCATTGAGTTCTGTTTTTTTCTATAACTACATGCAAATCTTAAAATACACTGTATGCTACTATCCAGATTATCAAAACAAAATAAAAATCATCACCAATAATGGTAAAGACATTACTTTAATTCTGAAAGTGACATCATTCTGGACAAAAGTAGTACGTTTTCAAGCCATATTATATTGAATACAACAAAGGGTTATTTGATTGCTGTATTCAATGATATTTTCTTATATTTGCATATAGTTATAGAATATTTATATGCAAATAGAAAATATTACGAATTTGTATGTGAATGATTTTTAAATGTTTGAACGATGCCTATGATCGTATAATAGTGAGTTGACAACCTATTTTGTAATAGACATTTAAATAATTATGTTTTGATTTTCTCAGAAAAAATGGAATTTTCGCTTTAAAATTGTACAAAAAATTACGTGTTTGTTTTAGCATGGTCTCTATCCACCTCTTGCAAAATGTAGGCTTATCTTGTCTGGGGTCCGCTAGTTTCATTTTTATCAAAATTGTAAATTTGTAAACACAAAGATCATCTTGTAATGAAACTATGTGGTCTTTAGTTTTACAAAACCCCTGTGAACCAAACCCATGCTATGCCAATGGAAATTGTAGTAAAACAGAAGACGGCTACATATGTGAGTGTCCCGAGGACTTTACTGGCACAAATTGTGATGGTAAGTGACACATTGTTATTTGACTAATTTTAATCCGATTTTGACGTAACTTGAAATGCATGTTTATAACCCAATGATCTTAGTTCCATATCGATTTGTAACTTCATGAAATAGGACCTTTTTTGTAAGACAATTACTTTCATTTTAGCTTGTTCTTTATCTAACTTTTGTATGTGGGCGTATCCTGTCTGGCAGCCGTTGGTTTAAGCATGTTCTCTATCCATCTCTTGTCAAATGTGCGCGTATCTTGTTTTGGATCCACTGTGGGTTTTTTATTATCAAAATTGTAAATTTGTAAACACAATAATCATCTTCTTACGAAACTGTGTGGTCTTTAGTTTTAGAAAACCCCTGTGAACCAAACCTATGCTATGTCAATGGAAATTGTAGTAAAACAGAAGACGGCTACATATGTGAGTGTCCCGAGGACTTTACTGGCACAAAATACACTGTATGCTACTATCCAGATTATCAAAACAAAAAAAAAATCATCACCAATAATGGTAAAGACATTACTTTAATTCTGAAAGTGACATCATTCTGGACAAAAGTAGTACGTTTTCAAGCCATATTATATTGAATACAACAAAGGGTTATTTGATTGCTGTATTCAATGATATTTTCTTATATTTGCATATAGTTATAGAATATTTATATGCAAATAGAAAATATTACGAATTTGTATGTGAATGATTTTTAAATGTTTGAACGATGCCTATGGTCGTATAATAGTGAGTTGACAACCTATTTTGTAATAGACATTTAAATAATTATGTTTTGATTTTCTTAGAAAAAATGGAATTTTCGCTTTAAAATTGTACAAAAAATTACATGTTTGTTTTAGCATGTTCTCTATCCACCTCTTGCAAAATGTAATGGTGATGGTAGGTGACACATTGTTATTTGCCTACTTTCGGAGTATAAGTGGACACCTTTGTCGTACCTGACCACAACTTTGTATATTGATAAAGATCCACAAATTGGCATGCAAAATATTTTTCTTGGTAACGTGTCGGCTATCGTGTAAAATAATTTCTAAATATTGATAACTTGTTTAATCTCGATACGTTCATTGACGTCCATTCATGTTTGTGGACATTTAGGTGTCACAGCTCAATTGCTCGAGTTGGAAGAAAATGTTCCCCGATTTTTAACCTTTCTCAACTTACGTAACACAGTCCCTATAAAATCATTTTTTTTATATTTAAAACAGATTTTTTAAGCTGATATCTTATCCTTTTGTTTGATTTTAATTACATAAACTTAAGTTTAAAAAACGTCAATTTGCGTGTTTTAACATGACGGTTATAACATTTGTCACCCCAATTCAAGTGCTCGGAGGTGGTTCTTATTAATATTATTTTTTTCTTTTTTATAACACCCGTCATACATTTTAGCATTTCAAAATAGCATGTATTTGTTGTAAGTTTAAAACAAAATTCACGCTCACTTTTTATAAGGCAATTTGTTAAAATTCTATAACCGACAAAACGAAACTAATAAAATCGAAGCATGTTTTAAAGTGCTGCCGCGAAGCGCTTGAAAACGGTATATACCAGGAAATTATGTTGAAATTATATCTCATACTTTGCTGTGTTGTGACGTCATTAGACACGGTGAGGAAAAATGCATTTTAAGTTCCCAATACCCATATTCACGGTAAATTACGTGGAAATGCAACTTATTGTTCATTTATGAAGCATAGATAAACAATTGGATTGGTTGATGCCCTGTGACACGATAACTTTATTTTTTATTAAGTGGGAGTGGTGAAACCCTCACTAAGTTCGATAATGATCATGTTCTGCTCAGGGTAAGCAGAGCGATAAGCAATTTGATTGGCCGATACTTTGGAACACAATAACTCTCCTAATTAGGTTAGAATGTTCAAACGTGGATGGAGTTTAAAGATGAGCATTTTCTACTTAGGTAAGCAGAGACAAGTAATTTGATTGGTTGAGGCTTGAGGACTCGATAACTTTAGTTCTAATTAAGTGAGAGTAAGGACACTTGGTGAGCCTATAGCTTTATTACATCAATACTTTGACATTGTCTGCTTGTGGTAAGCAGAGATAAGCAATCTGATTGGTTGATCGTTTGGGACCCGATAACATTAGTTATAATGTTACGAAACTCCGAATATAGATTCATTATATCGTTACCTTGACTATGTGCAATGGTACAAGTTTTCCGCTAAATCTTAGGAGCGATAATCAATTTGATTGGTCAGAACTTTGGAACATAACAACTCTGCTTTTAATCGAGGTAGAATGTTTAAACTGCTCGTTAGCTAAATGTCTTGACTGAGTTCAGGATTAACATTTCGAGCTAAGCTAAGCAGAGCTAGTCAATCTCATTGGTCGATGCTTTGGGACAAAATAATCTTGATTATATCCGATAGAGAATGGTGAAACTTAGTGTATAGTTTGATTTCTCGATACTTTTGGAAAAAAATGTGCGATTCATTAATATGTGACATCTATTTATTTTGGATTTTTTGGTGGGAGAGATCAGCCTCACTGTTGGCTTGTTCAATTTTATTTTCACGTACTTCGCTTGGTCAACTGCGTTGACAACACATGACTAATAATCCCGCGATTATTTTTCAACAATTGAAAATTCCGTAATACTGACAAGTATTTCAGTGTTCTGGAATAAGAAATTCGCTTTTCACTGAATTATTCATGGCTAGTTTGAAGAATTTACTTTGCACACGAATGGAATCGTAACAGGAAAATATCCACACGGGTCTCAGAGGAACATTTTGACATATAAGTACTTTTAATATGGTGGAACAATTCTACTACAGACTTAAAGGCCAAAATACCACTCTTGTTGTAACTGAAAAATATGTCCCAATCTTTATTCTGGTCAACAAATTGTATTTTACAATATTCACACAAACGAATTGAAAAGCCTTACGTAAACCTTTTCAAATGTGACCCGGATTTAAAATAATTTCCGAACCCTCTGGACAATAAAAAAGAATGTAATGAATAATTTACACAACAGGTAGAAAACTTAATGATCTAGTACTCAGAATAAGGCTATTATTATTTTCTAGAGCTGTCAAGCCAGTCAGACTTTTTGATTTCACTTATCGATATATCGTTTTAGCCCTTATAATCCTCAATTTAGTGATTATGTAGAATTTATATATCCTGATGAGCTCGAAATTAAAAATACCACTGACAGTGACAATTACGCTTCCTACTTGGATCTGCGTCTCGATTTTGACAATTGCCATAAACTGAGTATTAAATTGTACGATAAACGGGATGACTCTGACTTTCCGATTGTTAACTTTCCATGTTTTAGTAGTAACATTCCAATACCAGTAGCTTATGGAGTGTTTCTGTCTCAGCTAATTCTTTACGCGAGAGCTTGTTCCTTTTATTCTGATTTTTTTAAAAAGGTCGAGGCATTTGTCATCTAAGCTTCAACTACAAGGATACTTGCGCACTAAACTTATAAGAACCTTTAAAAAGTTTTATGGCCGTTCAATTATTTGATTGGTAAATATAACGTGTCTCTCTTGGCTATTATTCTAGATATATTTGATTTAACACTATCACTATCTCCTGATAATGTCTACTACATCGTTAACACAGTTCATGGCGTGCATTTTGCATACCGATAGTTCATTGGCTAATCACGCTATTTTACCGACATTTCGCCTAATAGATTGGATGCAGCTATGGCGGGTATGGCGCCAAAATGGGTAAGCTTACTCTTCCAGACACCTATTACCACTGTTTGTCGTGTATTTTGGATGCCGCTATGGCGGGTGTGGCGCCAGAAAGGGTAAGCTTGCAATTCTGGACACCTGTTACCACTGTTTGTCGTGTATTTTGTACACGATGAGTAGTCCATTTGCTAATTACACTATTTTACTTGAATACACTTTTTTGCTTATAACGTTTTTTAGGACTTCGAATTCTGTCTTATGGTTTGGATTGTTCATACTTGTTTTTTTTTTATATCAAATCTTTGTTTAAAAATTCGTAAAAACTGTTTAAAATCACCATGAATCGTTTAATTTGTACTTGTGTCCAGTTTAAAGCTGACCATTCAATTTTGATAACAAGTGTTCAATTTACAAGTGTTTAGTTTCTCAAACAAGTATTTAATTTCCTGACCAGTATTTACAAATTAATCATTATAAATCATTATCGAAATTAATCAGCTTTAAACTGGACACAAGTACAAATTAGATAATCGTTTTTCATTTTAAACGATCTTTACGAGTTTTTAAACAAAGATTTGATATTAAACGAATGTGAAAGCAATTAGTACTAGATACACAAGCTAATTATGGAGTCTTTAACATTAAGATGTTTATACTTGATATGTTAGATGAAGAATAAAAATATTATATAAAGTTTAAACCTTCGTTGTCGTCAGGAATCTAGCATAAAGACTCAATACTATAACATATAGTAACAACCCAAACATCTTCATATTATTCTCAAACTTACACAATCCATATCATTTGATTTTATATGGTTTCAAATATTTTAAATTTCTTACTTTAAAAAAATGTTGTTATCACTTTTGGGTTATGGTAAAACGCGTTTAAAATTGATTTTGGTTGCTAGATAAGATAAGATAAGATAAGATGTTATTGCATCAAGACGTCCATTAAGGACAGCATGCATACACATACAATTAGACATAGTCACATACATTTAATAATACATATGCTATGACAACCAAATTTGATAATATATGTCGATTTAGAAATGTGCACTTTTGAAAATTCATGAACTTTTTAACATGTTCTCGTAATTTCACTTGTATATCTCCATTCTACTTTTTTTAATTAATGTCTCAAATAACGCCCTAAAAATAAGCATATAAATATTTTTGTTATTATTTTCCGGTTTTAAAATCTTACTTGATAGCTAGTTCTCTGCCCATCTCTTGTACAATGTGGGTGTATCTTGCATGGCAACCGCTTGTTGATAAAAAGAATGACCTAATCACTTTGACAAAATGGATTTTTTGAGAAAACCTATAGTGTAGTTAGGGAAATTCTACATTTCACAAATTTTAACCAATTTTGATGAATCTTGGATTATTGCCCCTCATTTAGGTTTGGGCGATGTACCGTTTTTTTCAGTATATCGCAATAAAACTGTAGACAATTTTATCATATCGGACTTTAAAATATCGAACAAAAAGTTATATCGTGATAACCAAAACTATCGCGATATGATAAATATTATCTCCCAATATTGTCGAAACTGCAACGCGAGAGGTCATGATTGATGCAAAGTCAAGGTTGGACAATAATGTATTTCTCAGAGTTAAAAGTAAATACTATTTTGCGCAGCCGAGTCGGACCTTCGTTTTATAGTCTGCATCGAATTGTATATCGATGAAGGTAAAAAAAAAATGGGATCAAAAAAGTTTTTTCTCTGTAACTGTCGTCCTACGAAGTACGATGTTGAGTGATATCGTTTGCTAAATATCAAAATAATAGCAATTACTCCCACGACATAGTCAATGCACATGTTTCCAACTTTTGCCAGATTTTATAAATATATATAGTTTGTTTCATTTTTAAAAAAATATACATGTATATCCAACATGTCTATCTCTCCTAATTCCTCGCAAGAATTCTACTTTAGTTTTCAAGGGCCCGACTAAAAATCACCGGTATTCTCTTCGACAACCCCCGATGCCTCGCACAAAACTAATTTATTTTAAATGTATAATACATACGGGCTGTAAGTGTATTTATTTGAAAGACTACCGGAATTCATTTCAAATATAGGCATGTCGAATTACCCAATAACTCCAAAACAACACCCAAAAATGTTGCCTGTGGAAACACAAAGTAACAATTTAGTTTAGTTTAAGAAGCCTCACAGCTTTGTGCCCAAATCAGCGGTTCATGAGAGATAACCCGTGTATGGTATTTTTGTTGACAATAATCTAAGTATACTTTCGTTGTAATTCGTTGTAATGTATTGTAATTAGTGAATGATTAATAGTTTATTAAAACAATAATTATATGCATATATACAACTTGTGATAGTTTTCTCCTTGATGTGCATAGCAGTTATATCTCATAACAACCTGTCATGACGTCATCATAGGTTGATATTCTGTTATATCAACCGCTGATGACGTCGTGACAAGTTGATATAAAGACGTCATCTCAGGTCGATGTATTCGACTCATATCAACCGCTGATGATCGAAATAATACAAAAAACACAGAAATAATTTTTTTATTTTTTTGACAATTAAAAATTATTATAGAACAGTTTGAAACATTCAATACAGAAATAGACGACGTACTTATCAGCATATTTAAATCGGTTATACATATCTTTTAGAATCTTCTTTCCGTCCACACACTCCTGAACTTGAAAGTATTTATCGCCCAAGATTTCGATTATAAACTATTTTTTGGTACAGTCCATGCACTTAAATAAAACAGTCGGCAAAATCCTTCTGTCTATAAAACATAGCAAAAACCTTCAATCGTAGTTCACGTAGTTTACAAAAATACCATCTCGTAATTGCACGTGATTAATTAATTCGGTAATCTTCGTTATTTGACGGAAACTACCAAGCCGTTATCCAATCATTGTTGAATATTAATGGAAAAGTCCATTTAGATTTAAGGGTGGGCGTTAAATATGTCAGATATAAACCTAAAATACCTCAGTTGCTATATCATATAACCCTTGGGCTGCGCCCGCGGGTTATGTAATATAGCAACCTCGGTTAGGTTAATACCCTATACGAAACATATTATGATACATGTACATGTATATATAGTGCAATAACCAATTCAAAATTATAAGACGTTGACACTGAGGAGGAAGGGGACACTCAAAACTGAACGTCCTGAAACTTATTCTATGATATTCGACAGCTGAAGGTCATGAATTCAATTGCATAATGATTCAACAGCTCAGTGTTATCCAAAGTGCTCTTAATGTGTTCCTTGTCTCCCAAAACCATGGGATAGACATCAAGATCGTCAAAATTGAGACAATAATTATGAACTAGCGGTTATGTGGACTCCGGAGATGTTGGCGGCCATTTTTAATGACCTTAATGTTTTCTTTACCGTCGGAAACCTAAGGAAAGACATCAAGATTATCAAATTTGAGTTGATAGTTACATAGTTATGATCATTTTAAAGACGTTTCGGTGGTCATTTTTGACGCCATCTTTTCCGGGGGTCCTACTTCGGTAAACTTTTAGTATGTTATAAAGTACACCAAACCTTACCAAAAGAATCAATTGAGGAACCTTTTGTTGCAATGTTGGGGGGTTGAGGAAGTATTTCTATATATTGAGTTGTCTTGTGCCAATAACGAGACACTCAATTGTGGCTTATTCCTCACTGATTATTCCTTAAATTAACACTGGTGTGTTTAGTAGTTATTTGAATAATTAATTTGCAGTGGATATGAAGCTCAAATTAACCTTTTGTTGCTTTCTTTAATGACAGCTATGCTATTAATTGTTTATTATATATATATATACACCATCATATGTTTCATGCATATAAATACTGTTCTAATAAACTATTAACACAACGAATTGCAACGAAAGTATACATTAGTTTGTTGTCAGCAAATATAACATAAACGAGTTATCTCCCATGCACCTCACATTTGGGCGCAAAGCAGCGAGGCTCCTTAATTCAATTGAATTGCTATTTTATGTTTCCACAGTCAATATTTTTGGAGTTATCGTGTAATTCGATGTAAATTCTGCCTATTGGATAATACGACGCACCTTACGTTATCATAGTCATGATGCATATATTTGAAATGACTTCCGGCATTCTTTCAAATAAATACACCTGCAGCGCTTTCATCTAACCTGTGGATACCTTGACTTAGTTAGACAATGAACATTTTCTCTCAGGGTAAGCAGAGCAATAAGCAATTTGATTGATCGAGACTTTGGTGCACAATAACTCTCCTTCTAATTGAGCTAGAATTATCAAACTTGGTGTAGGTGTTTATTGGGCGAATGCCTTGATGGAGTTTAACAAATGGGCATTTTCTGTTTGGGATAAGCAGAGATAAGCAATTTCATTGACTGATGCTTTGGAACACTATAGCTTTCCTTTGCATACAAGTAATCTTATTAACAAATTAATTTAGTAGTGTGCATGTATGTATCTATGTTTAAATTTGTTCTGACTTTAGTAGTTCTATAAATCTGAAAAATGGTTTGTCGATACTTTCTTTAACTTTGAATGCCAACCTTCAACACTGTTGGTTGTTCTTAAACCTTCAGTATAGTCGTCGTCGTCGTATCTGGGTTTAACGGCCACTTCCACCTAGGGTGATATCGTAGACAAATTCAGTATAGAAATGTTCCATAAACTTATATCTACACCTTCGGCCCACTGTTCTGTGTATTCAAATTCCCGAACCCCAGGAATATCCATATCCGCGTCTTCTTGTCCTAACACTAAACTTATAATTATCATAAACTAGTCTTCGGGTACCTCTCGAGTTTGGAATGAATCTAAAATCATCACCAATAATTCTGAAAGTGATATCATTCTGGACAAAAGTAGTACGTTTTCAAGCCATATTATATTGAATACAACAAAGGGTTATTCGATGGCTGTATTCAATGATATTTTCTAATATTTGCATATAGTTATAGAATATTTATATGCAAATAGAAAATATTACGAATTTGTATGTGAATGATTTTTAAATGTTTGAACGATGCCTATGATCGTATAATAGTGAGTCGGCAACCTATTTTGTAATAGACATTTAAATAATTATGCTTTGATTTTCTTAGAAAAAATGGAATTTTCGCTTTAAAATTGTACAAAAAATTACGTGTTTGTTTTAACATGTTCTCTATCCACCTCTTGCAAAATGTAGGCTTATCTTGTCTGGGATCCGCTAGTTTCATTTTTATCAAAATTGTAAATTTGTAAACACAAAGATCATCTTGTAATGAAACTGTGTGGTCTTTAGTTTTACAAAACCCCTGTGAACCAAACCCATGCTATGCCAATGGAAATTGTAGTAAAGCAGAAGACGGCTACATATGTGAGTGTCCCGAGGACTTTACTGGCACAAATTGTGATGGTAAGTGACACATTGTTATTTGACTAATTTTAATCCGATTTTGACGTAACTTGAAATGCATGTTTATAAACCAATGATCTTAGTTCCATATCGATTTGTAACTTCATGAAATAGGACCTTTATTGTAAGACAATTACATTCATTTTAGCTTGTTCTTTATCCATCTTTTGTATGTGGGCGTATCCTGCCTGGCAGCCGTTGGTTTAAGCATGTTCTCTATCCATCTCTTGTCAATTGTGCTCGAATCTTGTTTGGGTTCCACTGCGGGTTTTTTATTATCAAAATTGAACATTTTAAAGAATTTACTTTGCACACGAATGGAATCGAAACAGGAAAATATTCACACGGGTCTCAGAGGAACATTTTGACATATACGTACTTTTAATATGGTGGAACAATTCTACTACAAACTTAAAGGCCAAAATACCACTCTTGTTGTAACTGAAAAATATGACCCAATCTTTATTCTGGTCAACAAATTGTACTATTTTACAATATTCACACAAACGAATTGAAAAGCCTTACGTAAACCTTTTCAAATGTGACCCGGATTTAAAATAATTTCCGAACCCTCTGGACAATAAAAAAGAATGTAATGAATAATTTACACAACAGGTAGAAAACTTAATGATCTAGTACTCAGAATAAGGCTATTATTATTTTCTAGAGCTGTCAAGCCAGTCAGACTTTTTAATTTCACTTATCGATATATCGTTTTAGCCCTTATAATCCTAAATTTAGTGATTATGTAGAATTTATATATCCTGATGAGCTCGAAATTAAAAATACCACTGACAGTGACAATTACGCTTCCTACTTGGATCTGCGTCTCGATTTTGACAATTGCCATAAACTGAGTATTAAATTGTACGATAAACGGGATGACTCTGACTTTCCGATTGTTAACTTTCCATGTATTAGTAGTAACATTACAATACCAGTAGCTTATGGAGTGTTTGTGTCTCAACTAATTCTTTACGCGAGAGCTTGTTCCTTTTATTCTGATTTTTTAAAAAAGATCGAAGCATTTGTCTTCTAAGCTTCAACTACAAGGATACTTGCGCACTAAACTTATAAGAACCTTTAAAAAGTTTTATGGCCGTTCAATTATTTGATTGGTAAATGTAACGTGTCTCTCTTGGCTATTATTCTAGATATATTTAATTTAATACTATTTACTATCTCCTGATAATGTCTACTACATCGTTAACACAGTTCATCGCGTACATTTTACATACCGATAGATCATTGGCTAATCACGCTATTTTACCGACATTTCGCCTAATAGATTGGATGCAGCTATGGCGGGTACGGCGCCAAAATGGGTAAGCTTACTCTTCCAGACACCTATTACCACTGTTTGTCGTGTATTTTGGATGCCGCTATGGCGGGTGTGGCGCCAGAAATGGTAAGCTTGTAATTCTGGACACCTGTTACCACTGTTTGTCGTGTATTTTGTACACGATGAGAAGTCCATTTGCTAATTACACTATTTTACTTGAATACACTTTTTTGCCTATAACGTTTTTTAGGACTTCGAATTCTGTCTTATGGTTTAGATTGTTCATACTTGTTTTTTTTTATATCAAATCTTTGTTTAAAAATTCGTAAAAACTGTTTAAAATACCATGAATCGTTTAATTTGTACTTGTGTCCAGTTTAAAGCTGACCATTCAATTTTGATAACAAGTGTTCAATTTACAAGTGTTTAGTTTCTCAAACAAGTATTTAATTTCCTGACCAGTTTTTACAAATTAATCATTATAAATCATTATCGAAATTAATCAGCTTTAAACTGGACACAAGTACAAATTAGATAATCGTTTTTCATTTTAAACGATCTTTACGAGTTTTTAAACAAAGATTTGATATTAAACGAATGTGAAAGCAATTAGTACTAGATACACAAGCTAAATATGGAGTCTTTAACATTAAGATGTTTATACTTGATATGTCAGATGAAGAATAAAAATATTATATAAAGTTTAAACCTTCGTTGTCGTCAGGAATCTAACATAAAGACTCAATACTATAACATGGGAGTCAAAAGGTCGTATGTGGCATATTTTGCGATATTCACTTTTTTGCTTTTTCGGAATGAGAATTTCCGTGCGCATCTTTTAATCTGGTAGTCGTATTTCTAAGCCAATAAAAGAGGTTTTATAGTCTCCATAGATACTGTTTCAAAAAGTCGTATATCGGGTGTTAATTTTTTTTTAAAAATTTTAAAGTGTAAATGTCGTATTTTCTTGACAAAAAACAACTTTGTGTCTAATCAAAGCATTGCAATCAAACGAAATATGGCCAGTATCAGTTAATGGTTGAATATGTATTATTGAAATTATTGTTGAGGCTCTACTGTATAAAATCTATGAAATTGAAGCAGGTAAAGGTAAATATTTTTAGGACATACGTCTTTGCTTTATAAAATTGCAAATAACTAGCTTTAACTCCTTATTTCTGCACTGGATGTTGAGCTTGATATGTTCGGATCGTTACATACTGTTTAAATTGATACACATACATTTTGTAAATAAATATTTGAGAAAAGCTTCAGAAATACGACATTTTACATACGAAATTTTGACGTGACGGGTTTTTTCGACATTTTGATTCTTAACCTCGTTGTGTTTTTTGGCTTTCCTGGACAATTTCGCAAAACCCACATACGACCTTTTGACTCAAAACCGACGATATAGTAACAACCCAAACATCTTCATATTATTCTCAAACTTCCACAATCCATATCATTTGATTTTATATGGTTTCAAATATTTTAAATTTCTTACTTTAAAAAAATGTGGTGATCACTTTTGGGTTATGGTAAAACGCGTTTAAAATTGATTTTGGTTGTTAGATAAGATAAGATAAGATAAGATAAGATAAGATAAGATAAGATAAGATAAGATAAGATAAGATAAGATAAGATGTTATTGCACCAAGACGTCCATTAAGGACAGCATGCATACACATACAATTAACATAGTCATATACATTTAATAATACATATGCTATGACAACCAAATTTGATAATATATGGCGATTTAGAAATGTGCACTTTTGAAAATTCATGAACTTTTTAACATGTTCTCGTATTTCACTTGTATATCTCCATTCTACTTTTTTTAATTAATGTCTCAAATGACGCCCTAAAAATAAGCATATAAATTATTTTGTTATTATTTTCCGGTTTTAAAATCTTACTTGATAGCTAGTTCTCTGCCCATCTCTTGTACAATGTGGGTGTATCTTGCATGGCAACCGCTTGTTGATGAAAAGAATGACTTAATCACTTTGACAAAATGGATTTTTTGAGAAAACCTATAGTGTAGTTAGGGAAATTCTACATTTCACAAAAAACACAGAAATAATTTTTTTATTATTTTGACAATTAAAAATTATTATAGAACAGTTTGAAACATTCAATACAGAAATAGACGACGTACTTATCAGCATATTTAAATCGGTTATCCATATCTTTTAGAATCTTCTTTCCGTCCACACACTCCTAGACTTGAAAGTATTTATCGCCCAAGATTTCGATTATAAACTATTTTTGGGTACAGTCCATGCACTTAAATAAAACAGTCGGCAAAATCCTTCTGTCTATAAAACATAGCAAAAACCTTCAATCGTAGTTCACTGTCAGAATTATCGGAAAAGAATTCTTTTGATCCAAATTTTCTTTAGGCTTGGATAGATCTTCATCGATAGTTGCATTCACGCAAATTCCATCGTCAGTATGTTGGCTAAAAGGGATTGATTATTCGTCTGACTTCGTATTACCATTTTGTTTTTGTATGAAATTCAATTCTTCAAAATGGCGCTGTGTTTACAAAAATACCATCTCGTAATTGCACGTGATTAAATAATTCGGTAATCTTCGTTATTTGACGGAAACTACCAAGCCGTTATCCAATCATTGTTGAATATTAATGGAAAAGTCCATTTAGATTTAAGGGTGGGCGTTGTATATGTCAGATATAAACCTAAAATACCTCAGTTGCTATATTATATAACCCTTGGGCTGGTACATGTACAGGTATATATAGTGCAATAACCAATTCAATATTATAAGACGTTGACACTGAGGAGGAAGGGGACACTCAAAACTGAACGCCCTGAAACTTATTCTATAATATTCGACAGCTGAAGGTCATGAATTCAATTGCATAATGATTCAACAGCTCAGTGTTATCCAAAGTGCTCTTAATGTGTTCCTTGTCTCCCAAAACCATGGGATAGACATCAAGATCGTCAAAATTGAGACAATAATTATGAACTTGCGGAGATGTTGGTTGCCATTTTTAATGACCGTAATGTTTTCTTTACCGTCGGAAACCTAAGGAAAGACATCAAGATTATCAAATTTGAGTTGATAGTTACATAGTTATGATCATTTTAAAGACGTTTCGGTGGTCATTTTTGACGCCATCTTTTCCGGGGGTCCTACTTCGGTAAACTTTTAGTATGTTATAAAGTACACCAAACCTTACCAAAAGAATCAATTGAGGAACCTTTTGTTGCAATGTTGGGGGGTTGAGGAAGTATTTCTATATATTGACCTGACTAAAAGTTTAAAATGCAATTGTGAGTTGTCTTGTGCCAATAACGAGACACTCAATTGTGGCTTATTCCTCACTGATTATTCCTTAAATTAACACTGGTGTGTTTAGTAGTTATTTGAATAATTAATTTGCAGTGGATATGAAGCTCAAATTAACCTTTTGTTGCTTTCTTCAATGATAGCTATGCTATTAAATGTTTATTATATATATATAAATTTAGTGTTTTTCCTTTATATAGACTTAATAGCAAAAACAACGACCTCTTGGAGGCGAAAGAGAGCTATTTTATTGAGAAGTACCACCCGAAACTTAATTCTAAATAAGAGAATTATAAAATTAATTAAAATAAAGAACGCAGTGGGATTGAATATTTGTACCCTTGCCTGTATAATTATGTAACTATGACATTGTGACGTCATAGACTATTGTTATAAATCGCCTGATGAGCCGCTATCGCGGTGAAAACGTTAGCATACAAATGTAGTTTTATTTTTATTTTGCCATCTTTAATTTCAATTATCATATGTTTCATGCATATAAATACTGTTTTAATAAACTATTAACACAACGAATTGCAACGAAAGTATACATTAGTTTGTTGTCAGCAAATATAACATAAACGAGTTATCTCCCATGAACCTCACATTTGGGCGCAAAGCAGCGAGGCTCCTTAATTCAATTGAATTGCTATTTTATGTTTCCACAGTCAATATTTTTGGAGTTATCGTGTAATTCGATGTAAATTCTGCCTATTGGATAATACGACGCACCTTACGTTATCATAGTCATGATGCATATATTTGAAATGACTTCCGGCATTCTTTCAAATAAATACACCTGCAGCGCTTTCATCTAACCTGTGGATACCTTGACTAAGTTAGACAATGAACATTTTCTCTCAGGGTAAGCAGAGCAATAAGCAATTTGATTGATCGAGACTTTGGTGCACAATAACTCTCCTTCTAATTGAGCTAGAATTATCAAACTTGGTGTCGGTGTTTATTGGGCTAATGCCTTGATGGAGTTCAACAATGGGCATTTTCTGTTTGGGATAAGCAGAGATAAGCAATTTCATTGACTGATGCTTTGGAACACTATAGCTCTCCTTTGCATACAAGTAATCTTATTAACAAATTAATTTAGTAGTGTGCATGTATGTATCTATGTTTAAATTTGTTCTGACTTTAGTAGTTCTATGAATCTGAAAAATGGTTTGTCGATACTTTCTTTAACTTTGAATGCCAACCTTCAACACTGTTGGTTGTTCTTAAACCTTCAGTAAAGTCGTCGTCGTATCTGGGTTTAACGGCAACTTCCACCCAGGGTGATATCGTAGACAAATTCAGTATAGAAATGTTCCATAAACTTATATCTACACCTTCGACCCACTGTTCTGTGTATTCAAATTCCCGAACCCCAGGAATATCCATATCCGCGTCTTCTTGTCCTAACACTAAACCTATAATTATCATAAACTAGGCTTCGGGTACCTCTCGAGTTTGGAATGAATCTAAAATCATCACCATTAATAGTAAAGACATTACTTTAATTCTGGACAAAAGTAGTACGTTTTCAAGCCATATTATATTGAATACAACAAAGGGTTATTCGATGGCTGTATTCAATGATATTTTCTTATATCTGCATATAGTTATAGAATATTAATATGCAAATAGAAAATATTACGAATTTGTATGTGAATGATTTTTAAATTTTTGAACGATGCCTATGATCGTATAATAGTGAGTTGACAACCTATTTTGTTATAGACATTTAAATAATTATGTTTTGATTTTCTTAGAAAAAATGGAATTTTCGCTTTAAAATTGTACAAAAAATTACTTGTTTGTTTTAGCATGTTCTCTATCCATCTCTTGCAAAATGTAGGCTTATCTTGTCTTGGATCCGCTAGTTTCATTTTTATCAAAATTGTAAATTTGTAAACACAAAGATCATCTTGTAATGAAACTTTGTGGTCTTTAGTTTTACAAAACCCCTGTAAACCAAACCCATGCTATGCCAATGGAAATTGTAGTAAAACAGAAGACGGCTACATATGTCAGTGTCCCGAGGACTTTACTGGCACAAATTGTGATGGTAAGTGACACATTGTTATTTGACTAATTTTAATCCGATTTTGACGTAACTTGAAATGCATGTTTATAACCCAATGATCTTAGTTCCATATCGATTTGTAACTCCATGAAATAGGACCTTTATTGTAAGACAATTGCTTTCATTTTAGCTTGTTCTTTATCCAACTTTTGTATGTGGGCGTATCCTGCCTGGCAGCCGTTGGTTTAAGCATGTTCTCTATCCATCTCTTGTCAAATGTGCGCGTATCTTGTTTGGGTTCCACTGCGGGGTTTTTATTATCAAAATTGTAAATTTGTAAACACAAAGATCATCTTCTTACGAAACTGTGTGGTCTTTAGTTTTAGAAAACCCCTGTGAACCAAACCCATGCTATGTCAATGGAAATTGTAGTAAAACAGAAGACGGCTACATATGTGAGTGTCCCGAGGATTTTACTGGCACAAATTGTAATGGTAGGTGACACATTGTTATTTGCCTACTTTCGGAGTATAAGTGGACACCTTTGTCGTACCTGACCACAACTTTGTATATTGATAAAGATCCACAAATTGGCATGGAAAATATTTTTCTTGGTAACATGTCGGCTATCGTGTAAAATAATTTCTAAATATTGATAACTTGTTTAATCTCGATACGTTCATTGACGTCCATTCATGTTTGTTGACATTTAGGTGTCACAGCTCCATTGCTCGCGTTGGAAGAAAGTGTTCCCCGATTTTTAACCTTTTCTCAACTTACGTAACACAGTCCCTATTAAATCATTTTTTTATATTCAAAAACAGATTTTTTAAGCTGATATCTTATCCTTTTGTTTGATTTTAATTACATAAACTTAAGTTTAAAAAACGTCAATTTGCGTGTTTTAACATGACGGTTAAAACATTTGTCACCCCAATTCAAGTGCTCGGAGGTGGTTCTTATTAATATTATTTTTTTCATTTTTATAACACCCGTCATACATTTTAGCATTTCAAAATAGCATGTATTTGTTGTAAGTTTAAAACAAAGTTCACGCTCACTTTTTATGAGGCAATTTGTTAAAATTCTATAACCGACAAATCGAAACTAATAAAATCGAAGCATGTTTTAAAGTGCTGCCGCGAAGCGCTTGAAAACGGTATATACTAGGAAATTATGTTGAAATTATATCTCATACTTTGCTGTGTTGTGACGTCATTAGACACGGTGAGAAAAAATGCATTTTAAGTTCCCAATACCCATATTCACGGTAAATTACGTTGAAATGCAACTTTTTGTTCATTTATGAAGCATAGATAAACAATTGGATTGGTTGATGCCCTGTGACACGATAACTTTATTTTTTATTAAGTGGGAGTGGCGAAACCCTCACTAAGTTCGATAATGAGCATGTTCTGCTCAGGGTGTTAAGGGTACGTATAGACTCGCATGCTTTGTATGGGTGGTACGAAGTGTCCCACAGGATGTTGATTGTCAGTTTCTTATAATCTAATAAACGTGGTAAACGTAGCTTGTAGTTTCTTATAATACCATCAACTTGGTGTCAGAAGTGGTGCTAAAATGGCTAAAACGAGACCCCCGAAGCTTGATTTGGATGCCTGTGAAGACAATAAGGAATCTCTCGAACTTTGGCTTGATTTCTGTTGGCTTGATTGCAAGGGTGGCGTGACACAACCAAACCAAACACCGACTACAGTCATTGGAAGCCTGACCATTATGCGGCTGAAATCAGCGCTTTTATGTTGGGTCTGCCTATTGCTATTTTAAAAATAGTAAAATCAACGATAGTTCCTACGATGACGTCAGAGCGTCCCGAGAATCGCAACGACACGTATTCTGGTTTTCCATGGACCTGGCAAGTTAAATTGTTGTCACATTATTCTGGCCAAGACACAGTTTTGTCGGACAGGATGATGTTTATGGAAACATGTAAACAAAAGGTAAATGAATCAATTGCCGATTTTGAATCTCGGTGTAAATATCATGGTGCCAAGTGTGAATATGGTAAAATGGAAAAACCCGAAGATGAATTGATACGTGATCGTTTTGCTACTGGTCTAGTAGATGATAAATTGAGAGCTGAATGTCTTCGCCATCGAAAAGATGACGGTACCATCTACACGCTATTGGATGTTGTCAATAAAGCCAAAGCCTGGGAAGCAGCCCACAAAACAAACAAGATGGTTATAGAAACACAACGCACTGAAGAAGCTGTACATTATACAAGGCGTTTTTACTTTAAGCCTCGTATTCAAACACGAGGATACAAAGAAAAGGCTAAATCGGGATCACGTGAACCTTCGTGTAATTATTGCGGTGCACCAGAATTACATACCAGAAAAAACTGTCCTGCATCAAAGCAAGGAATTTGTTGTTCAAATTGCCTTGGGCTGAATCACTCAGCTGAAGTATGTCAGAATGCACCAGTTGTTCAATCTACAAATAAAACACGTCCTGGATCCACTATAAACAATCCTGATCATAGACGTCAGCAGAAATTCACCCCTCAGAAGGGCTATTCAAGGTGGCGACGTAAATCTGAGTTATATGAAGTGGACGAAGCGAATTCTACTGATGAAGAGGTGGCTTATTTTAGTCAATACAATTTCTGCTTAGAGAATAACAAATCTGATGATATGAATGCTGTAGAATCATCACCAAAGAAATTATTCACTAAACTCAAGCTATCCCTTAGTGGTAAGGACTTCAGAACCTCAAAACTTCAAGTCGATTCTGCTTCCACGTGCGATACGATGCCTGTATCTGAATATTTAAAGTATGGTGCTATTGGTGCATTACTTCCATCAAAATCTAGATTAGTTTCCTACTCTGGTCATATAATAAAGCCACTTGGAACTACTGAACTTTTGTGTGAAAGTGACAACAAATATGACACAGTTAAGTTTGAAGTTATTGAATGCGGTGATAAGCCAGCCCTTATAGGATTGCATACTGCTCTGAAACTTGGACTCATAGATTATGATGAAACAAAGGTTACTGTTACCACTAAAATTGATAAAGAGTCAGCTCTTAGTGTACTTACACAAGACAGGCCTCTTACAAAGGAAGTATTTATTAAGCAGTGTGCTGATACCTTCAAGGGTCTTGGTGAATTAGGTCAACCTGTATCATTCACGATGAACAGCTCAGTAACTCCGTCACACGCACCTGTTCACAGAATACCTATTTCTAAACGCGATCGCGTCAATGCTAAACTAGAAGAGATGGTATCTGCAGGAAAGCTTATTAAAGTTGGTGAACCGACTAATTGGTGCTCAAATATGCATGTAGTCGAAAAAGTAAAACCAGACGGTGTCATCAAAACAAGACTGTGTTTAGATCCAAGCCAGACGATTAACAAAGCCATTGAAATTCCTAAGTATACTATACCAGCTCTCCAGGAATTACTCCCTAGGCTTGCTGGAAAGAAATACAAGTGTTTCACTATTATGGATGCGTTAGACGGATTTACCCAGGTACGGCTCGATGAAGAATCTAGCTTAGCAACCACAATGCAAACTGCCTGGGGTAGATATCGATGGACAAGATTACCATATGGAGTCTCATCAGCCCCCGAAGAATTCCAAAAGCGTATGCATGAAGCTTTAGATGGGTTACCTGGAGTAGCATGTATAGCAGATGACATGCTCATATTTGGCATAGGCGATACGCAAGAAGAGGCTGAAAAACAACACGATGGAAATCTGATCGAGTTCTTAGATCGTGTAAAACAGCGTTGTTTGAAATTTAACCCTACCAAAATACAATTTAAACTTCAGCGAATAGCGTTTATGGGCCATAGAATAACTGAAGATGGAGTACTGCCTGACCCTCACAAGGTCAGTGCAATCTGTAATATGTCTAGACCTGAGGACAGAAAGGCAATACAGCGTTTTCTTGGGATGACTAATTATTTGAATAGTTATTGCCCGGCGCTGTCTACAGTTACCAAACCGTTGTATGACCTGTTAAACAATAAAATAGAATTTTGTTGGTCTGATGTAATAGAAGACGCGTTTCAAAAGACCAAAGACTTGATTGCTAACTCTCCATGTTTGACATATTATGATCAAGATAAACCAGTGATTTTACAAGTTGACGCATCAGAAACTGGGCTTGGTGCCGTGTTGCTACAACCTGATGAATGTGATAAGCTAAAACCTGTAGCGTTTTCATCAAGTACAATGCGTCCGAACGAGATTGTGTGGGCACAGATTGAAAAGGAAACCCTGGCAATTTGTGCCGCTTGTGAAAAATGGGACTTGTGGCTATATGGTCGGGAGATTACTGTTCATAGTGATCATCAACCTCTCGAAACTATCTTTAAGAAACCATTGTCAAAGGCCCCAAAACGTCTCCAAAAGCTAATGATGAGATTACAACGTTATAACGTCAAAATTGTTTACAAAAAGGGGATATCTTTAATTTTCGCGGATGCTTTATCGCGAGCACCACTAACTGATCTTAATACGACTAAGTCGACAACACGTTTTGAAATATTTCGCCTAGAAACAGGGGAAGAAACTTTCAATTATGATTCAATGCTGAAAACAAAAACATATTTGGAAGTTAA
This sequence comes from Patella pellucida, assembly GCA_917208275.1. Lineage (NCBI taxonomy): Eukaryota > Metazoa > Mollusca > Gastropoda > Patellidae > Patella > Patella pellucida. Next base: position 87,134,468 of record OU795038.1, on the reverse strand, counting down.
GTCTGCAACTGCAAAAGATAGTCTTCTCACCGAGCTAATAAGTGTAATAACCTCGGCTTGGCCTGTTGTAAAATCGAAGCTCCCAATGTGTTTAACTCCGTATTGGTGCATACGTGACGAACTATCTGTTATTGATGGAATTGTTTATAAGGGTCAACAAGCTGTTGTACCAGTCTCGCTCAGACAAAACCTTTTGAAAAAAGCTCATGCTGCTCATACTGGTGCGGAAAGTTTAATCAGAATGTGTAAAGATGCTATTTACTGGCCTGGTATGCAGGCTGAAATTAAGGATCTATGTTCAAATTGTGGGACTTGTGCACAATACTCGAAACAACATTCAAAACAGCCGATGTTGTCACAGCCTATACCTCAGTATCCATGGCAATTTGTTAGTCAAGATCTGTGTCAGTTTGGTAGTAAGCAGTATCTTGTAACTGTTGATCATTTTTCTGATTTTATAGAGTTAGATGAGCTAGATGATACTCTTTCTGACACGGTTATTCTTAAATCTAAGCAGCATTTTGCTCGTTTTGGTATACCGGAGGTTTTGTTATCTGATAATGGCCCACAATTTATCAGTGACTCATTTAAACATTTTTGTGATTCATATGCTATTCGCCATATTACTTCATCTCCTTACTGGCCGAAAGGAAATGGAAAGGCAGAGTCAGCAGTCAAAATTGTTAAAACTTTCATGAAAAAGTCAAATGACCTTCATTTAGCTCTTCTTTTGTATAGAAATACACCACAGCAAGGTCATGAGTATAGTCCAGTTCAACGTTGTCTGGGACGTCGAACACGAAATGTACTGCCAATTCATATTCAACTGCTGACCCCGGCTATATCTGATGTTGTAAAAGGCCAAATAAAATCTAGACGTTTATCTTCTAAGGTGTGTCATGACAAAACTGTTAATACAAGTCTTCCTGCAGTTTCAATTGGTGATTTTGTATACACAAAGCCATCGCCACATTCAAAGCTAAAGCCATAGTCATATGGTCAAATTATAGATAAACCTAATCCTCGTTCAATAGTCGTTAACACTCCACAGGGGAAAGTCCGAAGGAATCGTGCTCAAGTCCGGCTCGCTGCACCTCCGCCAGAAGCGAATCCTACTCCAAAACAATATGCAGTTCAACCACCTATTTTTGTGTATAAACCTGCATCTAAAACTTTTACTGACAACTACGCGAATGATGCAACTCCACCAGCTGTTTCACCTCCAGTACCACAACCACCACCCTCAGTTCAAGCTGAACCAAAGATACCATACGTTACCCGATCTGGACGTGTGGTTAAGAAGCCTGTAAAATTTTCTGTATAAACTTTTATTTTTTTTATCCTTTAAAAAAGGGGGGATGTTAAGGGTACGTATAGACTCGCATGCTTTGTATGGGTGGTACGAAGTGTCCCACAGGATGTTGATTGTCAGTTTCTTATAATCTAATAAACGTGGTAAACGTAGCTTGTAGTTTCTTATAATACCATCAACTAGGGTAAGCAGAGCGATAAGCAATTTGATTGGTCGAGACTTTGGAACACAACAACTCTCCTAATTAGGTTAGAATGTTCAAACGTGGATGGAGTTTAAAGATGAGCATTTTCTGCTTAGGGTAAACAGAGACAAGTTATTTGATTGGTTGAGGCTTGAGGACTCGATAACTTTAGTTCTAATTAAGTGAGAGTAAGGACACTTGGTGTAGCCTATAGCTTTATTACATCAATACTTTGACATTGTCTGCTTGTGGTAAGCAGATATAAGCAATCTGATTGGTTGATCGTTTGGGACCCGATAACATTAGTTATAATGTTACGAAACTCCGAATATAGATTCATTATATCGTTACCTTGACTATGTGCAATGGTACAAGTTTTCCGCTAAATCTTAGGAGCGATAATCAATTTGATTGGTCAGAACTTTGGAACATAACAACTCTGCTATTAATCGAGGTAGAATGATTAAACTGCTCGTTAGCTAAATGTCTTGACTGAGTTCAGGATTAACATTTCGAGCTAAGCTAAGTAGAGCTAATCAATCTCATTGGTCGATGCTTTGGGACAAGATACTCATGATTATATCCGATAGAGAATGGTGAAACTTAGTGTATAGTTTGATTTCTCGATACTTTTGTAAAAAAAATGTGCGATTCATTAATATATGACATCTATTTATTTTGGATTTTTTGGTGGGGGAGATCAGCCTCACTGTTGGCTTGTTCAATTTTATTTTCACGTACTTCGCTTGGTCAACTGCGTTGACAACACGTGACTAATAATCCCGCGATTATTGTTCAACAATTGAAAATTCCGTAATACTGACAAGTATTTCAGTGTTCTGGAATAAGAAATTCGCTTTTCACTGAATTATTCATGGCTAGTTTAAAGAATTTACTTTGCACACGAATGGAATCGAAACAGGAAAATATCCACACGGGTCTCAGAGGAACATTTTGACATATAAGTACTTTTAATATGGTGGAACAATTCTACTACAGACTTAAAGGCCAAAATACCACTCTTGTTGTAACTGAATAACATGTCCCAATCTTTATTCTGGTCAACAAATTGTACTATTTTACAAAATTCACACAAACGAATTGAAAAGCCTTACGTAAACCTTTTCAAATGTGACCCGGATTTAAAATAATTTCCGAACCCTCTGGACAATAAAAAAGAATGTAATGAATAATTTACACAACAGGTAGAAAACTTAATGATCTAGTACTCAGAATAAGGCTATTATTATTTTCTAGAGCTGTCAAGCCAGTCAGACTTTTTAATTTCACTTATCGATATATCGTTTTAGCCCTTATAATCCTAAATTTAGTGATTATGTAGAATTTATATATCCTGATGAGCTCGAAATTAAAAATACCACTGACAGTGACAATTACGCTTCCTACTTAGATCTGCGTCTCGATTTTGACAATTGCCATAAACTGAGTATTAAATTGTACGATAAACGGGATGACTCTGACTTTCCGATTGTTAACTTTCCATGTATTAGTAGTAACATTACAATACCAGTAGCTTATGGAGTGTTTGTGTCTCATCTAATTCTTTACGCGAGAGCTTGTTCCTTTTATTCTGATTTTTTAAAAAGATCGAGGCATTTGTCATCTAAGCTTCAACTACAAGGATACTTCGCACGAAACTTATAAGAACCTTTAAAAAGTTTTATGGTCGTTCAATTATTTGATTGGTAAATACAACGTGTCTCTCTTGGCTATTATTCTAGATATATTTAATTTAATACTATTACTATCTCCTGATAATGTCTACTACATCGTTAACACAGTTCATCGCGTGCATTTTGCATACCGATAGTTCATTGGCTAATCACGCTATTTTACCGACATTTCGCTTAATAGATTGGATGCAGCTATGGCGGGTATGGCGCCAAAATGGGTAAGCTTACTCTTCCAGACACCTATTACCACTGTTTGTCGTGTATTTTGGATGCCGCTATGGCGGGTGTGGCGCCAAAATGGGTAAGTTTCCTCTTTCAGACACCTATTACCACTGTTTGTCGTGTATTTTGGATGCCGCTATGGCGGGTGTGGCGCCAGAAAGGGTAAGCTTGCAATTCTGGACACCTGTTACCACTGTTTGTCGTGTATTTTGTACACGATGAGAAGTCCATTTGCTAATTACACTATTTTACTTGAATACACTATTTTGCCTATAACGTTTTTTAGGACTTCGAATTCTGTCTTATGGTTTAGATTGTTCATATTTGTTTTTTTTTTATATCAAATCTTTGTTTAAAAATTCGTAAAAACTGTTTAAAATCACCATGAATCGTTTAATTTGTACTTGTGTCCAGTTTAAAGCTGACCGTTCCATTTTGATAACAAGTGTTCAATTTACAAGTGTTTAGTTTCCCAAACAAGTATTTAATTTCTTGACCAGTATTTAAAAATTAATCATTATAAATCATTATCGAAATTAATCAGCTTTAAACTGGACACAAGTACAAATTAGATAATCGTTTTTCATTTTAAACGATCTTTACGAGTTTTTAAAGAAAGATTTGATATTAAACGAATGTGAAAGCAGTGAGTGCTAGATACACAAGCTATTATGGAGTCTTTAACATTAAGATGTTTATACTTGATATGTTAGATGAAGAATAAAAATATTATATAAAGTTTAAACCTTCGTTGTCGTCAGGAATCTAACATAAAGACTCTGTAACTGTCGTCCTACGAAGTACGATGTTGAGTGACATCGTTTGCTAAATATCAAAATAATAGCAATTACTCCCACGACATAGTCAATGCACATGTTTCCAACTTTTGCCAGAATTTATAAATATATGTAGTTTGTTTCATTTTAAAAAAAAATATACATGTATATCCAACATTGAATACAGGATAAAAACATGTCTATCTCTCCTAATTACTCGCAAGAATTCTACTTTAGTTTTCAAGGGCCCGACTAATCACCGGTATTCTCTTCGACAACCCCCGATGCCTCGCACAAAACTGTTTTTTTTTATATCAAATCTTTGTTTAAAAATTCGTAAAAACTGTTTAAAATCACCATGAATCGTTTAATTTGTACTTGTGTCCAGTTTAAAGCTGACCGTTCCATTTTGATAACAAGTGTTCAATTTACAAGTGTTTAGTTTCCCAAACAAGTATTTAATTTCTTGACCAGTATTTAAAAATTAATCATTATAAATCATTATCGAAATTAATCAGCTTTAAACTGGACACAAGTACAAATTAGATAATCGTTTTTCATTTTAAACGATCTTTACGAGTTTTTAAACAAAGATTTGATATTAAACGAATGTGAAAGCAGTGAGTGCTAGATACACAAGCTAATTATGGAGTCTTTAACATTAAGATGTTTATACTTGATATGTTAGATGAAGAATAAAAATATTATATAAAGTTTAAACCTTCGTTGTCGTCAGGAATCTAACATAAAGACTCAATACTATAACATATAGTAACAACCCAAACATCTTCATATTATTCTCAAACTTAGACAATCCATTTCATTTGATTTTATATGGTTTCAAATATTTTAAATTTCTTGCTTTAAAAAAATGTGGTGATCACTTTTGGGTTATGGTAAAACGCGTTTAAAATTGATTTTGGTTGCTAGATAAGATAAGATAAGATAAGATTTTTATTGCATCAAGACGTCCATTAAGGACAGCATGCATACACATACAATTAGACATAGTCACATACATCCAAATTTGATAATATATGGCGGTTTAGAAATGTGCACTTTTAAAAATTTATGAACTTTTTAACATGTTCTCATAATTCCTCTTGTATATCTCCATTCTACTTTTTTTAATTAATGTCTCAAATAACGCCCTAAAAATAAGCATATAAATATTTTTGTTATTATTTTCCGGTTTTAAAATCTTACTTGATAGCTAGTTCTCTGCCCATCTCTTGTACAATGTGGGTGTATCTTGCATGGCAACCACTTGTTGGTGAAAAGAATGACTTAATCACTTTGACAAAATGGATTTTTTGAGAAAACCTATAGTGTAGTTAGGGAAATTCCTCATTTCACAAATTTTAACCAATTTTGATGAATCTTGGATTATTGCCCCTCATTTAGGTTTGGGCGATGTACCGTTTTTTCAGTATATCGCAATAAAATCGTAGACGATTTTATCATATCGGGCTTTAAAATATCGAACAAAAAGTTATATCGTGATAACCAAAACTATCGCGATATGATAAATATTATCTCCCAATATTGTCGAAACTGCAACGCTAGAGGTCATGATTGATGCAATGTCAAGGTTGGACAATAATGTATTTCTCAGAGTTATAAGTAAATACTATTTTGCGCAGCCGAGTCGAACCTTCGTTTTATAGTCTGCGTCGAATTGTATATCGATGAAGGTAAAAAAAATGGGATCAATAAATTTTTATCTCTGTAACTGTCGTCCTACGAAGTACGATGTTGAGTGACATCGTTTGCTAAATATCAAAATAATAGCAATTACTCCCACGACATAGTCAATGCACATGTTTCCAACTTTTGCCAGAATTTATAAATATATATAGTTTGTTTCATTTTAAAAAAAATATACATGTATATCCAACATTGAATACAGGATAAAAACATGTCTATCTCTCCTAATTCCTCGCAAGAATTCTACTTTAGTTTTCAAGGGCCCGACTAATCACCGATGCCTCGCACAAAACTAATTTATTTTAAATGTATAATACATACGGGCCGTAAGTGTATTTTTTTGAAAGACTACCGGAATTCATTTCAAATATAGGCATGTCGAATTACCCAATAACTCCAAAACAACACCCAAAAATGTTGCCTGTGGAAACACAAAGTAACAATTTAGTGCCCAAATCAGAGGTTCATGGGAGATAACCCGTGTATGTTATTTTTGTTGACAATAATCTAAGTATACTTTCGTTGTAATTCGTTGTAATGTATTGTAATTAGTGATTGATTAATAGTTTATTAAAACAATAATTATATGCATATATACAACTGGCGATGGTTTTCTCTTTGATGTGCATTGCAGTTATATCTCATAACAACCTGTCATGACGTCATCATAGGTTGATATTCTGTTATATCAACCGCTGATGACGTCGTGACAGGTTGATATAATGACGTCATCTCAGGTCGATGTATTCGACTCATATCAACCGCTGATGATCGAAATAATACAAAAAACACAGAATTTTTTTTTTTATTATTTTGACAATTAAAAATTATTATAGAACAGTTTGAAACATTCAATACAGAAATAGACGACGTACTTATCAGAATATTTAAATCGGTTATCCATATCTTTCGGAATCTTCTTTCCGTCCACACACTCCTAGACTTGAAAGTATTTATCGCCCAAGATTTCGATTATGAACTATTTTTGGTACAGTCCATGCACTTAAATAAAACAGTCGGCCAAATCCCTCTGTCTATAAAACATAGCAAAAACCTTCAATCGTAGTTCACTGTCGGAATTATCGGAAAAGAATTCTTTTGATCCAAAACTTATATCTACACCTTCGACCCACTGTTTTGTGTATTCAAATTCCCGAACCCCATGAATATCCATATCCGCGTCTTCTTGTCCTAACACTAAACTTATAATTATCATAAACTAGGCTTCGGGTACCTCTCCAGTTTGGAATGAATCTAACGTTTACCTGTGCATAGGCCATTTTGTATTGACATACAATTTAAACTTTCAGTTATTTGATAAACTTTTATCATAAACAGTGTTCATCTTAATTAAGTATAATAATTAAACTGACATATGAACGAAAAATCAGACGGTGATTTATAGTTCAAACATGTCGTAGGTTAAATTGAACTGTGCAAGCAATAATTAAAACAGAGTATAACTCACTAATCTATAACTAATCACTACTCCGCTTAATTAGTACGGTTAATCTGCTGACAAAGTGAGAACAAGCCTCCAAAACAGGGCCCTGTTTCACAAAAACTTAAACTAAAATCCTTAAAATCGATTTTAACTAAAATCAAAATGAGATTTTAAATTTTATGCGTTTCACGAAGATCGATTGTAACTTAAAATGCAATTTTAATAGATTTAATAGTTAAAATCGCTTGCGCCCGCGCAGTGCAGATTTCAGCAGCGGGTACTAACGGTGAAAGCAAATACGCTTCGAAACTGAAAACTGTTGACAGGCTGAATTAACGGTTACATTATCAATACGGAGAGTTTCATACGTTGTAGAAATGTTAGCACATGGTCAGAAAGTCGTAGAGAGATGAAATAAATGAGTTTATTGCGTATTATGAGTTTCGAAATGAATTGGTGGGTTGACCTTGAACTTGGCATTTGATTTCCTTGCGGGCTTCAATGGAAATAATGTGTATCGATAAACTAAAGCGCTTGAATTTCGTAGTTTTATAGTAATTTGGAAAAGAGAAACTATTGAGAATTTTCACAAACAAATTATGATATTTGTCACGCAAACGACTAATCTAGGCTGCAATATTGAAATTAAATTAATACGCCAAAAAGCCAATGTGTTCGATGCCTAGATTTGATATGTCATTCTCATAGACACTTTTAATGATACTTTGAAAAGGCAGGAGAGTCTATCTATCTTACTTAAATAAATGTTTTTTTCCCCAAGATAAATTAGTTTTGGCGCCTATATTTTTTGTATTTTTGTTGTTTTATTAACGTAACTTCATTAAGAAATAATAATAAATTTATGATATTAAAATTTAATTTCAAATAGGCCTATAACATTTTTGAATAAACTCATTTGAGATTATTGATTTTACAAATCATCATAACCCCAAAAACATGAGTAAATACTACATATGGCATGTCTGGTATTATAGGCCTTTAGGCATTCTAATACCAAGAAATTGGCTATATTAAACACGAAGATATTTTCTTTATAGATAAGAGTGCTCTTCTTTTCATGACATTGGATATAAATGTTCTTTTAGTGTGTACTGGAGTTTTGGGTGTTTTTTTTTCTTGGAGTTCTTATATGGGGCGCCATACAAATGCTTTTAAATTACCTTACAATAAAATATACGGGTGGCCGTAGCTGTATATCCCATGCTATGAAAAGAAATTGAATGTACATTGTTTTTGTGAATGATTGTATGTTAAAATTATGTGCCAATTATCTGTTTGTCGCAATAGATCAAACAATGTAGCTCTAATCAATGTTTGTTAATGTCGTGATTTTAAGTTAGGAGAGGGTGACAGCTATCCTAAGTTACAATCGATTTTAGTTAAAATTGTCCTTAAAATAATTTTGTGAAACGCCACTATTTTAAGTTAGGATACAATTGTAACTTACAATATTATTTTAGTGGATTTTAGCTACAATGCTTAAAATCGATTTGTGAAACGCTTCTATCCTAAGTTAATATGAAATTTAAGTTAACAATGATTTTAAGGAGATTTAAGTTTTTGTGAAACAGGGCCCTGAATGCTAGTCATCTTGTTATTATTGTCATAATGGTTAGTTGTTGTATCTGTCTGTTTTTGTTCTTCTACTCGGTTCTTCTACTCGGGGACACAGAATGACAATTCCCCCCGTATGCATAACAATAGACAGGTTCGCCTGTCCAACCTCGTAGGTTTTCCCCGGGTCCTCAGATCCCAATGCGCAAGAGAATTGTTGAAATAAAATTAAACCATACGTTAGTACCTAAATGACCTAGATTGTGTCGGGTGTACGTTAAACCCCTTTTCTTTTTGTTTCGTTCCCAAGTCAACTTTAGTAGTAGTAGACTAGCTCCTTAAACCGGCCCATGGTCAAATACCCTTATGGCCTGTCTACTCCTGGCCAAAAGTAATAGTTGTTTTCTGTGTTTACGTAGTCATTGAATGATATGATGATTCAAAGGCAAATCTTCTGTCTGAAAAACCATTTTGCATTGTAATACTGATGCTGTACTCCATTTTGTTACAGTAATCCAGTCACCAAACTATCCTGATGATTATAACAACAACAGTTATACGGAATGGATTATACCAGGAATTCCTGATAAATATATCCAGTTACAATTTGAAGATTTATTTCAAATTGAAGACAGCAATTGTGGAGTTGTAGATTATTCTGTGGCTTCTGACTGTACAGACTTTATATATATAATGCCATACAGCCAATTTGTGGCAGTGTAAGTATGCAGACGAGGGCCCGATGGGTTAACGAAATGTCTTGGAACAAACACATGACGTCTTTTCTCTTAAAATATAGATGTCAACCTTTGATGTTGGCGTACCATTATTTCAAATAATCGTACGGGCAACTTGCCAATCGTACATTATTTATATTGGTGAAATATTGGACTCGCGTGACGCACTGCACTGCAAACACACGTGCGGAGTGTGTATTTTAATTTGTTTAACGGTCTCGAGTTTCAGACATTGTGTAATATATTGTAAAAACACTCGGGCCTGTTGTTACAATAGTTATTACTTAATGTCTCGTTCTCGACCATTAAACATTACTTATCATGTACAGGGGGTTGGGGTGGCCTAGTGGTATACAGTGCCACGTTTCGACCTCTAGCTGGCAAGTCACCTCTGCCTTACGGCTGTGGTTTCGAGCCCTGGTGTGAGCGTATGTGGCATGGAGATAGGGGTGCCTTCTCAACCTCGTGAGTTTCCTCCGGGCACTCCAGTTTCCTCCAACTGCTAAAGACCCATACGCGCAAGCGAATTATTGAAATAAAATCAAACCATGTGTTAGTCCCGAAATGACCTAGTTGTGTTGAGTGGACGTTAAACCCCATTTCTCTCTCTCTCTGTCTCTTATCATGTACATGTATATGCACCTAAAGGGGCTGAAATATTTTCTTAATGTCAATGTATTATCACTGTCTACCACTACCACATGGTATAATCCATGTCTATACCTATAACTTAATAAAACTAGTGTCAAAAAGAAACGATACCACCTATTTGCAACGGCAGAAAAGAAAAACTGAATAACGCAGAAGTTTAGGATTTCAAAACATCTGTGCACAAAATCATTTTAATCAAATCTGTACAATCAAGCCGTTAAAGATCGGTGGGGTTGAAAAAAAAACATTTTGTTAGAACACTGATCACAGAAACAACGGGAAATGACAAACCACATGTCTAAAAGTCAAGTCAGTAGCGGGTATGTCAACCGTGGGCATCAATACTTGCCAAAACACGCCTGCGGACTGATGACGTCAAACGTCTGATGACGTTGGGGGTGATTTTTTGCCATTCCTCGAGGAGACACCCTCCAAGCCCTGCACGTTGACTGGAGGCACAAGGCGACGTCGAATTTGCCGCTCGAGGTGATCCCATAAGTGCATGATGGGATTCATGTCCTGTGAATATGCGGGCCATGGCAAAACGTGTACGTTGGCGTTGGCAAGGAAGTTCTGTGCATGGCCTTGTATTGTCATGTTGGAAAATGGTTCTACGAGGCTTTTAGGCGCCAAACGTTCACCAACTCCTCGGTATACAAGCTGCCGTCCATCGTTTCGAAAGTAATGCGTGCGCAGCCCAACCTTCTGGCGACGTCGACACGTGACGCTCCTTGTTGAACCATTCCAACGGCTCTCTCTCTCTCAATGGCTTTTGTTCGTGGCATATCTTGTGTTATTTGTGTTGCTGTGACTTCAACGTGTCTGATCAGCCGTTTTATACATTTTTCATGCACGTGCAGAACATGCTAGAGAGGGGGAAATGTCACTTTCACGAAATTTACGTTTTTCCCTGAAGTGATCAAGTGTTCCCGGTAATTTTACGGACTAAGCTGTGTTAGGGATGTACAATACGAATTGGCATGTTTTCATACCAAAAATTTCACTTAGAAAAAAAATAATTGGAAAAAAACTTGATATCGTTTCTTTTGAACACTAGTTTATAATGCCCGTCTAGCCTCTACTAATAACGTGGTATAATCCCTATCTAGTATAATATCTTGGTATAATCCCTGTCCAGCCTAATATCTTGGTCCATGTCCAGCCTTATGTCTAGCTTTAGTATAATGCCTTTGTTGCCTATACTAATACCTTAGTATAATCCCTGTCTTGCCTATCTCATATCTTGATTCCTGTATGGGGTCATGTTTTATTTCAATGTTTGTATGTGTAGTAAATATTGTGGAGGTGCACGGCCATCATCTTTAACAGTTGATAAAAAGGGATCGGGTTTTACCATTATCTTTAGTTCCAACATTATAGTGATTTCAAACTTAACTACACATATATAGGTACGTAAACAATTCAAAATTGCTGAGACAGTGGAATATTATTACAAACATCTTTTAAGGACATTTAAAGGGCACAGGAAGTCGATGTGGGGATTTTTGTGCTGACAGAGCATGGAGCGAATGTTTGGTAAAATTGCTATAATGTTTTAGTGGGGAGGGGGCTGTGTAAGTTAACATGATGACCTTGATTTTTTACAAAAGTATGACCCAGTGATAAAGTCACAAAATATGCCCCATTGTCATCCTATTCCTGAAGCAGTGGTCCGAGAAATCCCTCCCTGCCCATTGCTGGATTGGCTTCTGGTACCTGAGGTTTTGAGGGTGTGTGTTTATTCTTCCCGTTCAATTAAATCTATCAAATATAAGTACAGCAGCATGACATCCCTTGGTTTAATCTGGGGTCTTCAATAAACTTTGGCCTGTGATTTAAGGTATTAAAAACGGTGAAAGTCTTGTTCGTCTCCATACAGTATTGATTACATTGTATCAATGTTGATAGCCTCGTTTGTCACGCAATTAGTTTTTCTGCAATATTCTGCTCTGCACTGGTTAATTGGACATAATATAATCGTGAGTCATAACGTATCTTGAAATACCTTGTTGATGCTCTAGCGAGAGGCAAGTGGTAATATCCGGTGGACTTTAAATTTGTACACAGTATTGCAGGTCATGCGACGAAGAATCCTAAAGATTTTCACTGATTTCCAATCTTTACTGCCAGAGTTATGACCTTTGATCACCTTAAACCATTCTAGAGGCTAAAGTTAATATCTAATTGATTTTACATTTGTACACAGTGTTTAAGGTCATAATACAAAGAATGTTATTAATTACTGACAGAGTTGTGGCCCTTTAATACTTCAAGAAACCTTGTGGATGCTCTACAGACTAACGTGACAATTCGATTGACTTTAGATTGATACACATAGTTTTAAGGTCTAAAGATGAACAAGTATACTGATTTTCTATAAATCTAACCCTTGGTCTTTTTCGCTTTCCATGGTCAGTTTACTAGGAAATATGTTCCTACCTAAAACCACAGGAAACTTCGTCTTTTTCAAAACATTGCTTCAAGGGTCAACATCCTTATCACGGCATCAAAAATACAATGTGACACCATGCGTGTGACAATATCGTCGAGTACTTGCTTCTGGGACTTCACGTTGTTTGATCAATTACTTCAATATTCAATAAAGTCTAAAACACCGTTTATGTTGTTAACTAAGTTTATATATCGAATACAGCAAACTACAAGGTTAAGTACAGGAAAACTACAGCATCTATGATAATACTTTTCGAGTTATCAAAATATTCAATTTCTGAGTTTAACGTCCTCTCAGACCTAACGGCTTAAACGTGACAATAGCCACAAACTTCTCGTAAGTTCTACATAATGATCGTGCTAGGATGATGTGTTCACCCTAGCCTCTAAGACCAGGAGGCTATTGGTATGTTCCCATTTAGCTCCGAATGATTGTCTGAGGTAAATCGAAACCCACCCTATAATATATAGAAGTGTAATGTAACGGCTATTGGGGCGGGACAATTGGGGTAAGTGTTTCATATAGTCAACGTTTAACGTTAAGCTTTATCTATCTAATTGTACTAATCGATTCACGGGATGACTGGACGATAGTAAGGTAGTATTTGGATAATTTAAGCTACTTCATTACCCTAGTTTTCGTCACACATCATGTAGGTAAAGATTTCTATATTGTACAGAACACCTTTCTTAGACCTAAAATAACCCTATAGTGACACTTTATATTAGAACTCGGATTAATGATCAAATCAAATGGTAAAATTAGACTCATCCATGATGCAAGTCTACCGGTGGATAGGTCATTAAATTCTTTAGTGAAAGATACTTCGTGTTCCTACATGGACCTCAGCTTGGTCCGTAGGCTTGTACGTAAGAACAATTATATGGCTAATATAGATTTGTCAAGTGCATATCGCAGTGTTAAAATTCACCCATCAGACAGACCAAGCTCTTACTGGCTTATGTTGGCGTCTATGTTGACAATTATGATACCTATCTTTGTGACATAAAGTTACCATTTGGGTGTTCTAAAAGCCCACAGATCTTTCAAAAGCTGAGTAGTGCTGTGTGTAGGGCCAGTGGTACCAGTATAATGTTACAGTAATGGCCTATCTAGACGACTTCTTGATCATTGCAGATTCCTTCAAACAATGCAACCAGGCACTTTTACAAACACTATCCTAGTGATAACAGATATCAGTTTCGTACTCATAGGATTTATTTACATCAGGTATTTAAAACAGCTTCAGCTACATACATACAACATGAATACATCAACACTACTAATCTAAAACGGAAACTAGACTTCTAGTGGGACACATATAGCAATATTAAATCCACCATTCTGTCCCTCTGCCAAGGCAGTGGCTGAACTCGGGTTAATCCATACAATCGTCCAATCCTTTCTTCTCCTGTCGGCTCCTCTCCCACTAACTGTCAGTGAACTCCCCAATATATACCCTTGCACTCATGGTCATACATGCAATTGTCTCTTTTATCTCGCCACGGCATGCCTACTGACCAATGCCTATTCCTTTGAAGTCATGTAGATCATGTACACAGATAATGTAAAGCTTGTAAAGAACATATTGAATGAATTAGATTTTTTTAATAAGATCGTGTCTTAGCAGAAGTTTATAGAGAATTGAAACGCCACATCATATACTGTAAAAATTATGTCCTTAGACAAGTTTGATTTAGTATCAACTGGAATACAGTGATATCGATATCGATTTAACTTCACGAATGAAAATGTCTGTGCTTTTCAAGTTGGCTAATGAAATTTCGGAGTCGAAAACAAGCTACAAAGCGGCAAGTCGAAATTCGCATTGGCAATTTAAACTGGGCATGTAGAGTATTCCAAGCAGGACTGACCCGCTGCGTCTTTCGTGTTCTCTTATCTAATGACATTCAATTACTTTATTGAATTGTCAGATATACTCTTACAGTCACATGTAACAACTGTCGTTCTTCGAAGGAATTATTAGTGAGCAGAAATTTAGCCGTGTGTCTGTTATCACTCGCCGCTTCAGTCAGTTAACTAGAGCAGTCGCCCGTGTTTCCCTTTTCGTTACGTCACTGCTGATTCGGGTAGCGTGTAATACTCAGCTATCGTAGCAATGACCTCTGCGTTAAAAGTATATTTGGAATGTGTTTAACCAGCTCTATCATATATGTGATAACGACTGGCACCAATAATGTCCTTTAAGGGAGAAAGAACTACACATTGTGCAACCCGATTTTAAAAATCACCCCGTGTGTCCCGTGTCTGCCTTGAACAAAGTTTCGCCACTGTTGTGTGACTATCAAGGTCAACCTTTGTCAGATCTTCAGTTTATAGGGTTTTGCGGACTATGTTAAAATCTGCAAACTTCATAAATGGGCATCTATGTACAGGCCATTCTTTTCGAAGGAAGGGGGCTCAGTGGGCCTCCCAATGTGGCCTCACAGGTCCCAGGATCCAGGATCTTGGGTTTTTAGAAAAACAGGCTTATTTGCGCTATTTAGACGTGTCTGATCAAGACAAGATGAAAGCAATGCATTCCTGATTCTTCCCTCTCTCTCCACCTTAATTTGGGTAAGGGGGTGTATTCATTACCATTCATATACATGTATGTCCATATGGTTTTATAATGTATATATAAGTTGGACTCGCAAAGTTAGTCTTGAATAACAAGTCACTCTGGGAGGACTTCAACGTGTCTGATCAGCCGTTTATACATTTTTCATGCACGTGCAGAACATGCTAGAGAGGGGGAAATGTCACTTTCACGAAATTTACGTTTTTCCCTGAAGTGATCAAGTGTTCCCGGTAATTTTACGGACTATGCTGTGTTAGGGATGTACAATACGAATTGGCATGTTTTCATACCAAAAATTTCACTTAGAAAAAAAATAATTGGAAAAAAACTTGATATCGTTTCTTTTGAACACTAGTTTATAATGCCCGTCTAGCCTCTACTAATAACGTGGTATAATCCCTATCTAGTATAATATCTTGGTATAATCCCTGTCCAGCCTAATATCTTGGTCCATGTCCAGCCTTATGTCTAGCTTTAGTATAATCCCTTTCTTGCCTATACTAATACCTTAGTATAATCCCTGTCTTGCCTATCTCATATCTTGATTCCTGTATGGGGTCATGTTTTATTTCAATGTTTGTATGTGTAGTAAATATTGTGGAGGTGCACGGCCATCATCTTTAACAGTTGATAAAAAGGGATCGGGTTTTACCATTATCTTTAGTTCCAACAT
This sequence comes from Patella pellucida, assembly GCA_917208275.1. Classification (NCBI taxonomy): domain Eukaryota; kingdom Metazoa; phylum Mollusca; class Gastropoda; family Patellidae; genus Patella; species Patella pellucida. Next base: position 87,118,460 of record OU795038.1, on the reverse strand, counting down.
TATAGTGATTTCAAACTTAACTACACATATATAGGTACGTAAACAATTCAAAATTGCTGAGACAGTGGAATATTATTACAAACATCTTTTAAGGACATTTAAAGGGCACAGGAAGTCGATGTGGGGATTTTTGTGCTGACAGAGCATGGAGCGAATGTTTGGTAAAATTGCTATAATGTTTTAGTGGGGAGGGGGCTGTGTAAGTTAACATGATGACCTTGATTTTTTACAAAAGTATGACCCAGTGATAAAGTCACAAAATATGCCCCATTGTCATCCTATTCCTGAAGCAGTGGTCCGAGAAATCCCTCCCTGCCCATTGCTGGATTGGCTTCTGGTACCTGAGGTTTTGAGGGTGTGTGTTTATTCTTCCCGTTCAATTAAATCTATCAAATATAAGTACAGCAGCATGACATCCCTTGGTTTAATCTGGGGTCTTCAATAAACTTTGGCCTGTGATTTAAGGTATTAAAAACGGTGAAAGTCTTGTTCGTCTCCATACAGTATTGATTACATTGTATCAATGTTGATAGCCTCGTTTGTCACGCAATTAGTTTTTCTGCAATATTCTGCTCTGCACTGGTTAATTGGACATAATATAATCGTGAGTCATAACGTATCTTGAAATACCTTGTTGATGCTCTAGCGAGAGGCAAGTGGTAATATCCGGTGGACTTTAAATTTGTACACAGTATTTCAGGTCATGCGACGAAGAATCCTAAAGATTTTCACTGATTTCCAATCTTTACTGCCAGAGTTATGACCTTTGATCACCTTAAACCATTCTAGAGGCTAAAGTTAATATCTAATTGATTTTACATTTGTACACAGTGTTTAAGGTCATAATACAAAGAATGTTATTAATTACTGACAGAGTTGTGGCCCTTTAATACTTCAAGAAACCTTGTGGATGCTCTACAGACTAACGTGACAATTCGATTGACTTTAGATTGATACACATAGTTTTAAGGTCTAAAGATGAACAAGTATACTGATTTTCTATAAATCTAACCCTTGGTCTTTTTCGCTTTCCATGGTCAGTTTACTAGGAAATATGTTCCTACCTAAAACCACAGGAAACTTCGTCTTTTTCAAAACATTGCTTCAAGGGTCAACATCCTTATCACGGCATCAAAAATACAATGTGACACCATGCGTGTGACAATATCGTCGAGTACTTGCTTCTGGGACTTCACGTTGTTTGATCAATTACTTCAATATTCAATAAAGTCTAAAACACCGTTTATGTTGTTAACTAAGTTTATATATCGAATACAGCAAACTACAAGGTTAAGTACAGGAAAACTACAGCATCTATGATAATACTTTTCGAGTTATCAAAATATTCAATTTCTGAGTTTAACGTCCTCTCAGACCTAACGGCTTAAACGTGACAATAGCCACAAACTTCTCGTAAGTTCTACATAATGATCGTGCTAGGATGATGTGTTCACCCTAGCCTCTAAGACCAGGAGGCTATTGGTATGTTCCCATTTAGCTCCGAATGATTGTCTGAGGTAAATCGAAACCCACCCTATAATATATAGAAGTGTAATGTAACGGCTATTGGGGCGGGACAATTGGGGTAAGTGTTTCATATAGTCAACGTTTAACGTTAAGCTTTATCTATCTAATTGTACTAATCGATTCACGGGATGACTGGACGATAGTAAGGTAGTATTTGGATAATTTAAGCTACTTCATTACCCTAGTTTTCGTCACACATCATGTAGGTAAAGATTTCTATATTGTACAGAACACCTTTCTTAGACCTAAAATAACCCTATAGTGACACTTTATATTAGAACTCGGATTAATGATCAAATCAAATGGTAAAATTAGACTCATCCATGATGCAAGTCTACCGGTGGATAGGTCATTAAATTCTTTAGTGAAAGATACTTCGTGTTCCTACATGGACCTCAGCTTGGTCCGTAGGCTTGTACGTAAGAACAATTATATGGCTAATATAGATTTGTCAAGTGCATATCGCAGTGTTAAAATTCACCCATCAGACAGACCAAGCTCTTACTGGCTTATGTTGGCGTCTATGTTGACAATTATGATACCTATCTTTGTGACATAAAGTTACCATTTGGGTGTTCTAAAAGCCCACAGATCTTTCAAAAGCTGAGTAGTGCTGTGTGTAGGGCCAGTGGTACCAGTATAATGTTACAGTAATGGCCTATCTAGACGACTTCTTGATCATTGCAGATTCCTTCAAACAATGCAACCAGGCACTTTTACAAACACTATCCTAGTGATAACAGATATCAGTTTCGTACTCATAGGATTTATTTACATCAGGTATTTAAAACAGCTTCAGCTACATACATACAACATGAATACATCAACACTACTAATCTAAAACGGAAACTAGACTTCTAGTGGGACACATATAGCAATATTAAATCCACCATTCTGTCCCTCTGCCAAGGCAGTGGCTGAACTCGGGTTAATCCATACAATCGTCCAATCCTTTCTTCTCCTGTCGGCTCCTCTCCCACTAACTGTCAGTGAACTCCCCAATATATACCCTTGCACTCATGGTCATACATGCAATTGTCTCTTTTATCTCGCCACGGCATGCCTACTGACCAATGCCTATTCCTTTGAAGTCATGTAGATCATGTACACAGATAATGTAAAGCTTGTAAAGAACATATTGAATGAATTAGATTTTTTTAATAAGATCGTGTCTTAGCAGAAGTTTATAGAGAATTGAAACGCCACATCATATACTGTAAAAATTATGTCCTTAGACAAGTTTGATTTAGTATCAACTGGAATACAGTGATATCGATATCGATTTAACTTCACGAATGAAAATGTCTGTGCTTTTCAAGTTGGCTAATGAAATTTCGGAGTCGAAAACAAGCAACAAAGCGGCAAGTCGAAATTCGCATTGGCAATTTAAACTGGGCATGTAGAGTATTCCAAGCAGGACTGACCCGCTGCGTCTTTCGTGTTCTCTTATCTAATGACATTCAATTACTTTATTGAATTGTCAGATATACTCTTACAGTCACATGTAACAACTGTCGTTCTTCGAAGGAATTATTAGTGAGCAGAAATTTAGCCGTGTGTCTGTTATCACTCGCCGCTTCAGTCAGTTAACTAGAGCAGTCGCCCGTGTTTCCCTTTTCGTTACGTCACTGCTGATTCGGGTAGCGTGTAATACTCAGCTATCGTAGCAATGACCTCTGCGTTAAAAGTATATTTGGAATGTGTTTAACCAGCTCTATCATATATGTGATAACGACTGGCACCAATATTGTCCTTTAAGGGAGAAAGAACTACACATTGTGCAACCCGATTTTAAAAATCACCCCGTGTGTCCCGTGTCTGCCTTGAACAAAGTTTCGCCACTGTTGTGTGACTATCAAGGTCAACCTTTGTCAGATCTTCAGTTTATAGGGTTTTGCGGACTATGTTAAAATCTGCAAACTTCATAAATGGGCATCTATGTACAGGCCATTCTTTTCGAAGGAAGGGGGCTCAGTGGGCCTCCCAATGTGGCCTCACAGGTCCCAGGATCCAGGATCTTGGGTTTTTAGAAAAACAGGCTTATTTGCGCTATTTAGACGTGTCTGATCAAGACAAGATGAAAGCAATGCATTCCTGATTCTTCCCTCTCTCTTCACCTTAATTTGGGTAAGGGGGTGTATTCATTACCATTCATATACATGTATGTCCATATGGTTTTATAATGTATATGGTAAAGCCCAGTTATAATTTTCTGTTTATTTGCATATACAAAAACCACAGAGTGGATTATAGGTTAATTGAGTCATGACCCCTGATTGTATAAAAATCACGTTTTTAGATTGTAGACACGCTAGAGGTTACAATTTTCACCCGGTTTTGACGAAACTTGAAATGCATGTTCCTTTCGATTATTGCGCATATCGGATTGTCACTTCCTGAATTATGGCCCCTGATTTTACGAAATATTGTGTTTTAACTTGTGTTCCCTCTACAGGTTACAATTATTATTCGATTTAAAAAAAACTTTGAATATATCAGCGTTACACCGTAATGGCAGTCAAATTAGCTGGTTGACCCTATATAGAGGTCACAATTTTTATTCGATTTTGATGAAACTTGAAATGCATGTTTATAACCTAAACATTTTGATTCCGGTCGATATTTGCGCATATCGGATTGTAATTTCCGGCATTATGGCTCTTAATTGTACAAAAAATCGTCTTTGTTAGCTTGTGGTCCCTCTGGGGGTCACAATTATTATCCGAAATTTAAAAAAACGTTTGATTATATCCCCTTCATACTGTAATGAACGTTCAGTTCGAATTTCGTGAAGATTGGACCAAAACTGCCGCACACAATGACCGCCCCTCGTTCGCAAATAGTTTAAACATGTGGTATTGTAGTAGATTAAAATACATACAACCCACAACTTACTTTGAATTATAAAAATACTATTTTAGACGTTTAATTAGAAACGCATTGTTTAATTGATAGCCAGATAACTATGATCACAGAAAGAGATTATGAGATTAAGAGATTTACGCTTTACCTGAGAAGCAACAAAGATGGGATAATTATGTATTGTTCGGAGACTCGAATGCTGTAGAACTAATTAAACTTGGATTAAAACTCCAATTGTTTATAGGTTACCATCCAAATAAACAATTTAGGGTATATAAGTACAGTTCACATTCGATTCTTCAAAATTTGTCTACGATATCACCCTAGGTGGAAGTGGACGTTAAACCCCCTCAGAACAGAACAGATTCTCCAAAACATAACATTACACCATTCAACTGATGTTGTTCTCTCATTTAAGGTAAGCGATTTCTACTTCTTGTTTTATTTGTATATTTTACTTGTATGTTTTATTACAATTAGTGTATAATAATTTATTCATGATATATTAAGTATTCCGTTTAATTGCATAATTCACCTGTAGGTCAATCGTTCAAGTGTTCGGCGACACATTAGCATGCGCTAAATAAATTACTCGTACACATTATATTGAATAATATTACTAGAGCACAATATGCATATTAAGACTTAGTCTCGTGATGCCGTGTTAAGTATGTATTCATGTACCGTAATTATTAGCAGTATTGCATGCATTAGCTTTTATATGAACCGATCAAACAGATGAATTATGTATATACTATGATCTATATGGTTTAAATCCATTACGCGCTAAATAATAATTAATGATACAGCGCATGTTTAAGGTGCCTTGTATATCAAAGGCTAATTAAGGTGTTACCTCCTTGGACTACAAATAGTGCCCCTCACTGCCATAGTTTTGAATATCAGGTCCTCCCAGAGTGACTTGTTATTCAAGACTAACTTTGCGAGTCCAACTTATATATACATTATAAAACCATATGGACATACATGTTTATGAATGGTAATGAATACACCCCCTTACCCAAATTAAGGTGAAGAGAGAGGGAAGAATCAGGAATGCATTGCTTTCATCTTGTCTTGATCAGACACGTCTAAATAGCGCAAATAAGCCTGTTTTTCTAAAAACCCAAGATCCTGGATCCTGGGCCCTGTGAGGCCACATTGGGAGGCCCACTGAGCCCCCTTCCTTCGAAAAGAATGGCCTGTACATAGATGCCCATTTATGAAGTTTGCAGATTTTAACATAGTCCGCAAAACCCTATAAACTGAAGATCTGACAAAGGTTGACCCTGATAGTCACACAACAGTGGCGAAACTTTGTTCAAGGCAGACACGGGACACACGGGGTGATTTTTAAAATCGGGTTGCACAATGTGTAGTTCTTTCTCCCTTAAAGGACAATATTGGTGCCAGTCATTATCACATATATGATAGAGCTGGTTAAACGCATTCCAAATATACTTTTAACGCAGAGGTCATTGCTACGATAGCTGAGTATTACACGCTACCCGAATCAGCAGTGACGTAACGAAAAGGGAAACACGGGCGACTGCTCTAGTTAACTGACTGAAGCGACGAGTGATAACAGACACACGGCTAAATTTATGCTCACTAATAATTCCTTCGAAGAACGACAGTTGTTACATGGGACTGTAAGAGTATATCTGACAATTCAATAAAGTAATTGAATGTCATTAGATAAGAGAACACGAAAGACGCAGCGGGTCAGTCCTGCTTGGAATACTCTACATGCCCAGTTTAAATTGCCAATGCGAATTTCGACTTGCCGCTTTGTTGCTTGTTTTCGACTCCGAAATTTCATTAGCCAACTTGAAAAGCACAGACATTTTCATTCGTGAAGTTAAATCGATATCGATATCACTGTATTCCAGTTGATACTAAATCAAACTTGTCTAAGGACATAATTTTTACAGTATATGATGTGGCGTTTCAATTCTCTATAAACTTCTGCTAAGACACGATCTTATTAAAAAATCTAATTCATTCAATATGTTCTTTACAAGCTTTACATTATCTGTGTACATGATCTACATGACTTCAAAGGGATAGGCATTGGTCAGTAGGCATGCCGTGGCGAGATAAAAGAGACAATTGCATGTATGACCATGAGTGCAAGGGTATATATTGGGGAGTTCACTGACAGTTAGTGGGAGAGGAGCCGACAGGAGAAGAAAGGATTGGACGATTGTATGGATTAACCCGAGTTCAGCCACTGCCTTGGCAAAGGGACAGAATGGTGGATTTAATATTGCTATATGTGTCCCAGTAGAAGTCTAGTTTCCGTTTTAGATTAGTAGTGTTGATGTATTCATGTTGTATGTATGTAGCTGAAGCTGTTTTACATACCTGATGTAAATAAATCCTATGAGTACGAAACTGATATCTGTTATCACTAGGATAGTGTTTGTAAAAGTGCCTGGTTGCATTGTTTGAAGGAATCTGCAATGATCAAGAAGTCGTCTAGATAGGCCATTACTGTAACATTATACTGGTACCACTGGCCCTACACACAGCACTACTCAGCTTTTGAAAGATCTGTGGGCTTTTAGAACACCCAAATGGTAACTTTATGTCACAAAGATAGGTATCATAATTGTCAACATAGACGCCAACATAAGCCAGTAAGAGCTTGGTCTGTCTGATGGGTGAATTTTAACACTGCGATATGCACTTGACAAATCTATATTAGCCATATAATTGTTCTTACGTACAAGCCTACGGACCAAGCTGAGGTCCATGTAGGAACACGAAGTATCTTTCACTAAAGAATTTAATGACCTATCCACCGGTAGACTTGCATCATGGATGAGTCTAATTTTACCATTTGATTTGATCATTAATCCGAGTTCTAATATAAAGTGTCACTATAGGGTTATTTTAGGTCTAAGAAAGGTGTTCTGTACAATATAGAAATCTTTACCTACATGATGTGTGACGAAAACTAGGGTAATGAAGTAGCTTAAATTATCCAAATACTACCTTACTATCGTCCAGTCATCCCGTGAATCGATTAGTACAATTAGATAGATAAAGCTTAACGTTAAACGTTGACTATATGAAACACTTACCCCAATTGTCCCGCCCCAATAGCCGTTACATTACACTTCTATATATTATAGGGTGGGTTTCGATTTACCTCAGACAATCATTCGGAGCTAAATGGGAACATACCAATAGTCTCCTGGTCTTAGAGGCTAGGGTGAACACATCATCCTAGCACGATCATTATGTAGAACTTACGAGAAGTTTGTGGCTATTGTCACGTTTAAGCCGTTAGGTCTGAGAGGACGTTAAACTCAGAAATTGAATATTTTGATAACTCGAAAAGTATTATCATAGATGCTGTAGTTTTCCTGTACTTAACCTTGTAGTTTGCTGTATTCGATATATAAACTTAGTTAACAACATAAACGGTGTTTTAGACTTTATTGAATATTGAAGTAATTGATCAAACAACGTGAAGTCCCAGAAGCAAGTACTCGACGATATTGTCACACGCATGGTGTCACATTGTATTTTTGATGCCGTGATAAGGATGTTGAACCTTGAAGCAATGTTTTGAAGAAGACGAAGTTTCCTATGGTTTTAGGTAGGAACTTATTTCCTAGTAAACTGACCATGGAAAGCGAAAAAGACCAAGGGTTAGATTTATAGAAAATCAGTATACTTGTTCATCTTTAGACCTTAAAACTATGTGTATCAATCTAAAGTCAATCGAATTGTATTGATGCGATGTTTGATAATTTTATGAATATTGAGGCACAAGTTAATCATATATCTAATGTTTGTTATTTTAATATTCGATATATTGGTAAAATACGAAACTTTTTATCAAGAGATGCAACAAAATCTCTTATTAACTCCCTTGTGACGTCAAGACTCGATAATTTCAACCCTCTACTAGCTGGCTTACCCATTAAACTTATAAACAAACTCCAACGAATACAAATACTGCTGCTAGATTAATAACCTTGACGAATAAATATACAAGTATAACACTTGTTCTCTTTCAGCTGCACTGGTTGCCCATTAAGTATAGAATAGATTTTAAGATTTTAATTTTAACTTTCAAATGCCTTCATAATTTAGCACCTACGTATTTATCTGTACTTTTAGAATTATATACCCCAGACAGAACCCTACGTTCATCTGATAAAAAATTGTAAACCTTTCTGGTTATAGGGCACGTTCTTTTAGTTATCAAGCGCCTATTCTATGAAATCAATTACGTTTACGTTCTTTTATGTATTTTTTAAGGAATAATTGCTTATTTAATGTAATTCTAACACTCTTGATGTTATTTACGTTTTGGATGTATGTTTTTGTTACACTGTAAAGTGCCCTTGAACACACCTGTGATAGGGGCGCTATATAAATTTTGTAAACATACTATATGGCGGTCGATGTTCACTAGTATCAATAACTATAGCAAGTTATCATGTCCTGCATTAAATACGGTACGTTTATTATTGGTTAGTACACTGTATACGTATGGGAATTTATGTTACGTGGGTGCTAATGAATATTGTGATAATTACCTACAGATAGTTACAGAAAGTGTTGCAGTCAAAACCAATTAACCACAGCAACTACAGACTTCACTTCATCTGTGGATATAATCCCTGTCTAGCCCTCAGCCTATTTTCCATGTACTTGGTTTCATTACATTTGCATTAGATCAACATTTTTCTTGGAGAAACGCCTCAATAACATGTACGATGTGCGTTAGACCAGCCTTTGCAAATGTAATTGGACTGTTTCCATATAGGTGTTTTCAGTAGTGTTCTCCCCTTAAAGGGTGCGCATACGTTTCCAATTGGGTGTTTACTTTCTGGCTCATAAACACAGATTCTCTTTCCCTACGTAATTCAGCCGCTCTTGTTACTGAAAATGTAGCTTGCAAATGGCAGATTTCTTGGGTGTCGTGTTTTTATAAAAAGGTGGCGAATTTTCTGCACATCTGGAAGTACAAAAAATCATGCCTCCAAAACACTTCCTGTAACTATCTGTAGGTAATCATCACAATATCCATCAGCACCCACGTAATATAAATTCTCAATACCATATTATAATCCCTGTCTAGCCTTTACCTTAGTATAACCCCTGTCTAGCCTTATATCTTCATCTCTGTCTGTGTTCAAGTTTTATTTAAATATTTGTATTTGTAGTAGATATTGTGGAGGTGCACGACCATCACCTGTAACGATACAAGAGGGAATTAATGTTTTGATTAGCTTTCGTTCCAACAGTGAATGCAGTTATAGTGGTTTCAAACTTAACTACACATATATAGGTACGTAAACAATTCAAAATTGCTGAGACAGCGGAATATTATTACAAACATCTTTTAAGGACATATAAAGGGGACAGGAAGTCGATGTGGGGATTTTTTTGCTGACAGAGCATGGAGCAAATGTTTGGTAAATTTCTATAATGTTTTAGTGAGGAGGGGGCTGTGTAAGTTAACTTTGTGTAAGAGTTATTCCCTTGTTCATGCCTCGTTTTCAAGTTAATTATTTCCCTTTGATTTACCAACATGTCCTTCTCAGCCACTTTTGCAGAGGTTGATATTCTACCAGCATGCAATTACATACCTAAACTAGAATGTTTATAAGGTACTGTTTAGTAACTGGCACAAGATTTTCAGTACCTTTAAAAAATCAACTAGTTTATAACAATAAAAATCTAAAAAATAAGATCTGTTATCCCAGGTATGAGAAAATATTTGGTAAAGGAAAAATAATCTTCTTACAAGAATTTATCGGAAATAAAGCGAACTTACAAATAAAAGATGAGAATGACCAATTTCCATGTAAAAAATACAGAGTTAGTAATTTAAAAAATGCGTAAAGCCAAAGTGAATCAAAATGATACTCCAAATAGAACGGGTAACAAAGCAATAGACGAAATCAACAGAAATTTGAAAGCATGGTGTAAAAAAGAATTAATAAATATAACTGCTAAAGATATTTATAACCACTTGGTATTAGCTAAATACTAAAAAGCAAAATCGATCACTAAATGGTAGAAAGAACTAATATACACCAATTTGGGGAAAATGATATACAAACGATGTTCAAATTAGCCCACGGTGTAAATGCTAACTCTTAATTACAGAACTTTCAGTATAAGTACATCAATAAAATAATTTCTACAAAAAATTACTTTGTAAATTAAGACTGACTGGATCAACTCTGTGTTCCTTCTGTTTTTCAGATATTGAAACTGTAAATCATTTGTTTATATTCTGTACTTACACGCAACGGATATGGAACCAAAAGTATGAAATCCTTACAAAAGCAAATATTAATGTAAATATAACACACAAGGAAATTAACCTTGGTTGCCTAGATAAATCAGTTTTGACAATATTCACAAATGGACTTTTGTATATCAAATAATCTTTTTAACTAAATATTACGTATATAAATCAAAACTAGAAGCAGCTATTCCTACCTGCGAAAGGTACAGATAATTTTTACAAAGTCGAAAATTCCTAGAACTGGAAATTTTTAAAACTAATAAGAAAATACTTAATAAATGGACATTGTTACCGCATACCCAACCACAAATGAAATAACCAATTATCGTTATTAAATTATATGACAAGAACGTTGACTAAAAGTACTTACGTCCTTTCATCTTTCGACTTTTTTTATTTAATTTTGAAATGATCAGTACTTTTTAATCTACCGCTTAAAATATTCCCCTATTATGTACCCAACAAGTTGCCAAAAAGGTCAAGACACTGACCTCCTTAAGGGGAGATAACACATCTTAGGGGAAACTAAGCTAAATATAATTACACATAACAATAAAACGGTACTCTTTTAGAATAATAGAAGTAACGTATTCCCTGCACACAAATGCTAAAGATAAACATGCCAAAAATAAATGAATGTTAAAAAAATGTTTTTGAAATTGTATAATATATAATTATATGTGCAGATAATGTAATGATGGGCCCTAAATTGTAATATACTGTATGATGTGATTGCCATTATGTTATATTTCTTTTGAATAAATATTGTTTTTTTTAAAAAGAACATATGAAAAGATCTTTGCTGCTGTTAACTTCATGGATAAGATTACTGAACTCGTTTAAGAAATCAGTTTGCCCGGAAGAAGGGGGTCTGTAAAAACATACAATTAGTATACGACATGGATTTTACCAAGAATCTCTGATAAATATATCCAGTTACAAATTGAAGATGTATTTCTAATACAAGGTCTTTAAACGTACATGGGTGTGGAAATGTTTCATAACAAACCAGAATCATATTGAAGTACCATGAACCGTAATTAACAATATACATCATTTATAATTATGTTACGTATTTCAGACACATCTTTTCCACCAAATCCGATTGCTTCAATGAACTATCCTGCTAATTATAATGACTACAGTTATATGATGTGGGTTATATCAGGAATTCCTGATAAATATATCCACTTACAATTTGAAGATGTATTTGAAATAGAAGATGCTAACGTAAATGGGTGTGGAAATGTTTCACCTTATTCGGTGTCCAACACTTGTGGTGATGTCCTAGAGATAAGATCAGGAATTATTAAGTCGTAAGTATAACATTTTCTATGTATGGCGGTCGATATTCTCTAGCATCAACAACTATAGCAATTTATCTTGCCCTGCAGTATATACGGTATGTTGATTATTGGTTAGTACACTGTATTTGTTTTGAAAATTTATATTACGTGGGTGCATATGAACATTGTGTTTCAGTAAGGTTTTTCTTCCGGAAACATCCAATCGGGTGTTTACCTCCTGGCACATAAACACAGTGGTTTTTTCACTAAGTCCATCAGCCATTCTTGTTACTGAAAATGAAGCTTGCAAATAGCAGATTTCGTGAGCTGTAGCATCGTGTTATTATTAAAAAAAAGATAGCATGCTGTAAAGATAAATCTTTACTTGTGACTTTTCAGCGATTTTCTGCATATCTTGAAATACAACAAATAGCGGGTGTAAACATAGGGTGCACGGAAGGCAGGCATACTTGACATCCTCAGATATTAATATAATCCATGTCTAGCCTTATATCTTGGTTTAATCCATGTCCAGCCTTATATCTTAGTATAATCCCTATCTAGCCCTATATCTTAGTATAATCCATGTCTTGCCGTATGTCTTAGTATAATCCATGTCTTGCCTTGTATCGTATTTCAATATTTGTATTTATAGTAGATATTGTGGAGGTGCACGACCATCACCTATAATAGTAGAAGAGGGATCTGATGTTTTAATTATCTTTAGTTCTAAGAATGAATGCAGTTATAGTGGTTTCAAACTTAACTACACACATTTAGGTACGTAAACAATTCAAAATTGCTGAGACAGCGGAATATTATTACAAACATCTTTAAGGACATATAAAGGGCACAGGAAGGCAGTGTTTTTTTCTGACAAGAGCATGGAGCAAATGTTTGGTAAATTGCTATGATGTGTTAGTGAGGCGGGGGCTGTGAAGTTAACTCGGTGTAAGAGTTATACTTTTGTTCATGCCTCGTTTTCAAGTTAATTATCTCCTTTTGACCTTTTTTTTGTTTCTGTTTGTGAACGAACATACCCAACATGTGAAGGGAAATACCCAACATGTGAAGGGAAATACCCAACATGTGCTTCTCGGCCACTTTTTATGTTGTTTAAATTTAAACGAGGAGTCGCAGCGTTTTAACGGCGATTTTATTAGTTGTAAAATGATGTTTCGTAACCCAGCAATTTACGGTTGATAAAGTCCGTTGAACTATGTGTTTTCCATTATCCCTAGCAGACAGAATAGGGGAAGGGGTGTAATTTAACAGGGTCGCCTGGATTTACAATGGACCTTTCATTTATAGTGTCGCCTGATCTGACAATACAATGTCAAGCGACAAAAGCCGAGAAAAACAACTGCTTTTAATACGCCCACATTGAAATTTGAAACAGGTAACACAAACCAATTACAGACGATTCAACTATCCTGATTACTATGATAAAAGCATACAATATACATGCATTTATAATGATGTTACGTATTTCAGGCACCCCATCTTTTCCACCAAATCCAATTACTTCAATGGCTTCGTGGGTTATTACTCGTAATCAGATTTTCATGTTTTGTAAATGTTCTCATTACTGACGAAATAAAAATGATGAGACAATACTTGTTGACTGTCCGGACGACTTAGCTGCTGTGGGCGTTGTCTACCAACCTATCCTTTCTCAAATCAGATGATCATTTAATCCTGTGTAAAAATTCTACAAAAGAAAACCATAAATAAAAAAGTTTTTTTTTAAAAAAAGGTTTTTTCTTATTTTAGGTCATCAAAAATGTATCGAAAGTTAAAATCCGACGATTTCAGACATTTCGCATCGTCGCCGAAAATACAAAATAGCTTTATATTCTCTTAGTGACTCCCACTTTCCCAATAATAATAATAACTAGACCTACCAGACAGAAATGAAAGCCTGCATATCCACGGTCACTGTCGCATGTTCAACAAGCAAAAACAATTATGAAAATCGGTAAAAATATAGCGAGAAACGTTTCACCGTTGCACAAAAAAACAATCTCAAAAATAAAATGTATTGCTGCAATCGGATTGACTTCCCGTTCCAGAAAAATCGATCAAGACAATAATAATAAAAATAATAAGGAGAAGAAGAAAAAGAATAATTCGAACAATAACATTAGTGATTCATGCAAGCTACGTAGTGTTAAACCTTAATTAATTTGGACCCACACTGGGAGAATAGTCGTGAGAAAGATGGGGTTTAACGTCCACTCGACACAAACTAGGCCATTTAGGGACTAGTACGGTTCAATTTTATTTCAATAATTTGCTAGCGCGTAGGAATATTTAGCAGTGGGAGGCAACCAGAAGACTCCGAGAAAACCAACGAGGTTGTACAGGCGACCCCACTCCTTGTCACGCTACTTCACTGAATGACAGATCTTGTGATCAAACACGCACGTGCTAACTATTCCGCCATCCGACCCCTCGACAGAATAGTAAACAGGAGGACGGTGGTCACTTAATGGAACATCTAGAAGTAGAATACCACAGGCATATAATATGGGTTATATCAGGAATTCCTGATCAGTTACAATTTGATGATGCATTTGAAATGGAAGATAAAAGCAGGGATGGTTGTGGAAACATTTTATATTACGCCATGTCCATTGCTTGTTGGTGACTATTTTAAAAGGAAAGGGAGTCAATGGAATTTACTGCTCCTCTGATACATCAGCCAGAGACTGTGGCAGGTTTCACGTTTCAATAGAATGAGACTTATGATAAACAGATTGGTCTATAATACTGTAATAGAATAATTATATAATATTTTGGTAGATTTTACAATCTGTATCAACAAGTTAGGGGATCCGTTCATACATTTTAAATACAGCAGACCCAATACAACCCCTAAACCAAATTAACTATCACTTTTTGTTTACGCTCACATTGAAATGTGTTCCTATATTGTCGTTACCTCTGTCCGTCCGCCGACCGTGGGCCCAGCTTGTTACTTGTGTACGCTCTAGAGGCCAAAGTTAATATCCAATTGACTTGAAATGTATACACAGTGTTTAAAGTCGTGAGACGAAGAAACCTATTGATATTTTCATTGAATTTTGATAACTTGAACAGCTAAATCCATGATATTAAATATTTCGTATACTAAACGTTACCATGGAGGAGAACTTTATCAAATCCATACAAATACTAATGATTCTCTGAGAATTACCGCAAGACTTATGGCCCTTAATCAATTAGAAAACCTTGTGGACGCTATAGAGGCTAAAATTAATATCCGATTGACTTTAAATTATAATCAGTGTTTAAGGTCATAAGACGAAAAAGTCTATTCATTTTCATTGAATTTTGTTGATAACGTGGACAGTTAAATCCATGATATTAAATGTTTCGTATACTAAAGTAAGCATGGAGGGGAACTTTATCAAAGCCAAACAGATTCTAATGTTTTTTTCAATAATTACTTAATGAGTTGTTACTCTTAATCAGATATTAGTGTATTCTAAATATTTAATTGACTGCCCGGACGATTTAGCTGACGTGGGCGTATGTCTCGTTTCCTGGCAACCTACCTTTTCAGACTCAGTACCATCTTTAAAGTCGAGTAGGTAATATTTCTTTTCAGACACAATACCACATTTTAACCCAATTAACTCTTCTTTCCTCTCTCCTAAGTAATACTATCTTACTTTTCAGACCACCCAATACCTGTAAACCCGATTACGTCTCCATCATACCCCAATGATTACCCTAATAGTGCGTTTCAGACATGGTTGGTTCCTGGACGTCATGGGTTTAACATATATTTTACATTCAATGGTGTTTTTGATGTGGAAAAAACTCATTGGGGATATTGTGCTGATTATGTGATAGTTTATACGGATGACAAGTAAGTAGTGGTGATGGCAATGTCCAAAATCGAGGGAGGGAGGGGGCGAGAGGTTGTGGTCCACACAACACAAACTAGGTCATTTCGGGACTAACATATGGTTCAATTATATTTCAATAATACAAGTAAGTAGTGGGGAGAATCAAGCTACTTAACTCAATGACAGACTTTATAATCTAAAACATATGCGTTAAACCATTTCGGAAGCCACCCACGAACCCACCCACCCTGTCCTTAATCCAGCATAAATTGTAAGCAGTGTACAGTCTTCAAATATGCGCGAAGCTCTTCAACCTGGATATCCTTCTCATTGTTAGGCTTGGGGTTAAACCCATGTTAAACCATGTATGTTCCCTTGTCCATTATGTTTTCTGCATTTTGTTAAAATCCAAATTTAACCAATACCAATTTCTTTTGACAAGGATGAAGGCGTTGGGTGTTTTTGCAATATTTAATTTTATGTCAATTTCACAATTGTTAGTGTAAATATAGAATTTACTTGACAATTATCCCAATTTACATAAAGCCCTAAATCGCGTTATTCCAGACATTTTGTTTGGAACTCTTTGGATATGTATTCTTAGTGTTATAAGCTTTCCAAAAATGTATACCGGTAGTTTGTTTATTAGGGAGGACCTTGTAGCGGAATTCTGTTTCTAAGCAAGCTAGAAATTTTGGCTGCATGCCTTATTGTTATCTATGCTATTTTTGCCGTTCGCCGCTCCTTTTATTCGTTGGGATATTTAATTTTGCAATGTATTTTATTTAACTGTAGATGATTTCAAACACACAGCTAAGTTTATAATAACCAAAGTTAAATACATGTAGTTTGTTCACACTCGAAGAAATCCGTTTATAAAATAGAAAAGTTCAGACAGTAGGTGTAGGGTAAAATAAAATGGCCGCTACTTTAACAAAGACAAAGGAAATAAAAAACATTTAAAAGTTAACGCATACCTGTAAATTCTATTACTGCAACTTTACTGAAAACAACTGCACTAGATTATATCAAATTGAAGAAATTACATAAAATGAAAATACCCTCAGTCCTTCGTGAAATCAGTACACTACTAGGAGTGACCATATTGATAGTGTATAAAATCTAAGAAAACTTCAGGTCAAAGTTGAAATAAACTACCAGTGAGTTGGGTGAAGTGGAACTCAATGGAAACCGTTAGGAACAGTGCAATATAAATATGCTGTAATAATAATAATAATGATACTCAATATAACTAAATATTACCTCTGCCAGCGATCTAGCTATATTACTAACAGGTCGATGTACCCAATACTAACTCAATATAACAAAAAAAAAGCTCTGACAGCGATCTCGCTATACCGGCGGGCTGATATACCCAATACTAACACGGTATAACTAATTTAATATTACCTATGCCAGCGATCTAGCTATACCGACGGGCCGATGTACCCAATACTAACTCAATATAACCAAATAAAACCTCTGACAGCGATCCAGCTATATTACTAACATACCGATATACCTAACACTAACTCAGTATAATCAAATGACACACCAAGACTTTAATCTGATTATACTTTCTAGGTATTGTGGAAATGTTAAACCAGAACCTATTGTAGTACCTACTGGTGAAGATGCTAAGGTTATTTTCATATCAGATTCCAGTGACGCTTTCCAAGGATTTAATTTAACGTATGAGTACCAAGGTTTGTAAATACTTCTATTGGCATTCTATATAACTGACTGAAGTGATGAGCGATAACAGATACAGAGGATATCTGACAATTAAGTAACAGTGAATTTCTGTCTTGAATTGTCAGATATCCTCTGACAGTCTCATATAACAACGTTTGGTCTTAAATAGTAAGTGCAGGGGGACTGCTCAACATATGTTTTACATAAAAGACAAATATAACGACAAGACATCATACTCAGAAACAACAAACAAACAAACAATTCAAAAAGAGTGATTTTTTAGCACAAATTCGCCTGTGAAACTGTCACTTCAGTCAGTTATATAGAAGGATAACTCATGTTTTCCTGCCCCCGTCACTTTCGTTAGTTGAAACCTTGATAATGCATCTATCGTAACAATGATCTTGTGTTAAAATTTATTTGAAACGTGTTAAACCAGTTCTTTCACAAATGTGATAATGACTGACACCAATAGTGTCCTTTAAGCTAGTGATTATTCCAAAGAAAACTTCAGAATATCTTCATCAGATGAGTTATTTGTATAGATTTCCATGTTTTCAGTTCAATGGTAGAGTGAATCATGAAAAGAAAATCCAATAAACGAGCTTAATTTGGGTCTTTTTTAAAAAACAAATAATATGATAAGACTTAGAATTAAAATCAGCATTCATGAACAATTAAAATATTGCTAAGTTGGATATTTGTTGATTTAACCATTTGGTTGGGGCTTTCTAATGTGTAGAGAAGTTGTTCACCAAGGTAGATTTATCAAAAAGCGTTATGTTTCTTGGCTACATCAAAATTTAACATTTTTCTCTGAAAAACGAATTCTTAATTTCCTCAGTCGGGATTCTTCGTTTTTTTTACGTATGCATAAATAACGAATGAACTTAACATTTGTACGCGTGCGCAACCCTTAGTTAGAGAGAGAAGGGTTGTCTGTATTTATCAGTTACACACAGCGCTCTTAACTATATAATTATAGAATAAACAGTAAATCAATTGAACCCATTTCAAGGCGGAAATGCGCGCTTTTTGATGTGGTCAAGCTATTTGAGGCGCCAGATAATCTAAAAATAGAAGTCGATACGTGACAATGCGTCGGAAAAATTATGTTATTAAAAACAACCGACATGAAAATATCTACATAATAAATTGTAAGTTCTACAAATGTTAGATTATATTAAGTTTAAATATATCCTCTGTGTTTGAATTACCACTTAATGGATGGTTGTGTCGTATTATGCTCATCACCGCCACTATTTCCCGTTATATTTACCCCTTTCCATGTGTGGAGTATATGGTATGTTATTATATAAATGAATAAGTGTATATATCGAGGTTACAGAGTTTTACAAGGAGAGACTGACATTTTCTCTTATCCAAAAGCTCAGGTCGGATCCAAGGTTATCTGTTCCATAATATGTAGGAGCTGATCATTTCCTAATTTACCCTGATGCAAGTTGCGCGATCGTGGCGAATATCTACATTCAATCTCCCGCCTCCACCCCCCCCCCCCCGGTAGAGATATTTTCATTATTTTTCGTGTCCTAAATCAGCCATCGTATCCATGTCTTTGATTGTACGTGCCAAGGAGTAGGTTCGCCTGTTCAACCTCGTGGGTTATCCCTCTCTCCCTCGCTCGCGCTAGTCTTGTCCCTCTCGTGTGCGCTCTATCTCTGGAATAATTTCACTATTATCTGTCGATATCCCTGGAACAATTGGGGAGACAAGAAATTCGTCGAGTGCTTTTGTACTTAGCCTTTATTTTGAATGTGTTTGTCACCAATGTGTTTGTCACCAATGTGTTTGTCACAGTCGTCATGTAAGCAGTTGTGATAGACCGATGCTCCATTGTTGTCGGGAATTTATAAACAATGCCTGGTTTAAGCCTATTTGTAGTTTGGTTACAGCGCTCGAATCATAGGGGTAATTGTCCAATCCAATGCTGTATAGCAAAACATCGGTGAACCCCATCTTGCAGGGCTTAGTCTCAGATCTAGAGAAAAACCCAACTAAGTCCGTCGATTCAGCTAAGTCTACACACTAATTAAATAAGATACTATGATTATGTATTAAGATAATTTACACCAAGTTGCCGAAAAATGTCTGGAAAAAAAAGGTTACAAATAAAAATTTTGTTTCGGTTATTTTCCGGTTTCAAAACATATAGTATACGTTAAATCCTCACTATGAACATATTGTATTTGTTTAAAATCATTCTTGTCTTTATAGAAACTGATACTGCTTGACGAGTTAGAACATGGAGGACTGATTATACTGGAAAAGATAACAACGCGGACTGCTATATATTGTAATTTAATTCATTGTTATGAACTGTACAGTATCTTTTATTGCTCTCAATTTTTATCAAATATTGCTGTATGGTCTAATCTAGTTTGTTATTGTTTTTAATTGTAATCTGTTATTGCTTTTAATTTTAATATGTTATTGCTTTCAATTGTAATATGTTATTGCTTTCAATAGTAAGTTGTTTTTGATCTCAATTGTAATCTATTATTATTGTATGATGTAATTTAATTTCTTATGTATGTCAATTGTAATCTTTTATTATTATATAATGTAATTTGTTGTTTCTTTAATATGATATGATGTAATATGATATTTATTATACTTTATTTTAGATAGAGGGTTAGAAAGTTAGGTATGATCACATTAAAATTTATATCTATAATGTTATTTAATTGTTTTTGGTGTTTAGGGTAACTTCTGAGGGATAAAATAAATCAATAAATGGTAAAAATGTCAATGTAACTGGTTATTATTTGTTTACACACTGAGGGGAGGAGGGTTGAATAGGGAGAAGGCGAGAAGGTCGGATCAGGGATGGTCATCTTTACTTATTGCACGGTGACGGAGAAGAGACAGGAGACATGGGATTGTGCTTTATGGAACATTTTGCCCAAGCAGTGGCTTTACTGTCTACCAAATTATCCAAGGTTATTTACATGCCTACCAAAGAATAAATAGAGCCTCGTTTGATGTTCCATTCGAACGACTAGATACTGTGAAGTACAGGGCTCATCGTACTTCTCGGACACTAACGTTTCTGTCTACTCTTTGTCGAATTCAAACTGCGAATAATTATTGTAGATTCCTGTAAAAAAAGTACACAGGGCCCATGTTTTTTTGTTCCATCTGGTCGACTAGATGTTGTACTTTGTTAGACCGTTCGCCCTGCACTGCGGGGGGGGGGGGGGTGATTGGCCGAATGGTTGGCACGTGTGCGTTATATCATAAGGTCTGTCAGTGAGTCAATTGGCGTAGTTTCGATTTCCCGGTTGTATGTGACAAGGAGTAGGGTCGCCTGTCCAACCTTGTGGGTTTTCTCCAGGTTCTCCGGTTTCCTCCCACTGCTAAAGACCCCTACGCACAAGGAAATTATTGAAATAAAATAAAAACCAAGTACGAACAATCCAAACCACAAGACAGAATTCTAAGCCCTAAACGTTATAGGCAAAATAGTGTATTCAGGCAAAATAGTGTAATCAGCATATGGACTGTTCGCCGTGTACAAAATACACGACAAACAGTGGTAACAGGTGTCTAGAAGAGTAAGCTTACACCGCGTGGCGCGCCACACCCGCCATAGCTGCATCCAAACTATTAGGCATGTAACAGATACATGGGCGAATTTCTGCTCACTAATAATTTCTGCTCACTAAAAGACGAAAAGTTGTTATATGAGACTGTAAGAGTATAACTGACAATTCATAAAAGTAATTGAATGTCATTAAATAAGAGAACACAAGAAAAATAGAAACATTCCGTAGATTCACGCGTCTTTATTCATTCTATACTTATAAAACATGGCAATGTCCGGACTTTTTCTATTTTTCTTTCATGTTCTCGTATCTAGTGACAGTCTATTGTTTATGAATTTTAAGATATCCTTTGACAGTCTCACACAACAACTTTTGGTCTGCAAAGGAAATATTAGTGAGGATCAATTCGCCCACGTATCTGTTACCACCCGTCTCTCCAGTTGGTTGTATAAAGGGATAAACTCGTGTTTTCCTTTGGCGTTCGTCACTTTCGATTGATGTATGTGGTAAAATAATATTTGGAACGTGTTTAACCAGTTCTTTCACATATGTGACAATGACTGGCACCAATATTGTCCTTTACTAATATGTCTGTCACATAACTCAGTATATGCCATGCCAGTATTCTTATTTTGTATGTACAGATGCGTTTTAGGTTTAAAATCTTATATAATCAAACGGTTTTGGAAATCGGATAATAATTGTGACCTCCAGAGGGACCACAAGCTAAAATATGTGATCGGACAATCGGGGCTATAATTCAAGAAATTACGTTCTGATAGGCGCAAATATCGAAAGGAACCAAGATCTCTGTGATATAAACATGCATGTCAAGTTTCATCAAAATCGGTTCAAAATTGTGACCTCTATAGGGTCCACAAGCTTGGGTTGATAATCAGGGGCCATAATCCATGAAGTTTTGATCCGATGCATGCCAATATCGAAAGAAGCCGAGATCTTTCGGGGATCAACCTATATTTCAAGTTTCGTCAAACTCCGAAAAAATTGTGACCTGTAGAGAGTCCACAAACAATTGTGGAGGGACGGACGAACGGACAGACGAACAGGGGCGACGATATGAAAATGTGGGCGCTTAAAAAGAATAATTTTAACATAAAAGGTATACTTTTTATGTAAGTAAAAGTTATATACCTTGTTTTCAAGGTGTATGGGTTGATACACCATCTCTTTTTTGAGTGAGGCTCCGAGGGGAGCCGAGCAGATCTCCACTCAAAAAAAAGACGGTGTATCGACCGATATACCGAGAAAACAAGGTATATAACTGACTTATACTAAATACTTTTGCGAGAAATAGCGATTTTTTCTATTTTCCTTAATTTCAAAACACATTTTATTTCACAAATTTATCAAAGTTTCCCATTGATTGAGAAAAGCAAACGGCACCCAATCATTTTGTACAAATGGCCATTTCTTGTTGTTTTGACAACGGCTTTGTCGATTGTAGTGGATGGCAGAAATGAATGCAGGAATTCGTCGAAGAATCCTATTTTATAGTTTTACAGAGATATATATTTCTAAGACCAAGAATATCATTTCTGCAAGAGATGTGGTTGATCGCGAAGATTTAGAAGCCTCGATCCATGACAGAACAAGAAATTAAAGCCATGCAGATGAATCGAATTCCACAAAACACGAAGAAAAATACCAATTGCATAGGAATATGGTGACACTTCGAGATCAGTACAAGAGATTGGATTTTAACTTTTTTGATAAGCAAGGTACATTTGCTAATTTACGCACAGATCAATTCAATAACTCCTCGAGGTATTGGCATCCACAAAAACAAAAACAGCAATTAAATGAAGACGAGTTCTAAAGTTTGTGGTGTAGAAAATGCCAACGGATTAATTTATACTAGTAATATATATGGAGTACGTGCTGTGGATGAGCATAAACCGCGACAAAATGTGAAAGTTTTTAGTGTTGAAAATGACAAGAGATTAATTTATGATAGTAATATAGTTGGATTACGTGCTGTGGATGAGCATAACGCTGCGACCAAATGTGAATGTGCGACAAAATGTGAAAGTGCGACTAATCAACATGTAAAGAAATGCGAGACTAAATGTAAGAATATGACTGAGAGTGACGCACATTCGAAAAATGCTAAGAAAGTTAGAAATGATCACTATTTTACCATAACATTTTTAAAACTGGTTGGAGATGTTAAAATAAATATGTAAATCCTGATATTGTTTTTTTTTTGTCTGGACATTTTTCAACTGATGCACGGCCACTTTTGACTTTTGAAAAGTGGCCGTGTATCAGTTCAAAAGTGGCCGTGTATCGGTGTATACCCTCCCATTTTCATCAAAGAGTCGAGAAAAAGTATGGGTATAAAAAGTATTATTTTAATGTAAAAAGTATAGCTTGACTTATTAGAATATGAAAATATATTTTCCTTTGTAAATAAAAGAAAGAGAGAGAGAAAGAGAGAGAGAAATGAGTTTATCGTCCACTCAACACAACTAGGTCATTTCGGGACTAACATATGGTTTGATTTTATTTCAAAAATTCGCTTAAGCGTAGGGGTCTTTAGCAGTGGGATGAAACCGGAGTGCCCGGAGAAAACCCACGAGGTTGAGAAGGCGCCCCTATCTCCATGCCACATACGCTCACACCAGGGCTCAAAAGCCGCAAGCCAGAGGTGGCCGACCAGCTGGAGGTCGAAGCGCGGCACTCTAGACCACTAGGCCATCCTAACCCCCTAGAGAGAAAGAGGGTTAGGGTTAGAGAGAGAGCATGATATTTAAGGCCCATTTTCACGGTGCGTTTTGTAGTAACTACTTGTAGTGTCGACCCGAGATGAAGCGTGAGAACAACCTAGTCGTACTAACTTTTACAAGTTGAAAGCGAGTTAAGCGAAATAAAAAACATCTCTATTTCGGTCAACAGATCGTATGAAATTAAACAATCAGAGACGTCGAGTATTAGGAGGCAGACCACCATTAAATTTCACACAAATTGTAGTTCGTCTATTTATAGCAATTTTCTCTTCTTCTCTTTTCTCCCCCGTTGCATGGACATTTTGGTTGATTTTGTGGTCTAGAATTGAAGAAGAGGGTTTGAATTAATATTTTCTGCCAGGTTTTGGTAAATATTCCGGATTTTGAGACGGAGGGATAACTGAGTTATCAGGTTGGCTACGGTGATATGTACGGCAACTAGTTACATGTTTTGGGTATGCTTCTTCAACTTGGTGTATCTCAAGATTTTGGAGGTCAATGTCATACAAATTTGAGTGCAAAGACATGGTCATTTGTTCCTCTGTCTATAGTATAAAGCATTCAGCCCAACGAAAATTTGGGAAAAAGTTGGAGGTGGGCAAAGAGGCTAGAATTAACATTGATTTCAATGGGGAAATTAATGGTGGTTTGCCTCCATTAGTACAAACAAGAGTTCCCTCCCTTTGGGAGTGTATACTTCTTCTAGGGAACTGTACGAGCTGGCATTGGGTCTACGCAGTATCCACTGTCTAACCCATTTATCAAATGTAGGGCAATAATAGCCAGCATCTCTTCGTCGCTTGATGACGCCATTATGCTAAGACAAGACGAGATTATCGCGAAATTTCAAGTCGTATCAACTAATTAATATACGATTTTGTAATCTACATGGTAGATACTACATGCATATACTACAAGTCGCACCGTGAGTACGGGCCTTTACAGGGGCACCTTATTCACCCGCATTTAGCTATCAACCGTTTGTGATACCCGACGACAAGTAACTGAAGAGACCAGTATGCTTTTAAACGTAACATTTGCAGGCACCCCATCTAGCTGTTCACGATCCGTGGCTCCCGGCTACGATTCACTGAAGAGAAAAATAAAATAAATCAATCTCTACCATCCAACGTCCAATGAAATCCGAGGAGAATTTGTCCATCTAGATGTTTTCAGATTTACGCGATACAGACGGTATTTCAGTGGAATTGATTCAATAAATCGCTCAAAACAAACACTTGCGCTTCATATGGGATAAACAAATCACGGGGGGGGGGGGTATTTTCAATACGACATAACATAATATCACATTCATCTTGTGTTGAACGTGATAACGCCTTTATAAAATAGAATACAAATCGAAATTAATATAACATGATAGTAATGTATATTTTAATCGCCTTTACAAATCTCGCTAGGGGAACAGAAAGTAAACACATTAGTGGCCAATAATTATGAACCCATTTTCTTTTCATCTCCAAAACCGGAATTAAAGTACAATTAGGAACATTAATCTCAAGTACGGTTTCAAACAAGGTATGTTTTGTTTTATATCAATCGATGTATCTAATTGACATTATATATGTATATAAGAACATATAACAGGATTTTAAAAAGAACAGTAAACAAAGTTAAATGTTTACATATATAAGTGAACACAATATTCTTTAAGTAACATTAATAATGGCTTAATTATGATTGGTCATTGAAACTTAGGGTTGTTTTACAATCTGAATTAATAGCAACGGAAGAGTCAAGATCATTCTGGTGTTAACTAATTTGTACAGTACAATATCACTATGTTGAAGTTTTCTATTCTAATTTGCATTCTTGTTAGTGTTGAGAATGAATGAATGAATGAAATGGGGTTTAACGTCCTACGCTTAAGCACCTAACCTGGGCCAATTGAAGACGGGTTGTTAGTGTTGAGAGTAGGGAAGTCATTTACAGTCGAGTGAATTTAGATGGGCCGGCCACCATGGAGTATTCCGTCTCAGTAACGGGTGTTGCTGCTACTGAATGTGGGCGACTGTGTATGTCTATATCTAGATGTAACTTGTTTCACTATGAATCTAGTTATTGTTACATTCTAAATTCACCAGCCACAGCAACCATCAATATAACAACGATGTTTGGGTCGGAGAACTGGAGAGGTAAGAAATTTTGTGGGCCAGTCGAAGTAGACATACGCGTTTATTTTGCAATGGTACATAATATTATTGTTAGATTTGTTCCGGACCCAAGGGTAACCAAATGGGATCAACGCCTTTGTAGCAAATTCTGACAGGACAAGGTTTTTTTGGAGTACATGCCAACATGAACACTTGATATCGTTTTGTATGTCTCGCCATAACGAGCAGACCCTGCTCTATCCAGGACCCAGCGTCGGTTAATTCCGAGGAACCTTGTCGGTAAACATCGGCACCGAATCCAAAGTAAACGGTTAAGAGCATCTTCTGAGATGGGTACAATTGGTTTTGCACGTGCTATCTATGCAAGTAATAAGATCAATCCTGCTTTGTAGTCGACACGTCGTAGGGTTGTATAGCGAGACACCGGGATGGTGTTTGGTACCGCTATGTAGCAGACACGCTGTAGGGTTGCATGACGAAATCCCGGGATGTTGTTTCGTACCACTGTGTCACATGAATTACTTAAATCCAAATATACCATGTAAGTGCCGAAATGACCAGTTTAATGACTACTGGGCGTTAAAACCGCACCTCTCTCAATAACTAGGTTAATGATTCAAAAGGAAATATGGCTAATTTAGACATTGTCGCAATATTTCAAAAGTTGTATGCATATTAACTGGGTTGTAGTTAATTTGGTTATCTATTTCAGTATTGAGAAGACATAGTCTTGTTAGTTCTGTACGATTACTAATTGCTTGGTTATTGGCCCCGCTCCTATAATTTATTGTTCATTTTTCCTATAGCCAGTTGTAATACTAATTGCTTGGTTTTGCCCCCACTTCTGATATGTTTTTACGTGGATGCTGATTATATAATTTACAAGAAAAATGACAAGATAAAATGTACTACCAATTCGTTGGACCAAATTAATTTATTGTTCATTTTTATACGGCCACATTTTCATGTGGACGTATTAGGTCGTCGCCCCTGACGTCAGTCCGGACGTCCGCCCGCCCGTCCGTCTGTCCACAATTGTTTGTGGACTCTCTACAGGTCACAATTCTTGTCCGATTTTGACGAAACTTGAAATATAGGTTTTATCCCTAAAAGATCTCGAATGCTTTCGATATTGGCATGTATAGGATCAAAACTTCATGGATTATGGCCCCTGATGGTACGAAAAATCACGTTTTTAGCTTGTTGACCCTATAGAGGTCACAATTTTGAACCGATTTTAATGAAAGTTGACATGCATGTTTATAACCCAAATATCTTGGTTCCTTTCGATATTTGCGCCTATCGGAACGTAATTTCCTGATTTGTGGCCCCTGATTGTCCGAAAAATCACCTATTTTAGCTTGTGGTCCCTCTTGAGGTCACAATTATTATCCGATTTGAAAAACCGTTCGATTTTATCACCGTTACATCCTCAGGACGATTGAGTTCGAATTTCGGAAAAAGCGGACCAAAATTGCCATACAACATGGCAACCGTTTAGCTTGTAGTCACTCTGGAGGTCACAATTATTATCCGATATAAAAAAACGTTCGACTATATCATCGTTACAGCCCTAGGAAGGTTGAGTGCAAATTGCAGGAAAATCGGACCAAAATTGCCATACAAAATGGCCGCCTTTTGAACGCAAATACTGTTAAAAAATGGTATATTAAGATTGTGGACCCTGTAGAGGTCACAATTTTTATTCAATTTTGAGTTATTTGCACTTATCGGATCATAACTTCCTGAATTATGACCCACTATTGTCCGAAAAAATCCCCTATGGTCCCTCTGGAGGTCACGATTATTATCCGATTTAAAAAAAACGTTTCATTCTATCATCGATACACCCTACGGAAGGTTGAATTCGAATTTCCAGAAAATCGCACCAAAAATCCCAGACAAAATGGCCGCTGCTTGTTTGTACGCGAATAGTGTAAAAATATGGTATATCAAAGTTGTGGACCCTGTAGCGGTTACAATTTTAATTTCGATTTTAATAAAACTTGAATTGCATGTTTATAACCTAAAGATCTTGATACGTTTCGATATATGCGCATATCAAATTATAACGTAATGAATTATGGCCTTTGATAGTAGGAAAGATAGTAAGCTGGCACTGCCAGGCAGGATACGCCCACATTTTCGAGAGATGGATAGAGAACAAGCAAAACCGAAAATGATTTTTCCTACAATCAAAGGCCATAATACATTAAGTTACAATTTGATATGCACAAATATCGAAAATAATCAAGATCTTTAGGTTATGAACATGCAATTAAAGTTTCATCAAAATCAAAATTAAAATTGTGACCTCTACAGGGTCCACAACCTTGATAATCCATTTTTTCCAGCATTCGCGTACAAACAGCAGCCATTTTGTATGGTAATTTTGGTCCTATTTTCCCGAAATTTGAACTGAACCTTCCTTAGCTTGTAACGGTGATATATTCAAACGATTTTTTTTAAATCGGATAATAATTGTGACCTCCAGAAGGACCACAAGCTAAACAAAGGTGATTTTGCGTATAATCAGGGGCCATAATTTTGCGCAAATATCGAAAGGAGCCAAGATCTTTGGGTTTAACCATGCATTTCAAGTTTCATCAAAATCGGTCCAAAATTGTGGCCTCTATAGGGTCCACAAGCTTAAAATACCATAAACCATGAAGTTTTGATCCGATACACGCCAATGTCGAAAGCAGCCGAGCTCTTTTGGGAATAAACCTATATTTAAAGTTTCGTCAAAATCGGACAAGAATTGTGATCTGTAGAGAGTCCACAAACAATTGTGGACGTCCGGATAAACAGGGGCGACGACATAATACGTCCACATGAAAATGTGGGCGTATAAAAATCACTTTCGGTTTTGCTTGTTCTCTATCCATCTCTCGAAAATGTGGGCGTATCCTGTCTGGCAGTGCCAGCTTACTATCTTTTCAATAGAAAGCTGTAATATGACGGATTATCATCTTTTTGGTGGAAAGTATTGTATGAAACTATTCGATGTTTAACAGACCTGGAGTACTGCAAACATCACGTGTTCACAAAATGGCGGCCAACTTCTCACAATGAAGGCGGGTGATTTCTTTTTGAAGAAATATGTATTGAGAAAGGCAGAACCAGGTTAGTTTGTTTCATTACTAAACATGACCGGTCCCCTTTCCATGGGTGTATAAACACGACCGATCCCTTTCTATGTGAGGCTATAAAAAGGCGACCCGATTTCTACGGGAATGTAAGTCCTACAAATGTAACTCGTGCTACAGTAGAAGTAAAGACTTTATAATAATAATAATAATTATCTCGTCATTTTACAAGGGTAGCAAAATAAGCCTGAGGCTTGTTTCAATTTGGCGAATGATTTCGATCATTACTGCAGGAAGAAACCGAAGAACTCGGGGGAACCCTGTCTGATCGGACGGGACACCGAATATCCCTCTTACTTACAACGATAAAGTTCTTGCCCTGAGCTGTGATTGAACCCTCGATGCTTTCGCGATCTAAAAGAGAGAAATGTAGACATTACAAATAGTAGTTACAAGCGTTCATATCTTTATTTTTGGTCATCGTTTGCACCGTAAAGCTGCATTTCCTTTAGTATTGATCCGGTCTGGCTCCGGTCCGGCTCCGGTCCGGGAGTAGACATGGTGCACGGCAGGTTGTGTATCCTTATGTATGCGGTTATTCAAGGGCTCTTTTTTGTCGATGTTCGTGGAAGAAAAAACATTGATAATATTGACTTCAGCATACATACTGATAAAGAAAGGGAAATACAAAAGGAAAAACCGATCTATTTTGGAAGGACGAAAGGAACATTGTTCATTTGAAAGAAAATAAAGCAGTCTTGTTGGTTTTCATTGTCAATTTTGGAGAATAATATACTCGTGGAACCTAGTTATATACCTTCATAGTTACAAGGAAACCTCGATATATTAGATCTAGATCTAGTTCCACTCCAGACAGAGCATTGGCTACTGGTCTCACTAGATCTATATAATACAAGATTATTCTGTTTCACTTCCGCCCAGGACTTTTCGAAATAAAGGGCATGCTTAAATGTAAACTATATAGCAAAACTGACGATGTCACAGCAATGAAATATGTGCGATACAGTTGATTGGTGTGATGATAGAATACAATCTGCTTATCAGTCACTATGCATAAATAGTTCGATCACTCACATTTGATGGAATCATATCCCATAGCCTGGGAAATCGATTCCAAGACATTAGACACCAGATGTGCATCTTAATATTCTGCACAGCTTGCATCATACAGGCATCGATGGCCACTTTATAAGTCCTTTCTTTCGATTTTCATCTTTTCTTTTTCTGATTCCATGAACACGTGTCCATGAAAGGGCGAAAATTGGAATTTCCCTACCTATTTTTAGCTTTTTGTCGTGTGGATCACCGAAACTGTGTTTCCTTATGTGCGTTTACGGACACGGTTCCCCATGCGTTTCGTAAAACTGTACCGGGCCGCACACAGAACCTTATCCGCACCCACACATAAGGAAACACTCTTACTAAAATTATATGAAAGTGATTTTTTTTTCCGCAACCGGACCGGATCCGTACTAAAAGAAATGCAGCCTTCTTCCTATATTTATCGCTGCGGGTTGTCCGGCAGCATGCCGGTCGTTCTTTAATGAAGAGGGGTGTCGTGTGGTCGGGCTTTGGTCCTGACAGTGATCATATCTTGGACTCAAAGTTTCAACAGTTCAACCCTGTTCCGTTCTACAAGAGTCAGTTAATATTCCTTGACGAAAAGCTGACCACTTTATAATGTAACACTGTGGGAGTCCTGAAGCTTAAGCATGACAAAACATTAAAACTAGAAACCGTTGAAATATCGTACAATAATCATTAACATAACAATTAAACCCCATTTATCTCTCAATTTGCCTGAACTTTCTCGACAGGGGCGGGTGCAGATATATTTTAATAAATAGAATTGCATTAATTCGGGATGTGAAACTAAAGAAACCGTGTATCCTAGTCTGATAAATTGCATTAATTCGGGATGTGAAACTAAACAAATGTTACACTACAGATAAGAGACGATCAGCATAGTTGGAAGATCTTTATTGAGAACATAGAATAGACATAGATCGGAAGGAGCTCTGTTCAAGTCTGACTTACTGTCAGTTAATTCTGGCTTTATAAAGCATACAGTAATTGAAAATAATGATACATCACAGATTAACTTATTTGGAATTGAGATTATAGTTTCTATAACTACACCTCGTCTTTCCATTTAAGTCGCGAAGTTCTGCTGAGTGTTCAACACATAGAACATGTGTAGATTATAAATAACATATGGATAAATAAGATATTTAATGAGATCGTGCATTTTGTCAAAACTAGCAGAGGTCATTAGTATGTTGCCCGTAATAACATATTGAACACATTAGCAGAAGTTGTTTATAGTTGATAACGTCCAATATAATATAATGTCAAATCTAGAAAAGTTCTATGTATGTATTACTTTGTCACATTCCTTCATCACCCACGAGTTATGTACCAAATGGACATAACAAACACAATTCTCGCATGTGAGACACTGTCTTCATCTGTATACATTGATGTTTCACCCAATAAAATTACATTACACACGAATTAGGAAGAGCACACGCGATATAATACCGCAAACATGATATAATAACAGTACACATGAAATAAAAACAGTACATATGATAAACGACATCTAACACGATGTAAAAAGAGTACTCAAGATACCACATTAATAAAAGTATATTACACACGGAATGAAACAGCACACACGATATAAGACATCTAACACTATGTAAAAAGTACTGAGTATATAATTTAAAAAACACGCGATCATATATTTATATTTCACTGGGGCAACAGTGGTTCTAGAATTCATGTACAACAATACCATTTATTGGGTCTACACCTCTCGCTACACCATTAAATTCTGCCATTCTTCTTGACTTAATGATGACAAAGTTAATGTCATTTGATGATGTCTTAATGTTGATGTGGAATCATCTGTTCCATGGAGCGTATTCTCGTCCTCGGTCTCAGCCGACACCAATCCTTTTAAGCGTTGTTATCTAACATACATTAAATACAATACAATATATATGTAAAGCTCTAAATGTGGCAATTAAGATTCTACAATATAAATACACGGATATACATGCTACAATACGATATAAAAAATGACTATGTGGTTATACTATAAAACACATTTAAAAAAAAACACTGTTTCAATGTAAATATGTTCACTGATTTTAACACTTCAAAATTAGATGGACTATTCACAGTTCTGATTCTTGCACAGCTAATTGGATGATGGTAAACACTGTTGCAATCTTCACTTCAGATTCATTCTGGAATTCCCATGTGATGTTCGTTGTTGTTTCGCGTTAAGATTTGGTACAATAAATCCCTTTAAAATGACCAGTGTACTTACCCAATTAGACCAATTACAATTACATTACCCATAATTGATAACATTGATTTTAAAATTAATTTGATACGATTATATCTAACTTAATCATATTCTTTCCTTTAAGTTTACTTAACATTAAAATTGTATTTACTTCATGAGGAACACACTTGTATTAATCCTTAATTCGAGTTACTTTTAATTAAATAAAGTATTAACAGTAACAGTAGAACTAAATCTGTCCCACTAATAAAAATTAGCATTAATTAGTACTTAGCACCTACAGTAATTAATAACATGGAAACTAATTAGTATTCTCCTTACTTACTGACAGTGAACAGTTTTATCTCATAATTAACAAATCATCTTCAATTAATTATCTTAACCGTATCACATTCCACTGCACTATACATCAACAGTTAACACAGAGGGTATAGGGAAGAAAGGTATACCTTTTAACATGGCGTATACGAACGAACCTGCTTGTATAACACAAGCTTGTAGCAGCATGTGTGCTAATAAAACACTGAGATCAGATAAGACAGACACGTCCCGTTTGCAGATTTCCATATAGATCTCCCTGTTAACATTTTAAATCTTATTGTAAATTCATTTCTTTAAACAAATGTGACCAGTATTTATTTCAAGACCTGATTGTATGATATTCCCTATAAACACATAATTATAACATATAACAATTTTCAAATAAGATTCCAATACATTAGTATGGTTTTACGTATACGCTACACATGATATATGAGGAAATTCAAAATTTATTCGTCATGCTATATCATCGCACATCCAAAAATCAAATTTAAATAACCCATTTTATCATGGTATATTTTCACGTTTTTAACACAAATTTATACTTTTTTAACAATACAAAACGACACGAATAATCCAGAAACAGTTATATTGCATAAGCTATTCGCTATATATTGCAATGCACCCTGATTCACTTTAAACCATTATTTAAACCCTAATACCGACCCACACGCTCCTCGCGACTTTACAAAGGGCCAGTCAGGTTCAAATTTTCCTTGGGCATATTTCTTTACCCATAAACATAAATTTTACACAGATCCATACCGGAAAATACCCCGTTAAACACATATACATAAATTGGACATAACACAACATTACATTATTACAATCTAGATTTATAGTTCGGAGACATAATTTATTTCTTTTAGCTTAGTTTTACCTTTTACGATACTTATTTATTCTTTCGGTTATATAAAATTAGTATATTTTTAAACCTAACTCTTAGTTACTTAACAATGTATCGTATCTACTACGTAGCATTATGCAGTTCTTTGTTACACTGGCTAGATGTGGAAATCGCCCAAAACCCCACATCTAACGTGTGACACACGCCACTTCATTGCTACATATTATGATAACCTTGTGGTCGTCCCTGTTTTAAAAAAAAAACAAAAAAAAACATCACTCATTTCCCAACCTTATTTCTTAACTGATTATCTTAACTTATTTCCTTAACCTAATTATTTTATGAGATTTATATTAATTTTAAAACCTTATATTGAGCGTATCCCTAACCTTAAAAATTGATTTAAATTATCCTTTGGTCTTTTTGGCGTTCCATGGTCAATTTATTAGGAAATAATGTACCTACCTTAGAAAAACGTCTGGAAAATTCCTCTCCGTCCAAGAAATTCCTCCTGGATCCCTTTTGGAATTTACCGAAACCATTACTGCTGTCTGCAATCAGTGGCCCATGATCGTCTTGAAATCTAACTTCTGGCATATAACAAGATTTCCTGCGGCTAGGGCTTGTACACGCTGTGTCTGGCTCACGTGCACCATTTCTAATATCTGTTACACTACAGATAAGAGACGGTCAGCATAGTTGGTAGATCTTTATTGAGAACATAGAATAGACATAGGTCGGAAGGAGCTCTATTCAAGTCTGACTTACTGTCAGTTAATTCTGGCTTTATAAAGCATACAGTAATTGAAAATAATGATACATCACAGATTAACTTATTTGGAATTGAGATTATAGTTTCTATAACTACACCTCGTCTTTCCATTTAAGTCGCGAAGTTCTGCTGAGTGTTCAACACATAGAACATGTGTAGATTATAAATAACATATGGATAAATAAGATATTTAATGAGATCGTGCATTTTGTCAAAACTAGCAGAGGTCATTAGTATGTTGCCCGTAAATAACATATTGAACACATTAGCAGAAGTTGTTTATAGTTGAAAACCTCCAATATAATATAATGTCAAATCTAGAAAAGTTCTATGTATGTATGTATTACTTTGTCACAGAAACCGTGTATCCTAGTATGATAAATAGTCGAAAATTATCAACTGTCAGATTTCTTTGTGCCATAAGTCCTCAAATTCCACATTACCGTAACTGGAAAATGAGTAAACAAGATTAGTATGTACAGATGAAAGATAGCTAATTAAATCTTTTGTCTCTTATTCAGAAAGACGATATTGGTTGGGTGGTAATGATTTCGTTACCGAAGGTGATTGGAGGTGGAATGACGGGTCGAGCATGCTACTTGACCCTATTTATTGGAGACCGCATAATCCCAGCAATAACAAAATAACAACAGTAACGAAAACTGCCTTGAACTAGGTCACATGGACTTTAATGATCAGGATTGCACAGAAAGTTACAATTTCATTTGTGAAAAACCAAAAGTGTAAAGTAATTTTGATAAATCTGTTTGGTAGAGGTTTGATGATGCCCGGAACCATTTGCCTGATTAGATGCAGCAAATTCTCAAGTATAGGACCCGGACCCAGAAAACACGTCTTTACAAATTTCAAAATTAAAAGGAAAAATACTTTATTTGTTATCGTGCCCACCCCCCCCTCTGATATGGATTCCCGTCCCTTCCGGCGCGCCACTGTTTGGCGTATGTCCGTTTTCATTGTTATCCCAGTCCGTGCAGGGTAATAGCACGATAAACACCATTTATTTTCGGCTCGTCACTGGTGCGGTTCAAGTTAATTTGATTGAAATACATGTACATGTTTTATCAGTTTAATTGAAATACATGCACTTTCTTTTGACTACCAACACATTTTCTTTTTCGAGTTGGGGTCCGTGGTAATGCGATGGCTCGCTAGCCTGAAGGTCGTGCGTTTAATCCAGGTAGTGATAGAGAAAGTTCCACGGGATTTGGGATCTTGGCATGGAAAGGACTATACTTCTAGTCGTTCAGATTATATAAAAGAGAACAGGTACATAAACTCAACCATAAAAGAACCCCATGAAAGTTGGGATTCACATTCCGTCAAATTACTCGTTAAACCCACATCCCGTATTATACAGCAAATAAAGTAGTTCTCACATCGACCTAACGCTTGAGAGCAACTAAAGCAGTTCTTACATCGACCTTACAATTGAGAGCATCTAAAATAATTCGTGTGTCGACATTACAGCTGGGAATCACTGAAGTCGTGCGTCATGAACAGTTAAATTGGTGATTAAAATATTATGCCTATACCATTAGTATCTAATGATTTTGATTGTTCGTACTTGGTTTTATTTTTGACCACTGGGGCAACAATCGTTAAGCCAACTAGCATATCGGCAGCTGAAAATGATCCTCCCGGTTGTCTCAACAAGTTGCAGTCACTAAAACCGCCCATCTCTGGCAAGTGGCAACTATTTGACTAACTGTTTGCTATACTGTTTGAATGGCATTTAGTAAATTGAGCACATTAAAAATAAACACAAGTTATATGGATAACAACTACTATATTTCTATTAAAGCTACGTTTCATGTGACCAGAGAATATCATGTAAAATGTAAATTGACGCTAACGAAGGAAATCGACTGTTTACGTTTTGATGATAATGTAATAATAGGATTTTAGCAAGACAGGCCATATCTTCAGGATATATCTTCTAAAACATTCCCCATGTTGTTAGTCACTGAATATATATATTAAAACATCCCCCGTGTTGTTAATCACTGGATACGTAAATTAACAGTGAAAGTTAACAACTACATTCTCTATCGCGTTCACGTTTTCGGTAAAGATGGAGCGGCAATACCCTGGAACGGGAAATCACGGTGCACTGAATATCGATAGTGTGCGTCCTCTCATGACCACAATACTTCACGTTGGTGGAAAAGGGGCATAACCCTGGTACAACGAAATCGCAGAACGTTCAATATCAACAGGATTCGACCCATCAGGACCAATATGCTTCACTCTAAAATTCTTAAACATCCATCAAACACTGTAACTGATATGTCCTTTACAAGCCAATTGTTCACGGGTCGACGGACAACGGGACAACATAATACCCAAACTAAAATTCGGAGGTTTAAACATTAATGTAGTTTGTTATGTGGCTCACCTCCGTGTCGACGGGTTTTGTCTATAATTTGTTTTAATAAACGGCTTGTTCTTAGATCGAAGGAGTTCTAGAAGGGGTTGAGGTGCAGCGCTATTAAATCAGAAACAAACATTCGGTTCACTTAAACCTAACGACTGGATCAAACATTGGGGATACAACATGGAACGAACGGTACATCTTTTTAAGATTATGATAGACACATTTATTTTATATAAGAGTGCCGAACTTTGAGATGAATTGCAAAAAACAAGTACTACATGAAACAAAGTTAAAATTAACAATTATACTCTATTGTGAAATACTTTATGTCAGACAAATTGATTATGATCATTGAAACAATTGGTGTTGCTTTATTAGACACATTCCTTTTGTAGAAATCAATGAACACATCCTTTCATTAAAAATAAGCCTGCACGACATATTCTAGGATAGAAATTCAAGAAAAACTAAACTTGCTTGCAAGGCTGAAGGTTTTCACCTTACCCAAGGCAGCACAAAATGCCCACCACTCACCCCTTAAAACACACACACACACACACACACACCAGTAGCGTTTTATCATTGAGGCGCTGGAGGCGCCAGCCTCCTCGCGAAAAAAATCAAAGAAGTGGAAAAAATAAGACGGGAGAAAAATGCTAAAACCGATGAGAAAAATGAAATGTACCCTAGTTAGGGAGGGCCCTCAAGGCAGACAAAAGGGCCCCACGTCTGACAAAAGGGCCCCCCTGACCATGGGAAAGGGCCCCACGTTTGAAAAAAGGCCCCACGTCTGACAAAATGGCCCCCCTGACCATGGGAAAGGGCCCTGAGTCAGAGTCAATCGTTTTATACACTAATACTGTTGAATCCACTAATAAATGAGAATGCAGTCATTGCATTGGCATGCAAATCATCAATCAAGAAATCACCTTTTCTGAAACCCTACTAATAAGCTATTCAGGAAAGAAATGTGGCCTGGGTTTTTAACTAAAACATAATTTAATTCAAAAATATTCTTTACATTCTCCGAACATATCAATCAAATTGTTATACAAAAATAGTATGGCGAACTTATTTTTTATTCAACAAACATAAACATGCGTACACCTATTTACAAAACTTCCTTATAAATTATATTAGCTAATGAATACTAATACGTTTACCTATTGTTACATTATTATAGTATTTGTTTATAATTATATGTTAAACGTTTCGAGTCCTTGATATACCTTTGCATAAGTAAAACTAACATTGTATTTAATGTTTTGGGTAGTAGCGACGAACCATGTAGAAATATTTCGTGTAATTCAGTGAAAGGAATATTTCCCAGTCATGTCAATTTACTGAAAAAGGCATTCAAAAAATAATGATACGAATTATCGACAGATATAGCATTACAACTACAGTATCGATTTTCAATTATATTTGAACGAAATAGATCAAAATGTAAACTACTACATCCACGTCGAATACGATTGTTGTATATAGAGAATGGCCTAGAACCAATACTTCTAAATTTTGGTGGCTTTATTTTAGGTTTTAGAGATTGTTTAAATTCTTTAACGTTTGCAATGCCTTTCAAATCTTTTGATAAATTTTTATATTCACGAATAGTTTTCGAAAAGAATGATTTTGTCTGATACTAACACGACAACGGGATTCCCGAATATTGCAGTTTCGTAAATTGTAAGGTGCTTGGGATTCGTTTACAAAATGTATAGTATTAGTAAAATACACGGGACAGATTACATGGATTATTTTATGTAACTGATTCAAACGTCTAATCTTTCTTCTTTCATGTAATTTGACCATGCAGTTTCAAAATATAAAGATTGTCAGGAGGTCTAAATTGTATTTACTGTAACAAAGCGAGCTGCTTTCATCTGAAAAATTTAAAATTTATCTGAATTATTTCTACTACAGTCATCCAAAACTCCACAACAGTATTCAATTATAGGCAAAATAAAACATTTATAGAGTTTATTAAGTGAATCCTGAGAAATTAAAAAAAATCTGACGAAACACCCCTAGGTGTTTATGTACCGACGTATCTAATATATTCGTGTTATATTTAATATTAAGCAGATAACAAAATTTTTGACAACTGAAGATCATTAGTTTTGTCTTTTCTGGATTAAAAGTCAGTAACCATTTTTAAGACCATTTGGATAAATTAAAGTTTAATTCAGATTCATTTTTTTCAAAACATTTTGAAGAAGAAGACAAAGACGTATCGTCGGCGAATAAACGCGTGATTCCAAATAAACCATCAGAAATATCGTTAATGTCAATAAGAAATAATAAAGGTCCGCGGATTGAACCTTGTGTAACCCCAGAATTTGTATACCTAAAAGCTGATGAGGATTTGAGAGATAAGAAGAAATGAGATCATGTAATTTACCAGTGATACTGTAATTAGATAATTTATGTAACAGGCCCCTATGAGACACTTTGTCAAAAGCTTTCGATATATCACAAAATATGAAAGCTATAGATTCTTTATTATCAAGTGAATTGCATATGAGATCGTACATTTCAAGCAGTTGGTGGACGGTTGGTACTCCTGGAAGGAATCAAGATTAATATTTATTAATCAAATAGTTATTTAAAAAATAGGTCAATAAGTGTTGATGGGGAAGAGACAATTTTGTCGCTTCGAGAAAATTTCCGAACCCAGACATTCATAATAATGATCGATCAGCTGCCGGCTGCTCTGACAAAACGGCAAAATGCTTATATTTCTAAGCCAAAGGTTTGGATTTCTCGGTAAACTCGGGAATGTAAGCTGTGATGAACTGAAGGAAGCAGCATCTACATTGTTGGCCATCTACACAGACGATCTAGACGAACATTTCGAGAACGAACTGCAGCAATTCGTAAACGTCACAAAGGACAAAATTTTCATTAAGGATAGAATTTACGAGCTCCAGATTCTAAAAATGTTCGATTCAGAGACAAATGCTGGAACAGCGTTAATATCGACTTTTCCGAACATATATACGACATTGCGTATTTATTTGCCGATCATGGTCACCGATTGCTCGGGTGAGCGTTCTTTTTCCGCCTTAGCGCGGATAAAAAATCACTTGCGTTCAACTATGGGGCAAGATCGCATGGGTGCACTAGCTTTATTGTGCATTGAAGCTAATCTTCTGGATTCGATTAATTTGGATGAGATCATCAAAACTTTCGCGAGCCGCAAGGCTAGAAAGAAGGATGTCGTGTAACTGGAAGATGTAACGTCCTTGAACTTTGGTCAAATATTATTTGAAATCCACCATATTCCATTAATTATTATTCGATTGAGCTCCCGGCACGGTACGAACAAGGGATTTGTTTCGCATTCAGGCTTCAGACAAGTATCGGATTAGGCCCGGACCTCAGAATAAACAGGCATCGAGGATATGTAAGAATGCACCAAAATGTTCCTCGACCTTCGGTGGCCGGGGGCAGACACGCCCCCCCCCCCCTCGAAAAAGGGCCCTCAAAATGGTAAAGCTTCCGCCATGATAAACCTTAAAACGCCCCTGAAACACACACACACACGCACACACACACACACTTAAACAGCTCAGATATTGACACTTTCTGTGCATGTTAAAGATTTACACACTTCCGGTCTCAATTTTGTCGTTATGGCATTTGCAATATCCCCAGCTGTACAAAAATATAACTTTTTACAAAATCGTATGGGAATTGACATAATTATTTCAATTTTCGTGCACGTTAAAGATTTACATCACGTCCTTTTTCAATTCGGTCGTTATGACATTCGCAATATCACTAGCTGTACAAAAATATAACTATCTCAAATATCCGTTGTAAATTGATATAATAAGAGCCTGTTTTCAATTTTCGTGCACGTTAAAGATTTAGACCACTTCCGGTCTCAATTCAGTCGTTATGACATCCGCAATATCCCCAGCTGTACAAAAATATAACTTTTTCTAAAATCCGTTAGAAATTGACATAATTAGAGCCTGTTTTCAATTTCCGTGCACGTTAAAGATTTACACCACTTCCCGTCTCTTGGCAACTTTCGCAATAGTAATATAAAAATTATTAACTGTTTAAAACATGAAAAAAACAGTAAACAGAACTTTATCTGTTATAGTTTCGGAGATATACACGTATTGTAAATTGAATAAAATAAACCCAGTTTTCCGAAT
Source organism: Patella pellucida (assembly GCA_917208275.1). Taxonomy (NCBI): domain Eukaryota; kingdom Metazoa; phylum Mollusca; class Gastropoda; family Patellidae; genus Patella; species Patella pellucida. The sequence goes on along the minus strand of OU795038.1, from coordinate 87,077,575 downwards.
GGGACAAAAACAATAGACTTTTTAGTCACAGATTTTAACCAAAAGTCCCAAGAAATGATCAGCATGAAATTTGAATTATTTATGAAGACAGGCGACTTCTATATAAAAAGCTTCAGCGGGGAGCTTCATTTTAACTGGTTAAAAGGGATGACTTCATGTAGACATAAAGCATGGGATATAAATTCCAGGAGTAATTGTTATTTACTAATATGAATTATTTCCATCATAGACGCACCAGGAACATATATTGGTTCACAGTAAAACACCTTTATTTTAAAAATTGCCACTTTGAAAAATAGCTCTCTCTGTATGCTCTATATGCTTGTTATACGTTGGTTATACGTACTGATTTTATCCACTCTTACACGAGCCGCTGAACAATGAAATATGGCGTTTTCAATTTTCGATCCCTTTGTTTTCATACTCCTGATATTTAGGACCGTAAGCAATGGTTTCATATAAAAGACTACAGATTAGACTCTCTGTCAAACATGTTCCAAAATAAATATTACGTTGACTTTTAGAAAAAAAACAACTCTATAAATGCTCCAAATAAGTAAAAATACAACGTTTTCAATTTTCAACCTCATTTTTCCACTACTCATGACATTTAGAGAAATTGTACAATGGTTTCAAACAATAAACCACCCAATAGACTCTCGATTGCGAAAGTTTGAAAAATATCGTTGACGGCGTTTCTAAGAAACACGCGTCCAAAGTTGCCCGAAATCGTAAAAATTGTCACATTTCAAAGTCCAAAAACTTTTTCAATTGTTGATGGAAACTTGTCGCTGTAGTATCATCTGATAGACAATTTGGTTGGCTATCAAACGACATAATAATTATACTACTCGGTAAATAACAAATCGTTACATTGCATTTTACGCACAGACACCCATTTTTCAAAATTTTGTCCAACTTTGGATACCTTTCTTGACTACTTCCGGTGATTAGAGGTTTTTCATATATAGTTTAAGGACTGGAGAAGACCTTTGACTTAATAGTCTTGAAGTTTTAGAAAAATCGTTCGAGCCGTTTAAAAAAAATAAGAACTCTACGATTTGACCAAAATGCGAAAAAAAGTGAAAAATCAAAGTTACCATTTCAGAACAAAACTGATATGTTTGGAATCGGATTGATTTAAGCTATCCAATAATATAAATCAAATTTCAAAATTCCAAAAAATAACAATTTTAGAATTTTTTTTTAAATATTCCAATTTTCACCGAAAAAATGAGAGCGACGAAGTTTTGAAATTCGACAATTTTGAACTGCTATCAGCTCAGAAATGTCTCCAGCTATCCAAAAATATAAATATGCGCACAAGTTTCGAAATAGCTTTAAGCACTAGCTGCACACCACTTTTTCGACAGAAAATTAAATTTCAAACCTCTATCTCTTATAGTTGCTGAGATATAGCTTCCCCCAATAAAAAATATATAATAATAATAATATTAATCTTAGTAATAACAATAGCCTTTCACCATTTTCAATGGTGAAAGCCTAATAATTAATAAAAATTAGCACTCGTATTGAAATGTCAGAAGTAACAATATAAAAATTAGCACTCGTATTAAAATGTCGGAAGGAACAATATAAAGAAAAGAAATTAAATGGGGTTAATCATTTTACTTTCTGCATCGAGTGAATAAGTATGTTATGTATTTAAAGAACAATGAAATGTTGTTTATGGCATGTCAGCTCTAACCGTGCTATAATGCGCCAAACATATGGTGATTATTTCCCGACAAGCTAAATTATATCACAGAACTAATTAAATGTACAACTAAAACCAATATCACAGTAAACAACAGTAAAAATACAATACAACTTTTATGCATATGACTATATAAAATACAAAATGAACTGATATATACATGCAAGTTAAAATTTATAATAAAAACATGTCTCTTTTAAAAAGTCTAACGCTGTACCATATCAACCCGGTTTGGCAAACATGTGATGTAATTGTAATATCTTTGTGATGCTTGCACTCAATCAAAATGTGCTTAAGGGAACATGACAGTGTTCATATTCTGGTTGAGGTCCTCGCTTTAATATGAAAATGCGAGTTAAAAAAGTATGACCCATTCGAGAGCGACACACGACAACTTCACCCCTCCTGTTTGTTCTATAGGAGCTTGATAAGTCTCCTAAGAGAGGCTTAATATGAGGCTCAGTTTGTTTGTGCCTGCAAGATCCCAAGACCGTTACCAGCGGCCACAAATGAAACTATTTATAATACATTTGAAATATTTGTATAAGGTGTTAGAAATCAGATATGGGAAGAACTAAAGCAGACTTGGCAGCCGAGTCTGTTTGATTATTCCCTTTAATAAAATAAAAACCAAGTACGAACTAGTGTAATCAGCAAATGGACTGCTCCTCGTGTACAAAAATACACGACAAGCAGTTGTAACAGGTGTCCGGAAGAGTAAGCTTACCCTGCCTGGCAAACACCCGCCATAGCTGCATCCAAACTATTAGGCGAAATGTCGGTAAAATAGCGTGATTGGCCAATGAACTATCGGCATGCAAAATGCACGCAATGAAGTGTTTTACGATTTAGTAGACATTATCTTGAATATAGTAATAGTATAGGTGTCAATTAAATATATCTAGAATAATAGAAGAGAGGGACACGTTATATTTACCAATCAAATCAATATGACGGCCATAAAACTTTTTAAAGGTTTTGATAAGTTTTGTACGTAAGTATCCTTATAGTTGAAGCTTAGATGACAAATACCTCGATCTTTTTAAAAAATCAGAATAAAAGGAAGAGGCTCTCGCGTAACGAGTTAGCTGAGACACAAACACTCCATAAGCTAGTGATATTGGAATGTCACTACTAATAAATGGAAAGTTAACAATCGGAAAGTCAAAGTCATCCCGTTTATCGTACAATGTAACACTCAGTTTATGGCAATTGTCAAAATCGAGACGCAGATCCAAGTAGGAAGCGTAATTGTCACTGTCAGTGGTATTTTTAATTTCGAGCTCATCAGGATATGAATTCTACATAATAACTAAATTTAGGATTATTAAGGGCTAAAACGTCATCGATATATCGATAAGTGAAATTAAAAAGTCTGACTGATCGTTTGTTTGTTTTTACGAGCATATTCGCATGACTGGGGAGCCAGCAAAGGTAAATGTCATTTCCGATGAACTAGTATGATAGTAGCAGACGACGCTTATCTGCTGGGTGGTCAAGCGGTGTGTTGCTAGGATAAAGAATGAAAAAAAAAATGTATTTTAACCCAAAAGAAGAATCAACAAAAAAATGGTGCTAATCTTTAAGATATTATTTTTGTAAACACTTGCTGAATAAAACAGAAGTCAATTAATAAAAAAATAATATAAAATCAGAGTCAATCGATATACATATAACAAAGAAAGACCCGTTAATTGTGCCGTTCCTTCAATTTCCAGATTTATAATCTGTAAAGAGCAGTTTGGTCGATATGCAAAGAATATTGTCATTCGTCACTATTATAGAAATATAAAAACAGTTTAGAACTAAAACCACACCAAAACTATCTCTTGTTTCGTTTCATTTCACCATGATGTTAATCTTGGTGACAATGGCGACGTTTTCTATTCTAATTTACCTCGTTGCTGTGGTTGAGAGCAGAGAAGTCATGTACAGCCGGGTGGATTTAAATGGGTCTGCCCATATGGAGTATTCCGTCTCAGTAACGGCTGTTTCTGCTAGCGAATGTTAGCAGCTATGTACATCTAAATCTGGGTGTAAATTGTTCTACTATAAATCCAGAAATTGTTATAGTCTAAATTCGCCTGGCACATCGTCCTTTAATATTACAACATTTTATGGATCAGAGAACTGGAGAGGTAAGATCTGAAGAATTTAGCTATCCTGATGAACCAATCAACTTTTGTTGTTTTGTTTACTTCTTAAAGATGCATACTGTAAGGTAAAGATAAAGAGCTGGTCGTTTTTGCCATAATAGTTCAACTTAACTGACCGAATTGTTAGCATGTGCGCTGTATTATAAGGTCTGACATTGAGTCAGCTGGCGTGGTTTTGATCCCACAGTTTGTGTCGAGTGGACATTTACCTACCCACCCAACCCCTCTCTCTCCCTCTCTCCATCTCTCTCTCTCTTTCTCTCCCGTTGCTGGAGAAGCTGTTTATTTTCATTAGTACATGATACGCGGTATTGCTAGAGCTAATCAAACGTACAACTTTTACCAGCTGATAACAACTGGTAGCGTAGAACTACATGTGATCTGGGGGTTCCGTGTCCAATCCCAGTGTTGACCGAGAAACTTCATCGGATTTCTGCGTCCTGGTCCCCGTGTATCAGTGCCCTGGCAAGGGCCAATGTATAATTGTTCAGATATTGCTAAAACCAGACGTCCGGTGAACACACTTGATCAAAGGAGATGAACAGTTGAATGATAGTAGATTATAAAAGTTTAACGTTTGGAAGTTAAAACATCAAAACCGGATAAAGAATCGGCAATACGCATTGGGGACCATTATAACAATAAAAACGTAAACGAAAATGTGGATACTTGAAAGGTATCATCTGGTACAGGAACAAGTATTTAATTAATACTAATATTGAATAACGACAATACCAATTGATTCGATATTCGTTATTCGTAAATAGCGAATAAAGATGATACAAATTGATTCGTTATTCGTAAGTACTGAATAAAACGTATTTATTATTTTTAATTATATATCATTTTTGATTTAATTTTTTCAATAGAAAGCTGCACTATGATAGATTATCCTCTTTTTGGTGGAAAGTATTGTATGAAAACATTCGATGTAGAAGTTGACTGGACTACTGCCAACACCACTTGTTCTCAAGATGGAGGTCAACTTCTCACAATGAAGTCAGATGATTTCTTTTTGAAGAAAGAAGTGTTGAAAACGACAGGTGGAGGTTAGTGTCAGTCATTCACAAATTATTCGAACCACTGCTGACGAGGATAAAACCGAGCTGTCATATATTAAAGTAGCTAAATTCACAAATTATTCGAACCACCGCTGTAATATTAAACAAAATTGGAAAATGAAATGTCCTGGTGATGACTGGCATACAGTGTGCTATAGGACCAACTCTTATACGAACGTTTTCGGCCAATACATGGATCGAACACGAGACCTCGAGATTAGAGAACTAACGTCCTACTCACTGAGTCACTGTAACACAACTAAAAAGAGAATTCAAGTTGAAATCCCTACCCAAAACGTTGAGCAAGGGGACTGATTGAAAGACCGGAACGTGGTGTGCAAAATTCTTTTTTAATGTAATGCCAGCGATGGCATCTGTATGGAAATTGGGGTTCAATTTTAGATCTTGTGTCAGACTCTCTCCGTTCTGCATCATTGACATGGGGAAGCCAGACTCTCTGTCCTGTACCATTGACATGGGGAAGCCAGACTCTCTGTCCTGTACCATTGACACGGGGAAGCCTGGCCCTGTGCTCTCCATCATTGGCATGGGGAAGCCTGGCTCGGTGCTCTCCATCATTGACATGGGGAAGCCAGACTCACTGTCCTTTACCATTGACATTGGGAAGCCAGACTCTCTGCCCTGTACCATTGACATGGGGAAGCCTGGCTCTGTGCTCTCCATCATTGACATGGGGAAGCCTGGCTCTGTGCTCTCCATCATTGACATGGGGATGGCATACTCTCTCTTCTGCACCACTGACATGAGAAAGCCAGACTCTCTCTTCTGCACCACTGACATGAGAAAGCCAGGCTCTCTCTTCTGCACCACTGACATGGAAAAGTCGGGCTATCTGTTCTGCACCACTGACATGGGAAAGTCGGGCTATCTGTTCTGCACCACTGACATTTGGAAAGCCCGGTTCTCTGTCCTTCACCACTGACAAGAGACAATACGGGTTGACCTTCTGGTTAGTGAGCCAGTGCCATATATAACACTATTAGTGATAACAGAATATAACACATCTACATACCAAACAATACAGGAACTTAAACTAATGTAAGGCATATAACTATATTAAAAATATCATCCCGCCCCTCTGCTAAGAAAACGGCTGAACTCGTTTGCACCTCTTCTCCGCTCTAGTCTTGTCGTCCCTAGTCTTCTGTCTGACTTTCAGCAAACTCCTGATTATATAGCGTCCGACAAACAGGGATAATAGATAGGACTCATGATCATATTATATTGTCTGCTTTATCATGTCATGGTATGATCACTGACCAGTGCGTATTCCTTTAAAGCCACGAAGAGTGTGTTCACAGATCATATGTAGTTTGTAAATGACGCGTGGTATTTATTATATGTTTATTAGACCATAGCCAGTTCCTGACTTAACAGAAGTTTATACAGAGTCCAGCCAGCGCATAACAGTATGGATTATGTCTGTCATTACACCTAGTTTCATCTCATCAATGATAATTTCTACTCTGATTCTTTATTTCAGGATATAAATATTGGCTTGATGGTAGTGATTTAAGAACAGAGGGTGACTGGAGGTGGGGTGACGGGTCTAAAATAGAAACTGACCAATGGCTACCGGGTAATCCAAACAATAATAACGAGCACTGCCTGATACTGAGGTCCAATATACTATTCAATGACGCCAAATGTTTAGCTACTCAGCGATATATCTGTGAAAAAAAGAAATTGTAAACAAATCAGATGGCATCTCTCCATCTGTGACTGTTAACGAGTGAATTTCTAGAATTCTTTGATTGCTTATTTTTTTATTGATTACAACTAAGTACAACACATAGGACGCTTACTGTCAGAATGTCGCCATTCGAGAAGCGACCACCGTCAATAGCCATCGTATGGTTTCTATCTTGTAAATCGGGTAAAAAATGGGATTTCATCATAAATATGTTGGTATATAATTATACATGAATAAAAGACTTAATTTAGTTCGCTGTGTTATTGTTTTAATTTATGCAAACAATTGTTTCTGTGATATGATTTAGCCTGTCTATCAATAATCACCGTATGCTTGGAGCAATACAGCGGCCATTTTTTATTTTATAAGCTATGACCATTTAACCATCGACAAATAATACATTGAAAAATGATTCCGAATGTCGTCCATAACGTGACTATCCATGTGTAAAATTTCAACATATATTAAAAGTTAAACCGTTACCTACCGATCTAAATACAAACACCAAGTAAAGTTCTGCCTCGAACTCAATCTCCCAAACAGAGTTGTCTTCCCCTTGCAGTCCACACTAATCTCTGCTGTCGGCTCAATTGACTACGCCATCAAGATTCTTGGTGAAGATAGACAATGATAAAAAATACGATTTAAAACAAATAAATGATAATATATTGAATATTATTACCATATTGAAATATAAATGGGGTCACAATAAGTAAAGTAACAATGTATATACAGATATTACAGGGAACTCTTTTGCGTAAGACACGGGTAAAATGGTCGGAATACTGAACTGCGCACGTCACCGTGCTAATTTTAGAATATAATACACGTGGGTTTGTTTATCAGTACTACCCGATCGACAGGCCCAACAATTAATTTAGAAATGTCTAGTTAATCAAAATCAAATAATTCTCGATATATGTTTGAAGAATGATAGAAAAATCACTTTGCGTGATAAACATTTCGAATTCACTAAAAAAAATATAAAATTATAAAGTGTTTATAACGCCAAGAACATTTCGCTGACAGGTGCCATTTTTGACCAAGTAGTAAATCACGTGATCGATGACCTCCGGGTCAAACATTTATTGAACGTGAGCCAACGGCATAGTCGAATGCTGAGCGAGACTTGCGTGGAGAATACCTCGAACTGTCAACGGCATTGCCGTCTGCATTTCTCCGCGGAAGCGCACACTTGCACGTCCAGACTATAATATAAAGAACGTAAAATGGTAGCCACAAAGTACTCTGAATTATCACACGTTTTTAATCCATCCGGAGAGACCATCGAGGACAGATAACATTTTTGATTATAATGATATAATTATACTCAGGGGCGTAAATATGGGGGGGGGGGGGGATAGTCGGTCTCAAAATCAGTGTAGTCGGTCGCAAAATAAGAGCAGTCGGTATCAAAATAAGTACTCAATGCACACGTCACGCTACTCACACAAAGCTTTAGTATAGAATAACTTGGCAACTTATCATTTTTGAAAAAAAGTATTTCACACGATGGCAAAAAAAATAGTCGGTCTCAGAAAAAGTTCTCACCGCAGTCGGTCTCAGACTAAATGAATTAAGGAGGTGTTTTCTGACAATCAGAATTCTGCAAAATCTCTAACCAAACCCTAGTCCAGGGGGTTTCAGAGACCAAGTAAGCACCCCATTGAGGTAAAGTGCCCTCAGACCTAAACTTCAAAAATTAAAAGCTTAGTTACATCATTCTTCAACCCCATTATCTTATACTATCTCATCACTATCATATTCACAGTTACAGTGAATCGACCAGCTAGTAGTACCACTACGGAGTAAGTCGTTGGTCGACAGACTGTACAACTTGTTAGTTCTACTCCCACAAAACAGGCGACATTGACATTGGCCACAAGATTCTGTAGCATTTCTTATCCCCTCGTTAACGAATATTTGGTTCCATTTGCCATGCAATTGACAAAACTTTTTAGGCCCAGTCCCGAAAATTAAAATCTTGGTTACAAATCTGAAATTTGTTCGCACCTTCGGCGCTCGATTCCATTATAACATCATTCTTCCACTCCTCGGTTGTCTTATACTGTCTCAGCACCGTCATATCACGGTTATAGTCAAGTGTACGGTTATATTAGTAGAACCACTGGGATGTGGGGCGTGGGGCGTCAGACTATACAAATGTTATGTCAACTCTTGGAAAAAAGACGGAATTGACAGGGGCAGATCTCGAGATTCTGTTTCATTGACTAACATTTCCGGTCCTCTCGTCCACAAGAATTACTTCCAGCAATGACGTCAAATGCCAGGCTATTGACCCAATTTTTCAAAGTTTTCTCTGGTTGTTCAGTGTTTTAGGCACAATCATATATGACATAAACTTATGTCAACTTAAATAAACTGTTTTCAGCGAGACAACGATCGGCGAACAACTGTTTAATTATACAATACATGTACTATCTATGTTCTACCGGGACGCTTAATGTTATAGCCAGTGTATTGTTGACATGCATTTGGGTAGGGATTGTGACTGGCGCCCTAGATTTGGATCTGTGGTGCTCGGCTCCTGACTGCGTCACACATACTAAGCTACCCCTCCCCCTCCAAACAAAATCGTTATGTACGCTTCAGATTATACTAGAGAAAGAGAGAGAGAAATGGGGTCTAACGTCCATCAAATACAACTACGTCATTCCGGGACTAAAATATGGTTTAATTTTATTCCAATAATTCGCTTGCGCGACAAAACAATATACTGTTACTACCAAGTAGTCAAAGGGGGATTAGAACGATACTCTACGGAAACAATCTTCTCGCTTCTTCAACAAACATGGAAATATTCACTTCAGTTCAGTTATTCATAAACCATTCCAATAGATTGAAGTAAACAACAGCCGTGTCCTACCGGCTCCACTTACCGTTTCTTGAATGAAGATGCTTACCGTATATATATATTTGATTTTACTCATCTTCAAGATAGAAAGTTGGTAATACTTGTCGTGTTTCATATCGTGTTCTTAATATTAATATTAATCAATATTAAATGGTATGTACCAACTATGTACTACCTTCGCACGCCTGATACCTCCCATTCCTTTCTTTTTTTCTCTTCGTTCCACAACTCGAGTCTACGTTCTATAAATGTCAGATAATCGTTTCGTTAACTACACTTCGTTTCTACTAATTTCTGTATACAATATCCAATACAACGTTTTGACTAATTAAATGCGTGTAAACACATTTACCTTATAATTTTAGACAATATGGCGGCTTGAGGTTGACACACTCCACTGGCAGAGAAGAAAAATGTATTTATTAGTGATAATCTAATGTATAGAGCCATATAAGTTTATGATAGTTATGGATATGTTATGCTGTGCCATTTCTGATGTAAATAACCAAGTTACAATTATGCGATTTTACTAAAACGTGAGTTTTTGTGTCAATTTAAATTTCTGCTGTCAAAACATGTTTACCTGAGTACTACTTTCCAAGCGTCCAATTGTGGGTGAGTGATTATTTACAGACAGTCATGTCGATATATCTTGATCTACTGTGAATTATCTGTCTCGAAATTTATAACGGAAATTACTAAATTAACATTGATATACTATTACTAAAATTAACAATTTATCAAGGTTTCTTACTGTGCCAGATAAACTTTACTCATCACATAGGAAATCATTTCCGGGTGCTACAGTGTCATTCATTAACTCTGTCTTCGCTGATTTATATACCAGTGCTTTTTCTTATATAAATTTAATAAAAATGACGAATCATAAAGCTAAAAAGTCAAAGAGAAGTCATCAGGACACATCAACCAGCATAAACAAATTTTTAGACACTATGCTCCAGGATGATAACTCAATAAAATCCTTCTTGGCTGAGTTGCTAAAGCGAGATGTGTTTGTTAACCACCTAATGAACTCAATTAAACCTCAAATATTAACTGAATTTAATGAAAAAGTTGAACATTTGGAATCAAGAGTTGACGAACTAGAGCAATATTCCCGGCGTACATGTCTGAAAATAAGTGGTATCAGTGAGTTACCCGACGAAAATACTGATGATATTGTTCTTTCTTTATTCAACAATCATGTTTTCCCTGATGGTGCTACCAAGCTAGATAAATCACATATTGGGCGTACCCATAGAGTTGGGGACAAACAGGGCAAGTTTCACAGAGATATCATAGTACGCTTTATTAGCTACCGTGACAGGGCCTCAGTATATGCAAATAAAAAGAATCTGAAAAAGTACAATATCACGAACAAAACTAAAGTATACATAAACGAGGCGCTAACTAAAACCCGTTCAGCATTATACAAAATAACACGTAATCACTTTAAAGACAAAGTTATCAAAAACTGTTGGACCTACGACGGAAAAATATTTGTTAGTAGTTTTGACGGCCGAAAACATCTCATTACATGCGAAGATGATTTGCTACCATTCAGAAATAATGTTAACCCAAGACGATACTTACACGCAGATCAGCGTGAAGGCCAAGGTCGTCCTGAAGCGTTGGCTGCTACTCGTGAACACCCACATAACACCTATAATCTAGCGGATATCAGCACGCATCATATGAGACAACCCTCCCTGATGGATATGGGATTAACATCAAGTTAAGCTGTCGGAATAGTAAACCCAAACTCAAATAGATATGAAATGGAATATGATGCTGTAAACTTGTAAAGTCTGTTAGACATTTCTTAATTGTAAAACAAAACAAAAAAAAATTAAATTCTCATTGTATTTTCAGGAGAGTATCTACAAATCTTGCTCAATCAAAATCGCATACTCAATGTCTATTACTTTGAGTTACCCAATACTGTGCTTAACTTCTGGACCTATTATTAGTTAAGTAATTTCCGCTTAATGTTAAGTGAAAACTATGCAGATATTTAGTAATACCCGTAAAATACTTATTCTTTTATCTTACTTTTCATATATTTCGTAACGACATGATAAATGAATTTAGTAGAACTATGATCGTGTGTTTTAAGAAAGTTGTACCTAATAATAACATAAATGTCTACGTTTGGTATTACCCGCGTATAGTATATTCCAGTGTGATGTTTTTTCACACAGACCTCACCAACCAGCGACACTTCAGTTAGACACAATCTGTTTTAAACAAGTTGTACCTAATAATAACATAAATGTCTACGTATGGTATCACCCGCGTATAGTATATTCCAGTGTGATGTTTTTTCACACAGACCTCACCAACCAGCGACACTTCAGTTAGACATAATCTGCTTAAAATATATCTGGGAATTGTATTTATCAAATGCCGTTAATATAAATTTAAAACTATTTAGCACGCCATTTTATAAGTATTCCAGAAACTACCGAGTATGATATATACAGATGGCTTACCCTTAGATATAGATATATATTAGCACGAGAAACATCCATGGTGACATTATACATCATACCCACATAGCTGCCATTTTATATAGCTATACTAAATTATATAGTACGATACCTGCATGAATATATACCTAGACTGAGATACCTGTGTATTGCCATTTATAGTCCTGCGAAGCTTAAAAAGGGACAATACCACTCTTGCTGGCTTGACAGGTTCCAAAAAAGAAAAGAAAAATTTAAAAAAAATAGCCTTATCCTAGCTAACTACTAGATGTTTAAGTGTCCTACCGGTTGTGTAAATTATCCATTACATCCTATTTTACTTGTCAAGAGGGTTTGAAAATATATTTAAATCCAAGTTACATTTGAAAGTGTTTACGTAAAACTTTTCAACCCATGTTGTTACCATGTAGTTGAATTTTCCCAATTTTTTAAATTTGATGTGTTAAGATGAAATTTGTACCATCAATTTATTGGAATATTGTGAAATAGTACAATTTGACCAGAATAATGATTGGAGCATATTATTCAGTTACAACAAGAGTTGTATTGGGGCTTTAATACTAGTATGCACACAATAGGTCTAACACAGTAAAGCTACCCAGTGATATACTCATTGTTATTATTTAAAGGCATGCGAGGTTATAAGGCCAAAACAGACAGGACAAACAAGTATGATGTCTTCTTGCCATTGTGTTTACATATTATATTCACCATGCTACGTGTAAAGTTATCGAATATCTCTAGGATTACTTCGGACGTAATCATAAGTTTCCGCACTAATTATACTAGTTAATTTAAATTAATGATATACGCAACCAGCACAGTATACACATCCCTACCTGTCGACTGAACTTTCTTCTGCAAAAGGAGTAATTAATACGGATTACTCTGTTCACAAGTTATTTAACTTGTTGTCCATCATGTGTTTGTATATATGTTTCTTTTCTAATTTTGACACGTTCTGTACATACTATGTTTTGTTTATTGTTATGTAATATATTGCATATTTGCTTCTCACCTCTATATAATTCCATTCATCTAACTTCTAGGAGTGTAAAATGTATTAATTTCACTTTTAACGAAAATTTTAATTTAAAAACAGATCTGATTATAGATGCATACCGAAATAGATATAAATATATGTTTGATTGTCCCGTTTTTACATGTGAACGTAAAATACTACTTAACGACAGTCACGATTAAAACGAATAATATGTGCCCTCTCAAACGGAACAATCAACATTCCTTAAATATGATCTTACAACCTATCTTTTGTTATGGTATAAATATGCATCTACTGCTTGTAATTAAAACATTGCTTATTATCGGTTGCGTTGAACGAAACCCTGGTCCTTTTAATACACTAAGTACAGGTAATATTTCAATTGTCCACAATAATGTATGTAGTTTATTGCCAAAATTAGATATAATTGAAGCTGAATTCTCCATTTATGATATAATATGTATTACTGAATCCCATCTTGACAACACTATTAAAGATTCGTTTATTTTACTGCCTGATTATACAAGTCCTGTTAGATTAGATAGAAATAGGCATGGGGGTGGGGTTGTTGTTTATATTAAAAATAACCTACATTTTCAGATAAGGCATGATCTCACAAACCCTGATATTGAATTAATTTTTATAGAGATTTTTACCGATAATACTAAATTCTTACTCGGAGTTATTTATAGACCTCCAAATACAAGGGTTGCATTTTGGGATATATTTTATGACACGTTATGTAATGCACTCGATAGTGGCCCCTTTCTGATTCTAACAGGGGATTTTAACGTTAACATTTTAAGTACTTCAAGTAATTGTATTAAATTTAAAAAACTATTACAAAGATTAAACCTCGAAAACTTGATAAAAGTTCCCACAAATTTCACAACGCTACCTGGCTCATGTATCGATCTTTTTATTACTAATAAAAAATCACTTATATCAGATACTAATGTTAATGCCCCTATATGCAGTACACATTCACCAATAATATTATCTTTAAATATAAAAACATACAAAAAATTAGCATACAAAAGAACTATTAGAAATTATAAACTTGCTGATTATGAAGGTTTAAATAATGAGTTATTAACTGTCGATTGGTCAAAAGATGTTTTTAATAATGATGATATTAATAAAATTTACCATAGCTTTTTAGATGTTTTAAATAAAGCCTTAATACAGTATATCCCAACAAAAGTAGTAACTATAAGACCAAATGATAAGCTATTTATGAATAACACTATACGTATAAAAATACGAAAAAGAAATAGAGCACACAAACGCGCCAAAAAAACTAATAATCCTAATCATTGGCTATTATTTAGAAAAATACGAAATGAAGTAATAACATTAATTAGGGAAGCTAAAAGTAATTATAAAAGCAAATTAGAACAACAAATAAATAATAACAACCTGCCTTCAAATAAATGGTGGAAAATAGCTAAATCTATAGCAAGTTTGGAAAATGAAAAGATAGCCACTTCTCCATTAATATTTGAAAAACGCGTTTACACACACCCACTTGACAAGGCAAATATCCTCAACTCCTATTTCGCCCCGATTTCAAAACTAAATGGAGTACCTGATCTCCCAAATTTTGCTTCTCGTAGTAACAACGAATTACATCAATTTATTATAAGCGAACAAGAAGTAAGAGACCAGCTACTGATTCTTAACTGTTCAAAACCTTCTGGCCCCGATAACATCAGCCCAGCTGTGCTAAAAAAGATAAATCTGTCAATCACAAAACCTCTCACTAATTTTTTTAATTTTTCATTGGAACGTCAATTATTACCTGATATTTGGAAGACTTCTCATATCATTGCAGCGTTTAAAGGCAAGGGTGATCCGCATTACCCCGACAACTATAGACCAATTTCATTAACATGCTCATTATGTAAAATACTAGAGAAAATCTTATTCAAAAATCTTTATAATTTTATCAAAGAAAATAAACTGCTATATAAGTATCAGTCTGGCTTTCAACCAAACGACTCCACAATAAATCAACTTTTAGAAATTTATGATGTCATAATAAGTAATCTTGATATAGGTAAGCAAATTCGATTTGTATTTTGTGATGTATCAAAAGCGTTTGATAAAGTTTGGCATATGGGTTTATTGTCTAAATTAAAACAATATGGAATAAGTCAAACACTTTGTATTTGGATTGAACACTACTTAAGTAATAGACAACAATGTGTAGTTTTAGAAGGTTTTAAATCAAATTATTTGCATACTGATTCCGGAGTTCCCCAAGGAAGCGTACTTGGTCCGTTTTTATTTTTAATTTATCTAAATGATATTTCTGATAATATAACTAACAATATAAGGCTATTCGCCGATGATACCTCACTTTTTACCATTATCCATAATGATCCTGTAAGTAGCGCGATCACTATAAATAAAGATCTTAATATTATCTCATCGTGGGCTAAACAGTGGTGTGTAACTTTTAACCCCAATAAAACCAAAAATATTATTTTTAGTAGAAAAAATACAATTCATCCAGACGTTATCTTCGATGATACAAAAGTTGAAAATGTAAATAGTCATTGTCATTTGGGATTAACATTTCAGTCTAACGCATCATGGTCAAATCATATTTCAAATATATACAAGAAACCTTGCGGTTGTCTTAATATTTTGCGTATACTAAAATATAAAATTAATAGAATTTCACTTAACAAAATATATTTTGCTTTTATTCGCCCTATTCTAGAATATGCTGATATTGTATGGGATAACTGCTCAATGAAAGATTCTGATCTATTAGAAAGTGTCCAGACTGAAGCGGGTAGAATAATAAGTGGCCTTAGAAGAAATTCATCTAAAACTAATTTATACAATGAACTGGGATGGGAATCACTATCCAATCGCAGAAAAAAACACAAATTAATATATCTATACAAAATAAAAAATAATCCTTGCCCAAGCTATCTGTCTGAAGTCTTTAACAAATTTAAACCATTAGTTTCCAATTATAACCTTCGTAGTGAATATCAGAACCTCAATCCACCATTTTGTAAAACCACTTCGTATTCTAATAGCTTCTTTCCCTGTACAATTAAACTTTGGAACGATCTACCTGAACTTATTAAAAAGTCACAAACGTTAAGTACATTTAAATCAGGCCTTTCACGTGTATATCCTTTAATTAGACCACCCTTATATTATAATACTGGAAATAGAAAAGAGAATATTATTCATTGTCAATTAAGAAATAAAGCTAGCAACTTAAATAATCACTTATTCCACCATTTTCTGAGTGACACAAAAGTGTGCCCTAACTGTAATTCTACAGACGAAGATAATTACCATTATTTTTTCATATGTCCAGCTTACTCTGCCACAAGAACAACTCTCCGAAATAATATACAAAAGCTTAAACTAAATGTTACAATGGATCTAATTTTATATGGCAACACCAATATTCCAGATGATACCAATTTTAACATATTAGAAATAGTGCATAAATTTATAAAAGATAGCAAGCGGTTTTAAAACTTTAATTATTAAAACACTATGTCTACATTATGTAATATTCTTTTTTTTTAATAACCTTAAATGTAATTATAATATACATGTATATCAAGACAAAACATTACACTCCATGAAATGTATATATGTTTGTAATTCACTACCTATACATATGTTTACCATTGATTAATGTAAAAAAAAAATTAAAACTATTTTATATGTTTGGAGAGAACTTATATAGGCATTTGCCTGTTGTTCAATCCATTTCAGTTTATTGAATAAAATATTGTTTAAACTAATAATTTTATACCAGTGGTTAAGTGAGTAAATGAGTAAGACGCGGTCTCGCTAGCCTGGAAGGTCGCGTGTTTTATACCAGTGGCTAAGTGAGTAAATGAGTAAGACGCGGTCTCGCTAGCCTGAGAGGTCACGTGTTTCCTCCCAGTGTTGGCTCAGAAGGCTCATCTGGATTTTCCGATGTGGTTTCCCCTTGTCGATGATACGGGGAGGTGGGGGGGTTTGAGAACGACAGCTGTCTAGTCGTTCGGATGGGATGAAATCCCGAGGTCCCGAGTACGTATTTAGCCAGCGTGGCCCTTTCATATAACATAGATTGAATAATGAAGTATTTGATACAAAACAACAAGGGTTTTTCTTTGGTAGGGGGGGGGGTCCATATTCTTGCCTCAATAGATCTGCGCCTTCATACTTAAACTATTGAATTAAAAAAAACACACCTTCTAGAACTCTGAGGCCCTCATCCGTTTGTTTGATGTTATGTCAACAGCGATCACGATTAAAAACAATAGGTGATAGAGCATTCAGTATCCATGCACCAAACGCTTGGAATTCATTACCTTTTAACATTAGAAAATCTACAACAATTACAATTTTTAAGAAACATATTGAAACTCATTTATTTAAGAATATATATTTTAATCTAGGTATTTAAATAGTCTTATTTTCTAATTCAATAATTTCCTTATATTATTTACAGTGTTATGTATAAGTTTATCAAATTTTATGTTAGTTTATTTTATTCCTGAATTATTGTATAGTATTTTGTTTGTTTTATATTGTTTTTGGGTTTTTTTAATACTTACTTTGTAAAGCGTATTTGAGCACTATGTGAATTATGCGCTATATAAATGTTTTTAATGATAATAATAACCTCTGACGGCAACCCTGCCCTTAGTTCCGATGTCCCCGTTGGTGTTGGCATGTCATGTATGGGAATTCCCCTTGTTTTTCATAAATTATTTCATATTACATTCATACAATGATGAGTTTGTTGGTTTATACAAAACTAAACACACCGCTTTCATTTTAAACTTATACACGTATTGTGAAACCTTATACCCCCTTTGTCAAGTTGCACTCTTGCGAAACAATATAAAATACCAATGGCAATCCAAGTAGAACGTTAATGATCGTTATCACACGTCACGTGAATAAAGTTAAAGAAAGAAATTGGTAAATCGTGATCATTTTTTAAGCAGGTAAGAACTTCCTCTTTTACATTTTATATTAAAGATTAAAACATGCGGATGAAATCCATCCTTTTAACAAGATTCAGGAGAACGTGAGCCTCAAACTGAAGTAAAATAGATCACAGTAAGTATGTTAATAAATGGTAGTGGATGTAGTCCTTCAGATAATACGACAATTTAGATTGTATTTATGTCGGGTAAAATACTTACTATAATACTAACCTTGTTTTAGTCGTGAATTATCATCCAAAGTCTTCCACGGTGAAAACACGAAATATATTTGTCAAATTACATCAAACGGTTGTGATCTTACCGGAAAAAGATGGGCTTCTGACATCCAATATTTAAGACAAAAAAAACAATTTACCATTGGTACGTAGTGCGTTTCGGTGCCATTTGTAAGTGATATCAAACGGTGATCCATATTCTTATCTAGAAAACATGCACAATAAATACTATTGTTGTAGACACAAATAACCCACACTCCAGATAGATATTGTCATTCTACTGTCCTAATATTGCCTCTAAGACTAAGCAGTGAATAAACAATTAATAATGATATAGTTGTTTAATTCATTCTATTGTTTTGTTTTATATTTAATACGAGCTGAAATCTTTACTTTCATAATTTCATATAAAATAAATTTCAACATCGTGGCCTTCGTCGTGTTTTAATTACTCGTCTACAGATATAAATCGGATTACGTTTATCCTTTAGAAAGTCACTTTAATTCGACTATTTGACATATCCATTTAGAAAGCTACCTTAATCAGGCTGGTTAAACCTAACTTCGTCTTTTACCTTGGGTGATGTCGGAGATGATTTATAAAAGGTCATCCAAGACGGATGCTATAACAAGTTTGTTGCGTGAGTTTTCGGTTCTGGTCTATTACCCATAAGTCATGCGTGTAACAGAAAAAAGATCGTATGAAATTTAATACAATCTATATAACTGGTAAGCTGATACCTTTGACCTATGAACCCGAGCTTTTTTATAATAAAGGGTTTATTAGTTATTAGAATTCAGTATTTAGTATGTACAGAAAGTGGTTAGAAATTAGACAGTTTTCATTAATTAGCAGGTGTGTAACTAACTGTAAAAAATGTCACTACTAGTACTATAGTGTAGAAGCGTGATTAATTATAACATTTATCACTATTGAATGCATAAACCTGGACAATAGAATAGTGGGTTGTAACTAACGGTTAAACAATCCGTGAAAAAACTAAAAAAACGTTCCGGACACAAAGATTACCAGGATAAATTTATCAAAATGTGTCGTTCCTGTAATTTACAGAAATTTCTTCTATTAAAATAAATCCAAATACAAAAAAAAGTCCTGGTAATTTTTGTTTTCAGAGCCCGAAAGAGACAAAAATGTTATTGAATTAGAGACAATTAACTCCTCGCTGTTGTAGCGTGCCCAAGGCTTACCATTTACTTAATACGCAGTCCTTTTCCACCAACATAAGAATACGGAATATCCTAACTATATTCGGTTGACACAAACAGCTACTCGTTAGTGATTGGACCGGTTTAGAGGCTTTCAGATGTAAACTTGCGGTATTTTAAATTTGCAGGCATGCGAACTCTGTCATAGAGACACATAGGTTTACAGTGGTGGTCACTCTGTTAGGCTGTGACTATTGCTAACATGTGGTAAGCAAGAATGACAAAAAAGCCTTACGACAACAGACCGCATTTTTAACCGATTTAAATGAAAGTTACAAATTATGATAACATTAATAATATCTCTGAGTTGTCAAACTTTCGGACACTTTCGGTTCGCAATTTCCGAGATATAGAGGCTACCACATATTTGTTTGGTACGACCCCAGTCCGCAATAATCAATCAATTTCAATGAAACTTACAGATAACGATAACATTAGTGATATCTCAAAGAAGTCAAAATTTTGGTTAGCAGTTTCCGAGAGAGAGAGAGAGAGAGAGAGAGAGAGAGATTTAATGTGCTTCTTCTTGTTTCACCAAAGGGAATCTTTCTCACCACATCTGACACCAATTTATAATAATTCAACACTATTGTCAAGCAGAATTTAAAACATTGACGATAAGGATTCCAATATAGCCATAGGAACAGGCAAGGCTGTACGTTCTATCAGAGACCGTTCCTAAAGGAAATAGTGTCTTTAGTAAATTGTGTTAGAATCTTTATTTCGACGAGGCAGACAGAAAACATGTATACTCAGGCGTGTTGCTAGCGGGAGGGGCAAGAGGGGCAAGAGGGGCACGTTGCTCCGATTGGTTCCAAGGGAGGCAGCTGCCCCCCCCCCCACCGCTAGCTACGGACCTGATTTTTTTGACATTGCTTTAAAACAATCCATCAGTACCTGTAATATTTTTTAAAAAATCTTTCGATGGATCCTCCTTTTAACCCCGAGAACATCCATATTTTATTATTGTTCTTGTGTTTTGAGGAATTTAAGGAATTTAAACGTTGATAGATGTAGCTAAAATATGTGATCGCCAAACCCGTGGGTTAAATTTTAGTCATTTGTTCATGATTAAAATTAGAAATTCAAAGCAGCCAAACCTCTAACTCAATATTTCCCATAAAATTTGAAATTTAAAACACGAATGATTCTATATTTGTCCATTTCAATCAATTTGATGCTGCCGTGACAATGTCAGATCACAGTATCCAATATTCACGACACAGCGAGCGTTTTAATATCAATTCGGGAATTGTGTACTTAATAATAATAATGCGGAAGTATTTAGTAATGGCTGATTTACAAACGACGCAACAATAACATAAAAAGTGTAGAATGGCCTAAGCGGGTGTAATTATTCACCTATTTCAACGAACAATGCAATTTTTAAAAAAAAAATATATGAATCACTCAATCAGCTGATGTATGCTTTTACTTCTTATTTAGGTGGTTACCCCTTTTTATCCTACATTGACTGGCCTACCCTTTTATTATTCAAATGACATTATTATATACATTTTAAGGTTCCACCGAAAAGCGCATATATAAAGTTATCAGTTAATAGTGTGACAAAGCATGAACCTATTGAATGCCAGTTACTTTTAGAAACAAGGACATTGTTCATAGGGACTTCTTACTTTTTGTGTATCTATATTCTGTACGCTTGTGTTTGGTTCGAGTGCTACTTATGGTTTCTTAATCATTTTACTTTGTAGAGTAAATATGGACCACCAGTTGTGTACTGCCCTTCTATATCTGTGCATGCTATCAGGTAAACTTGTATACCAATATTCTTTTATAAAGATTAGAAAATATAAAGATAGTAAAAACAGTGAACATCCAAAAATTGATGGCTGGGCTTAAATAAACTATGTAAGATTTAGATAAAGAGCTGACTGTTCTTGCTATGATAGTTACAAAATAAATAAGAAATAAATATTATTTAAAAACAAATTATATTTCTACAGTTTGTCAAGCCGCAACCTATGTGAATATATCCGACACAGCTATTATGACGTTTACTGATTTGCCTACAAACACAGAGATAAAAGCACCAAATGATATTAGTATTGTTAACAAGACTGGTGGCACCTGTCTGTTAATAGCTGATCCATCCAAGTAT
The DNA here is from genome assembly GCA_917208275.1 of Patella pellucida. Taxonomy (NCBI): domain Eukaryota; kingdom Metazoa; phylum Mollusca; class Gastropoda; family Patellidae; genus Patella; species Patella pellucida. The sequence goes on along the minus strand of OU795038.1, from coordinate 87,056,008 downwards.
GAATTACTGACTACAGATTGTGATCCAATTCTCAATATTCAAATAAAATCAGTGAAATTAACAGATGCCGGTGATTATAGCTGTTCGATAACTGATTGTCAACAAAGACTGATTGTTTTAGGTTAGTATAATGTATACTATATAAATATTGTTTTACGTATTGTCTGGGATACTTGTAAACCATACAAGCTGCTTATATAAATACTGTTTATGTATTGTCTGGAATAATTGTAAACCATACAAGTTGCTTGTACTGATTGTAAAAATTAATTTGTGGTTTTAGCAGGGTAGCAAAAAGACGGGTTAATCTTCTGGCTGTATAGTAACTTTACCGGTATCGGTAGTTGTATAAATAAATTGATTTTAATGATATCAATTATAAGTTTTCGTTGTATTTGTAAAAGTTACATCTTGAGTTTGTCGATTTTAAAGGTACACCAACAAAGCCTGTTATAACAGCGTCTACAGACGATCTAAAGAGTGGTGGGGACCTGTCTTTAACTTGTTTAAGTAACTCAACAACACAACCTTCAAATCATGATCTAGCCTTTACTTACACATGGCTGGAGAATGGGATAAAACGATCGGAAGACACGTCATCTTTATATCTTAAAGATGTGGATAAATCAATGTTTAATAACAGTTATATATGTATGGCTCGTGAAAGACAAGGAAAACTGTCAATACCAAGTGAAGAATTTTTACTTCAAATGCAATGTACGTATAGAATGACGAGGTTGTGGAATACGTTAATTTCATTGAGATATAACTTACTCTAAATGAAGCTGTACCAAAATGTTATTCCACACATTAGACAATTGGATTATATACTGACTTCCGTTAGGAAGTTGAATAGTATAAAGACTTGTATTTGACAAATAAATAATATAGTAACATTATTGGATAAATGGATAATATAATGACTTATATTTGACAAATAAAAAATATATTATAACTTCTATTTGATAAATGGATAATATAATGACTTATATTTGACAAATAAAAAATATATTATAACTTCTATTTGATAAAAGGATAATATAATGACTTATATTTAATAAATGGATAATGTAATTACTTTGATTGTTACTCCGCTTTTTTGAAGAAAAAAACAACGAATTATCTTTTTCTACTAAATATTTCATTATATTTATTTCAGATAGGGGTGCCCTCATTGCTACCGTGAATGGTAATTCAAGTTCGTCGGTGGTTCTTCGGAAGGGCGATACACTTAATTTTACATGTCATAGTGATGGTTATCCCGTTCTCGATAGTATTAATATCCAGAAAGAGCGTGATATATTTACAACTATTCTTGAATCCAACATCGCAAATTATACTAAGATTGACATTGACTGCTTAGATGATACAGTACTAAGGTGTAGAGGACTTGGGAGAAGTGTGGATATATATTCCAACGAAATAACTGTTAAAATAGCATGTAGGTATTATAAATAACATGTAGGTATTATAAATAACATGTAGGTATTAAATTACAGCATATGTAGATATTATAAACGTTAGTATCAACACGTACTACAGTATTATCAACACGTACTACAGTAGTATTAACACCTACTACAGTAGTATCAACACGTTTTACAGTAGTATCAACACCTACTACGGTAGTATCAACACCTACTCTGTAGCATGGACCATAAACTGGGTAGGTTGTCATCGTAGCCATCTTGTCGAAATTGTCCAAGGAACAGGCATGCCAAGTCTCGTGTCGATCATCCCTTGTCTGTTCTAATTTCTGACTCTAAGATTCCCCACAGTTTAGCCATCATGTTTCGAGCCATTCATGTGAAAGAAATCACGTTATATGCAATCGAGTTATAGTCAACAGGTTCAAAATATTCTTCAGTTTACATCAGATTACCAACCTTGAGTAGACACGCACAAAATACGTGGATTATTTGTTCTTGTTAAAAATTAATCTAGGACTACCCGATAGTCGAATATGGAGAGCGGAGCCGTCAAAAACTTACATTCTCTACTACATTTCGTTTGTTGGCAGATCTATTACAATGGACGTGGGCGTTCTTTCAATGTTCAGCCAATTACAAAATCCCGCCTCCAACCCCCCAAAAATCCGTTCAGGTTGTACATCATAGGTTATTCTGTATACAGTGTCATATATACAGTGTTACTTTAAGCTTTATCTGAAGCGGGTGAATCGTTGGATTTTTACCATGTCGATTCTTATAAATGCTTACAATCATTGAAGCAAATCCAACATAATCTGGATTATAACACGCGAGTGATTGTGAATCATGTTTTTTAGCGCGTATTGCGCCAGGTAGGGTAAGCTTACTCTTCTAGACACCTGTTACTACTGTTTGTCGTGTATTTTGTACGCGACGAACAGTCCATTGCTGATTACACTATTTTGCCTATATCACTTTTTAGGACTTAGAGTTTTGCCTAATGGTTTGGATTGTTCGTAATTGGTGTTATTTTATTCATGTCCCAGCCAGTTAGATGAAACAGTCAGATATAATTTTATTAATGGCCATTTATTATCTCCCATTACGAATGGATTTTCTTCCAGGTCCCCCACAGTTATACCCAAATACAGCAGGTCCAATAATTCTGTATGGTGAAAACTACCGTTACAGATATTTGAAAGTGAAAATACTAGACTATCCCATACCCAAATACACCGTACAACGGCTAACTGCAAATGGTCTCGTACCTCTTCCACCAATCCATGATATTGAACGAAGACCACTGGAATGTAGAATTATTTTTCATAATTTTAATAAAGATGTTTATGGTACTTACCAATTAAAAGCTGAGAATTCTGAAGGTATTCTAATAACAAACTTTACAGTGGCAGGTGAGTTAGAATACAAGCTTATCACGGGAACATTTACACTTGAATTACGTTAGACAACTCGGTCACTATAACCCATTTCAGCCAGGTGGCGCATTTCTTCAGATCATTTGTCAATCATTAAATTTCACTTTACGACCTCTAAATATATAGGATAATAATATATCGGTTATTTCAATTTTACTCTGAATGTGGATTGTATTTTATATGTAGGGCCACCGGAACCACCTAAAAATGTGATAGCATGGAGCACAACACCCAATTCAGCTCATGTGTCATGGCAGCCTGGTAACAGTTATAACCTCACGCAAACGTTTAGAGTTTATATGAAAAACAACGTGATTTTATGGAAGGAGCTGGGCCGGTATATTGATTCTGGGTCAGTTATTACTATGATTGCTACTTCACTAGAACCAGACACAAGATATTATTTCTTGGTTGTAGGTCAAAATCTCGGCGGTTATGGTTTTTATTCAGAAGTAGCTACAGTTGTAACTATAAGTAAGTACTAATAGTTAACCTGTTGGAGTTGAGTTTATACAGTTGACATGTGAAACATGAAAAGATCTGTTTACAACAAAGAATTGGCTTTAACAGAAAACATTCAAGAGATAGGGATAATGATGATATTATGATAATAAAAATAATTATAATCATATCATAAAAACCCAGTTATAATCGTAGCTGAGAATTAATAATAATCATAGCAAACAATTAATAATAATCATAACAAACAATTAATAATAATTATAGCTTAGAAATGATTATAACCTTAGATTATAGTTTAAGAAATGATTATAACCTTAGATTATAGTTTAAGAAATGATTATAACCTTAGATTATAGTTTAAGAAATGATTATAACCTTAGATTATAGTTTAAGAAATGATTATAACCTTAGATTATAGTTTAAGAAATGATTATAACCTTAGAAATGATTAAGAAATGATTATAACCTTAGATTATAGTTTTAGAATAAATTATAACCTTAGATTATAGTTTACAAATAAAAAGAAACATGATATTGTTTTAACTTCCTTAAATCTGGGGGTTTTTTTTCGTTTTTGTTTTTCATTTTTCATTTTTCATGTTTACATTATATAGCTAGGTTATACTAGGATATATTATATAACTAGGTTATACTAGTATACATTATATAGCTAGGTTATACTAGGATACATTATATAGCTAGGTTATACTAGTATACATTATATAGTTAGGTTATACTAGTATACATTATATAGCTGGGTTATACTAGTATACATTATATAGCTAGGTTATACTAGGATACATTATATAGTTAGGATATGCTAGTATATACATTATATAGCTAGGTTATACTAGGATACATTATATAGCTAAGTTATACTAGGATACATTATATAGCTAGGTTATACTAGTATACATTATATAGCTAGGTTATACTAGTATACAGTATATAGCTGGGTTATACTAGGATACATTATATAGCTAGTTTATACTAGGATACATTATATAGCTAGATTCTACTAGTATACATTATATAGCTAGGTTATACTAGTATACATTATATAGCTAGGTTATACTAGTATACAGTATATATAGCTAGGTTATACTAGTATACAGTATATAGCTAGGTTATACTAGTATACATTATATAGCTAGGTTATACTAGGATACTGTCACACAATTGGTTCTTTCAGGTTAAGATGACAAGACTAGTTTCAGCTTCTATTAATACTTTAATTCTGCTTCTAACATAGTATGTACAAACATGGTAATATAAAAGACATCCAGAACTAGGTTACATTACATGGTCGTGGTCCGGTCTTAACTCTAGACCTGTGCGGCCTAGAGTTAACTACCGGACTGTCACCGAGCTTCGGGCCGGTCTCCTTGTCTCCCAGACCCCGACTGTCGATTCGTTTCTGTTCTGGGTTTATAAAGGGGTTCTAGACCAAGGAGTTCATTAGACACCTGTCTACTGTATCATATCAGTACAGTTTGCTTATCATACCAAAGACAGTTAAATCAAACAATTACTTAAGGTTACATCATGACATAAGGAATTCTACTAAGACCTCAACGGGTGGCGATAGCAGGTTGATATGTCAAGATAGAAAATATCGTCTATGGCATCTGTCATTTTGTAACATACCTTCCCTTCTTTTTTGGAAAAAATATGGAATATTTTTTTTTATATTAAAGCCATCACAAATTTGAATACAAATGGGATCGATACAACTAATCTAATTGAAATGTAATCAACAATAATAATAATGAAAATACACAAAAAAAACCAACAATCATCAAATGTCATAATATAGACAAACACTAATCTATGAGTTATATAAACACAAAGTTATTTTTCTCACATCGCTAGGTCTCACACAACATAATACAAATTCTTTTCTTCTTTTTATTTCATCTCGCGAGTCATTGAATTCACATATCTAAGACACGTTATTCTAAGGTTCACACACGCGAGCGAGTTACTGGAATCACACACATAATACAATTATTTCTTTCTTTTATTGTTGAATTGTTGTCCTCTGCTTCTTTATCATATATACCTTATTCTTGTGTAAGGAGGGGGTAGGCCTATAAATGATTTTTTTTCTTCTTCTTTTAATTTCCTCTCCTCTGTTCAGTTGACCGTAATGGCAAGGGATCAGTGTTTCTGGTAGTCTTATCTTTTCTCTATCCCCCTGACCGGGACGGTATGTTATGACATGTGCTATGTGAAGAGTATTATAACTGTCAACCGTGCCTAAGTTTAATCATCTGTTTATCATATCATGGAGTGAACTCAATTAATAGTTAATCAATTAGCAAGTGGAACAGGCTGACTTTAGGTAACGATCTAACGATATTAACATAATTATTTACATGGATGCAATTGAAATTAGGTTTTCATGTTGTTTTATCTCAAGATAAAGAATTATGAATGATCTGAACACATTTCAGAATCTTGAATAAGACTTTTTTTGAAAACATTTAGCAAAAATAATAACGGTCTATCTCTAAGTTTAGAACATAATACAAAACATAACTTCAATTTCGCTTCCCTTTAAGCGCATCTCAAATTCTCTTGAGAAATATACATAAAATCTCTACCGAACTTTCGGCCATCCCATCAAATCGTGGGGCAAAATAAAAATATCTCCCGTAATTGACAATACAAATAAAATAAAATCTCTCCCGTATCTACCCGGGTCCTCCAATTTAATTTTTGGGGCAATTATAACGTTAAGACAAACAAACAAAAAAAACCTTAGAGCTAAACGATTAATACTTTGCTAAATTTCAAATTACGATACGGTTTACTCAATTTTTAGTTAAACAATTCACGACACATTTGAGTTCTCGATTGCGAATGCCAAAATGTGTGTTTAAAAACAAACAATGATAATCTATAATCTTTTAAAACAACATGACTCCTTTTAAAAACAAACAATATATTTACAATTTTGTTTTAGTCATTTCCCTACAACTGGTTAAATATTGTTCCACTATCTAACATGAAAGCCAATATATTAAATTCAGTACTTACACCATGATATGAAAGGAAGCGTGATGATAAACTGCTGATTTCCCAGTGAAATTATAATACATAGCACTAATGTCATTATGAACCGTTGCCATGGTAGGATTAGAAAAAAGACTTACCCGGAACTTGTGAATACTAATATCCGTGGCCTGTGATCTGCTTCTAGTGGTAGGACTTCAAGCGTTGCCCTGGTCAAAAACGGCCCCAGTTATTTATGTCACACAATTGGTTCTTTCAGGTTAAGATGACAAGACTAGTTTCAGCTTCTATTAATACTTTAATTCTGCTTCTAACATAGTATGTACAAACATGGTAATATAAAAGACATCCAGAACTAGGTTACATTACATGGTCGTGGTCCGGTCTTAACTCTAGACCTGTGCGGCCTAGAGTTAACTACTGGACTGTCACCGAGCTTCGGGCCGGTCTCCTTGTCTCCCAGACCCCGACTGTCGATTCGTTTCTGTTCTGGGTTTATAAAGGGGTTCTAGACCAAGGAGTTCATTAGACACCTGTCTACTGTATCATATCAGTACAGTTTGCTTATCATACCAAAGACAGTTAAATCAAACAATTACTTAAGGTTACATAATGACATAAGGAATTCTACTAAGACCTCAACGGGTGGCGATAGCAGGTTGATATGTCAAGATAGAAAATATCGTCTATGGCATCTGTCATTTTGTAACAATACATTATATAGCTATGTTATACTAGTATACATTATATAGGTAGGTTATACTAGTATTCATTATATAGCTAGGTTTTACTAGTAAACATTATATAGCTGGGCTATACTAGTATATATTATATAGCTAGGTTATACTAGTATACATTATATAGGTAGGTTATACTAGTATACATTATATAGCTAGGTTATACTAGGATACATTATATAGCTAAGTTATACTAGGATACATTATATAGCTAGGTTATACTAGTATACATTATATAGCTAGGTTATACTAGTATACATTATGTAGCTGAGGTATAACAACAACATTTTTCATTAACAGAGCCTGGTGATAAACAGCAAGATCGACCATCTTTATCACAAGAAGACACACCTCCGTCTACAACACTCCCAACAACACATACATTTGTAGAGACTGGGGCCACAGAGGAATTAAGTTTCGGAGCTGGTATTGGCATTGGTATAACGATAGGTGTTGTTGTAGCCGTCCTCATCACTGTCGTTATATTTGTCATCAATAGAAAATTTGGTATGATATATTTATACCTCTTATTTTTACCATTTGAACTGATTAAAGATTAGAAACATATTTACTGTTAAACTGGTTTGATAGTAAATGTATAAGGACAGGGAATATATATAGTTGATATGGGGTAGTTGATAAATATTCGTCACTGTCATTTTATTGGTTGGGCGGACAAATGGTTTAGGCCGTGTATGTTAAATTACAAGGTCTGTCATTGAGTCAGTTGGTGTCGTTTCGACTTTCATTTGTACGAGTAGCGTCGCCTGACCAACCTCGGGAATTTCTCCGGGTGCTATGTGTTCCTTCCACTGTTAAAAATCCCTATGCGCAAGAGACTTATCGGGAACTTTTTGTATAATTATTTAAACATACATTATGCAAGAGCTAAATCTGCCTAATGAAGGTCCTTCTTTAGACGTGAAACGTTAATAATGTTATATAAACTATTAATTAGAAATTTATTAACAAGAAAAGGCCACACCATCTTCAGTGTTTGTTTTTTGATTATTTTGGACAACAAAGTGTACTATTTTACAATATTCCAATTAATTGATGATACAAATTTCATCTTAAAACACCGAATTTTCTAAAATTGGAAAAATTCAACTACATGGTTTGAAAACCTTTACGTAAACATTTCGTAAAGGTTTCCAAATTAAAAAAAAATTCTGGACCTGTCAAGCCAGCAAGAGTGTTATTGTCCCTTTAACACACGGTACAATTTTACGGATAAACAATTACTGAGTTTAATACTAAACAACGTTCCGAAAGGGATACTCTTGTCTTTATGAAGAAAGTTTAGTATTAAACTCAGTAATTGTGTACCTTCATGTATAAAAACATACCTTGTGTTAATATGTTCAATAAGTAAATGCCAATTAAAGAAGATTCCCTTTACATTATGTAGATTTTAACTATTATAGTGAAAACTGCCAGCTTTTTTTATCTAATTTTCCATAATGTATCTTTAAATAGTTCATAAAGGAATAAATAAAGAGACGAATCTTAGAGTCTTCCCTTGGTATTTGACGGTGTATAGCTTGGCGTTGATAATTATAATTAATAAAACTAGGTGATATTAAGGTTAATAAGATAAGTGTTACACAAATATCAGTTGGTCAAATCTTGACTTAATTATTCTAGTTTGTGTAATTACAGCCATGAAGTTATACGCACAGTCAGAACCGGTACCACGACCGTCAATACCAGAATATCTCGATCTCACCTATTCAACACCAGGTAAGACATAATATCATTCCTCGACTCCTTCTCTATACCAATACCTATAAATAAGATAGTATTAATCATTCCTTCTCTATAACTTTACCTATAAATAAGCTAGTATTAATCATTCCTCGACTCCGTCTCTATAACTTTACCTATAAATAAGATAGTATTAATCATTCCTTCTCTATAACTTTACCTATAAATAAGATAGTGTTAATCATTCCTTCTCTATAACTTTACCTATACATAAGATAGTGTTAATCATTCCTCGATAGTGTCAATCATTCCTTCTCTATAACTTTACCTATAAATAAGATAGTGTTAATCATTCCTCGACTCCTTCTCTATACCTTTACCTATAAATAAGATAGTATTAATCATTCCTCGACTCCTTCTCTATACCAATACCTATAAATAAGATAGTGTTAATCATTCCTTCTCTATAACTTTACCTATAAATAAGATAGTGTTAATCATTCCTCGACTCCTTCTCTATACCTTTACCTATAAATAAGATAGTATTAATCATTCCTCGACTCCTTCTCTATACCAATACCTATAAATAAGATAGTGTTAATCATTCCTTCTCTATACCTTTACCTATAAATAAGATAGTGTTAATCATTCCTCGACTCCTTCTCTATAACTTTACCTATAAATAAGATAGTGTTAATCATTCCTCGACTCCTTCTCTATACCTTTACCTATAAATAAGATAGTATTAATCATTCCTCGACTCCTTCTCTATACCTTTACCTATAAATAAGATAGTATTAATCATTCCTCGACTCCTTCTCTATACCAATACCTATAAATAAGATAGTGTTTATCATTCCTTCTCTATACCTTTACCTATAAATAAGGAAGTATTAATCATTCCTCGACTTATTCTCTATACCAATACCTATAAATAAGCTAGTGTTAAACATTGATTCACCTAATAATTAAACATACAAGATGTGTATCGAACCAATCCACCTGTATCAATACTTTTTAAAGGTAAATTCTCCCTTGTTAAACATGACAGTATTTGAATCTTATTGTGTAATAAAATATTGATTACAAATTTGTAAGAGAGAGTGGTATGATACTTAAACTATGATGATGGCATAAATTGAACTGGTATAAATCTGTATTACTGTATTACAGACCATTCCCAGTACATAACACCAACACCATCACAGTAGCCATGCATACAAGACCATCAACAAATCACCAACACTGTAACCCTCCAGACAAGACTATCAACAAATCATCATCACAGTAACCATACAGACAAGACTATCAACAAATTACCAACACAGTAACCATACAGACAAGACTATCAACAACACAAAGAACGAAGATATTTTCCAATTTTCTATAATCTGTTTTCTATGTGCTATTTGAAACTTTAAACCCCTTTATACAAATTATATTATTTCTATCTATTAAACTCCTTCTAGAACACCCGATTACACCTTTTAAATTTGTATAATTTATATTTACCAACTACTAATAACAGTCCTCTGTTTAAAGGAGTTCAATTGCTAATACCTGGGACCTAGAAATTGACAAAAGTGGTCGCAACGTATATAATAATACTGTAATATGAATATATATAAACTGATTACATTCAATGTTTCGGTTTTACTCCTTTTTCAAATCAGTTATGTTCGGTGAAATAAGCCAAAAGTCTCAATCGAGTGCAAATTTCTAGCGTCTGGTTATTCCAGTCTGCATACGGCGTTTGATTTGATACAATGTGTCTTGCCTTGTCCATCGAGTCTCTTGTTATATCTTGGGCTGAAGCGCATTATGGTAAACGATTCAATATCATGGCATCTTACTAACCATCTTAAAATCATGGCATCCTACTAATATAGTAAACTATCTCAATATCGTGTCATCTTACTAATACAGTAAACTATCTCAATATCACGTCACCCTACTAACACAGTAAACTATCTCAATATCATATAATCTTACTAACACAGTAAACTATCTCAATACCACGTCATCTTACTAATATAGTAAACTATCTCAATATCACGTCATCCTACTAATACAGTAAACTATCTCAATATCATGTCATCTTACTAATGTTATGCCATTCTACCAGCAAGGTAAACCTCGGCGTTACTCAATGCAATGACAAACTGAGCTGTGCATTGGCATATTAGCCAAGTTACATTGCATTTCCGCTGGAAAAATGGCATTTTTAGGTCAGAATATTATAGATATTTCGGTTTCAAGTTGCATTATCCAACCAATAACTTTGACGAAATCGATGAATTTTATCCAGATATTCGGGCAAACGTTTGTGGTCTCCATATTCTCAAACGGACAAGTATACCTACAGGCTGGCTCTTTCGGCTGAAGTTTGTAAACACTCAGGGGTTTTCTTTGGTGGGGAGGCGTGGGGCGACAGTCGGTGACAACTTGCGGCGGAAAACACTGCCCTTAGTTCCAATGTCCCTGTTGGTGTTGGTGTGTCGTGCATGGGAATTTCCCCTGTCTTTCATATTGCACAATACATCCATAAAATGATTGGTTTGTTGGTTTACTGTTTACACTCTGTAACAAATAATTCTGTTAGACACCAGAACAAGTCTCTCGTAGCTGGTTTACACTCTGTAACAATAATTCTGTTAGACACCAGAACAAGTCTCTCGTAGCTGGTTTACACTCTGTAACAATAATTCTGTTAGACACCAGAACAAGTCTCTCGTAGCTGGTTTACACTCTGTAACAATAATTCTGTTAGACACCAGAACAAGTCTCATGCAGCTGGTTTACCAGAATTATTTCTTCTGTTACTTATTCTGATTTTTTAAAACTATACATAGAAACAATTTTCTGTTGATTTACGGAAGTATTCCCTGCAAAAAGAGTATCTGTTTATTAACATAATTATTTTGGTTAAATATAAAACAAAAACATTGTAAAAAAAACATGTACAAACGCATTAAAAAATGGAACAGAAAGTAAGAGCAAGAAATCTTGAAGCGATTCATTTTTTATTTTTTTTTTATTTCTGAGAGTTAGGCTTATTACTGTCTGTCGTCTCTTCGTCTTCTGACAATAAAAACCGGAAACAGATTAATGAAGCACATACAGGACATGAAATCAAAAGATGTATCCTCTCGGCTATATCTTGCCATGGCAGCGGAGATAACTCTTTAGAGCTTAAAGTTCTTAAACATGTACGGTCAATTGCACACAGGGCCCTAGTTATTAGTAAAAACGGAACAAATTAAAACCTGCGCCATTGACGTCAGCATATGTAGCTGTCTTGGTTAACGGTTAATAATCCAGCATTGTATTCTCTGTATCATCGCGTTTCTAACACTTTAATACTGTTTGCATGGTCGACTTCATATTCACAATCCAACATACATCAATTACATGGCTACTATGTGTATTGATCATAGGTTCTTAACATAACAAACAGCTTACTAAACAGATATATAGAGGCTGTGTCTTTAAATCATTCTCAATGTCTACATATGCTCTAGATTTGCCTTCATACATACATATTAATGGGAAGACGTACCTTCGCATCTTATGGTTGATTCCCCCTTGTTTATTCTGCTTCGTCATCGCACACTCGATCATTCAGAGCCATACAAGAACACAGTGCCGTTAATATACAAGTTATTCTAGAATATTACAGGTCTTTTGAATAAAGATACGATTTATATTGTTAGTAAATAGTATCTATATACTGAAAAGTGTGTAAATATCCAGACGTTTCTGTTCAAATACAGACATGCCACTAAAACAACAGATTTTATGGTAAAAATACGAGTTGTTTGTCTCAAATCACAGATAGTTCTCTGATAATTTGGATAATTTCCTTCAAATAACGAAAAAGTAAGGATTTTAAAATCAGATATTTTTTTTCAGTTTAAAAACCTAAACACACCGGTTTTATTTGAAACTTACACGCGTATTGTGAAACTTACTATCCCCTTTCTCAGGTTGAACTCTTGCTTGCAAAACAATATAAAATACCAATGACAATCCAAGTAGAACGAAACTATACATACACTGATACAACAAGATACATTATCTTACGTCACGTGAATAAGGTTAAAGGAAAACAAAATAAATCGTGATGGGCTTTAGAGCAGGCAAGAGCTTCCTCTTTTACATTTTATATTAAAGATTAAAACATGAGGTTGAAATCCATCATTTAAACAAGTTTCAGGAGAATGTGAGCCTCAAACTGAAGAAAAATAGATCACAGTAAGTATGTAAATAAATGGTTATGAATGTCAAGTAGTGGATGTATTCCTTCGGATAATACGACAATTTAGAGTTTATTCATGTCGGATAAAATACTTACCCCAACGCTAACCTTATTTTAGTCTTGAAATAATTGATGTATTGTGTTAAGTAGAACGGGTATTCCTATTTTCATGACTATAAATACTTATATACCCAATGTTTATTATAACTTAAATATACGGTCGGTCGGTCGGTCGTTTTTCATGTGCTAGCGTCTTATCCGTTTAGCCACCGTGACTTCCGATCCATGCATACATCATTTCCTGTGTGAAGACTGTTCGTTATAGCATAGGATCTTTAGATCGAAATTACATACCAGACCATACTTATGTCAAAGATTAATATTGACCATCAAAATAGCAATTGTGAATTTTACTGAATTCTTCACAACTAGGCGTACCACATGGTGATAATACAAACGGGATCACTTACAAGGGTACTAGGTAAGGTTAGAAAAAGAGCTGACAGTTCTCACTGTAATAGGTAGAATATAGATAATGATAAAGGAACTGACAACTTCAGTCAAATTATCGCCATTAAAAGCACACCGTAGACTCAGTTATCATTACTGATGTCAAGACATCCAGTCTAGATTATCTAGTTTTATATTAAATCATTAGATGTCAGTCGTTTGAAAATATCCAACATATGGCATCGAGAGTTGATTATGTTTTTGGTAAGTAAATAAATAAATCAATAATTTATATAACATTTAAGGCATAAAGAAAGATTATGTCTGTTTAAATTACTTAAAGACGAAATAGTTTGGAATTTGCCCTCCGACTTTCAGGGGTGAGATGGAAGGCCTTCTGCAATATTATTTGTAAGAAGACTTGTAAAATACTGATGATTTACTGAATATATACAATAAAGTCTCTACCGGGTATGACGTAATGTCATTGTTTTATATATTACATTATATTATATCAATATGGCCTAAAGTGGTTCAAGAGAACTGAAAACGTTAGCCATAAACATGTGTTAATATAACAATATATTTTTTTCAATTTAATTATATGTATATATCCAGAAATATTAGTTAGCACAACCGTAAAGATGCACTACATTCGTTTTTAAAGCTTAAAAAACTAAATCGCTAAGTAATATGTGGGACCTAGAAATTGACCATAATGGGTCGCAACGCATATAATAATGTAAACTGATTGTATATGAACTCATTAACATCAATCAAATTGAAATGTCTATAGCGTCTGGTTATTCCAGTCTATTGCGCATGCTCTCCAAACAAGTTGTGGCGTCGCCGTTTGGCATGAGTTGTGAAATATGTCTAGCCTCGTTCTTTCTGGCCACTTGCTACAAATGCCGCTAAAATGCATTATGATTCGTGTATCTATTGTAAAATGTTTATTTTGTCTTAAATATTGGATATCAGAAGCCTACCTTTTCCCGGTAAGATAACAACATCACTGTTGATATGAATTGACAAATAATTCATGTTTTCTCCGCGTAAGACTTTGGATAATTGGGATAATATTGAGTTAGAGGTTTGGCTACTTTAAACTGATCTTTTTCTTTGCTTCTTAAGGTTTAACATTCGTAACATGATTTATGGGTTCTGGTCTACTACTCATAAGACATGCGTGTAAGAGAAAATCAACGTATGAAATTCAATACAATCTATATAACTGGTAAGCTAATACCTTTGTCCTATGAACCCGAGCTTTTTTTAAAAATAATAAACGTGACGTGAAGGTAGCTCATTGTTCGTTGTTCGTTATTAGCGAATAACGAACAACGAGTTGGTTTGTTGTTCGTTATTGGCGAATAACAAACAACGAGCTGGTTCGTTATTCGCTATTCACCAGATATGGAATTAGTAACATATAATAAAGGCCCTTTTAGGGGAATATGCCGGGAGTGGGTTTTCATGAGTCTAATTGGTTAATAAATCTTCAAAATCTTGGGAAAAATATTCTAACAGTCTATTTTTCTACCCGAACAACTAGCTGTTTCATATTGGTAAATAACGAACAACAAACCAGCTCGTTGTTCGTTATTCAACAATATGAAACTGCTAGTTGTTCGGGTACAAAAACGGACTGTTAAAATCTTTTTCCCAAGATTTTGATGATTTATTAACCAATAAGACTAAAAAAAACACTCCCGGCGTATTCTCTCTAAAGCCACCGTGTTTCGAAACTTCAACAACCAAGTTTACGCCCCTCGATCTTTTCTGATGAGAAACTCCTTTCCATATAAATATTGTCGATAATGTTTAACAAAGACTAGTAACTCCTTCCTGGTTACGCAGTACCGGTTCTCCGATTTCATGAGAGTCTACTTCCTGGGATAATACCGCTCCAATGCCAAACCCAGACGCATCAGCATTCAAAATAAATGGCTTACTTGGGATCGGGTACTGAAGAATAGGTACTGTTGTCAGCCTCTTCTTTAATACAAGAAAACTACTTGCTCTTTTTCGAACCAAGAGATACGGACTTCCTTTTGTGACAGGCGATTCAATGGACCAGTAATGTTGGAAAAATCTTTTAATAAAACATCGATAATAAGAGCAGAGCTCCCAAAAAACTCTTTAATTTTGTGAGATTCTGGGTTGCAGGACAATATTTAACAGCGAGATATTCTACGTCTTTTCATTTATTGAATTTCAATTTGAGCCCTACTTTATGTCGTAGTCTATCGAACACTTTGCCTAATCTTATCGATGTTTTCCTCAAACGACTTGGAAAACACAATAATGTCATCTAGATAGACGGGACATGTAACCCTTTGTCTATTGCGAATTCGGTCATTTTCTTGTCTGATGGGTCCATAGCTACCTGCCAATATGCGGCTGCCATTCAACCTCAAGGTTACCAAAGGGAATCTATCGAACCAGTAAAGCCTTGCTGTAATATACCAATTGCCTTATCGGGAGTTCTGTGCAATATCATTTCATGTCGCCCAGGTATTACTGATGTCTTAGCCGCTGCAACTCTACACACTCCAATATCCACTTTTGTTATGTTAGGAAATCCAGTACCTGCGATGTTTACATATCTTAGACAAAACAAATAAGCTAATTATACATTGCGAACCTATACCGCCCACAACAGCTATTTGTTTGTAAATTTTTACATCGACAGCAAAATCAAAATCAGCCTTACTGAAAGTTTAAATGGAACTTTCATCTGCTAATGACAGTTCCATATCAACAGTATACAACTCGGGTCTATGATTCATATTTTTGTATTAGGGGGCTGGTATTGACGTAATACAGGATCCCGTGTCTAGCAAGCAGTAGGACACCATTAATGTCAGCTCGAATGTGCAAACCTCTTTCACTCGGAGATAAAGGACATTTCTTCCTACCATCGTTCTTAGGCCTTTTCTTTCTAGTGGGTTGTGTACTCCGGGTGCTTGGTATATTTTTTCTTGCTTATCTTTCCTTGGGTATCGAGGGAATAGATGACCCTGCTCGCCACACCTTTTTTTTTGTGTTTGTTGTCTTTTGAAATCTTCGAAAGCCATTCAATTTACTAACCGAAGACTAAAACTCTTTCTTTGAAACTATTTGCACGTTCTCGGTGTCATCATTTACAGTTTCTGTGTACTTCCGTACGCCATGTTGGTGATCAGAATACCAGAAAGCTTCCAACTCCAAAGTTAGATGTACGTACAGCTTCCCCCATGTCGCTAGGCCCACTTCGCTGTATCTTCCAGACCCTTTCCGGACCATTCTGCAGGATATTTTGTAAAGCTGTACCGTCCTTTGGATATGCTAAATTCACCAAGATTTTATTATTAAAGGACCTAAGTCCGCAACTTAAAATCCTTCAAAATCGTCGACATCGAAAACGCGAATAATTGGTCATTTTAAATCAACATTGATAACGTAAACTTACCGGGAAAAGATGAGCTTCTGATATCCGATATTTAAGATAAATTATTTTTTTTAATATTGGTGCACGAATCGTGTACCATAATGTGCTTTAGCCCCACTTGTATTGAGAGACACGAGGGTCGAGGCTAGACACATTGTACCAAGTCAAACGGAGTTATGTAGACTGGCATAACTAGACGCTAGACTTTTGCACATGATTGACATTGCTGGTTTATTTCGCCAAACATAACTGATTTGAAATTGGAGTAAAAACGGAAACAATTGAATGTAAACCAGTTTATATACATTCATATTACAGTATTATATGCGTTGCAAACCACTTTTGTAAATTTCTAGGTCCCAAATGTAAGCGATTTAGTTCCTTTAACCTTTAAAGCTCTAAATTTACAATCACCTATCTACATTTCGAGAGAGTCTTGCGAGCACATGTTCTCGGCCCTCTATTTCCTGGGATAATACCGCTCCAATGCCATACCACGACGCATCAGCATCCAAAAAAATGGGTTACTTGGGTTCAGGGGGTTGGGATGGCCGCGCTTTGACCTCTAGCTGGCCGGCCACCTTTGGCTTGCGGTTGTGGTTTCGAGCCCTGGAGATAGGGGCGCCTTCTCAACTGTAACATAATACATAAACTCATCTTATTAAAATATACTTTAATGATGGATAACATATTTACAGGTACTGGATAACATATTTACAGGTACTGGATAACATATTTACAGGTACTGCATAACATATTTACAGGTATTGATAGCATATTTACAAATCTTTCTGGCTCATGTTCCTAGCTAGGTCTGCGAAGACCTCCTTTCTCGGGGTTTGAGGCAGACCCCTTGTCCCATGGTCTTGCCGCGTTCTCCCTCCTTCTTTCGGTCCTTGTCCCTCGTTTGCCCTCTCCTGTCGAACCACGCCCTTTTTTAACCAGCAGGCACAAATACCACGTGCTCTTAACAGACAAATATCACGTGCTCTAGGTAGAAAATCCTGATTGGTTTTCAGGTTTTCATGTGAGCTGATTGGATAACTGGTAGGCACGTTGAGTCTGAGTGACAGGAGTGTTTCAATAGTTAATTTAGAACAATGAACGGCTAAATGACTTGGTGTCTGTTATTATAGCAGGCCGGGTAAATAGGAGTTGGTAATCAGAACAATGTGAACCAATTATTAAGATTCACACCTCTTATCCCTAGACAATTTGTGTTAATGCCCCTTCAAGCTCAAGTCTTATATCTAAGACATGTCGGTTATACACTGTTTGTACAGCTGAATACATCTTACATAATATTATGCCATTACCCCCCACACACACACACACACACACACACACACACACACCCACACACACACACACACACACGCACACACACACAATTAATCTGTCAAATTCCAAAAATGGGTTACAAAATACAAATCACAAATCATAGATATAAAACATGAATTCTGACTATAATATCAAATGTAACATGTTAATTATTGTATTACACAACCTAGTGGGTTTCCTCTTGGCACTCCGGTTTCCTCCCGCTGCTAAAGACCCCTACGCGCAAGCGAATTATTGAAATACAATTAAACCGTATGTTAGTCCCGAAATGACCTAGTTGTGTTCAGTGAACGTTAAACCCCATTTCTTTCTCTCTTTACTTGGGTTCGGGTACTGAAGAATAGTGCTCTTGTTAGCCTCTTCTCTAATTGTAGAAAAGCTACTTTTGTGAACCCTCGTTGTTTTCCTCAAACGTCATGGGAAACATAATAATGTCGTCTAGGTAGACGAGACATGTCTCCCATTGGAACCCGGGAAGTACTCTGTCCATCAGATGTTCGAATGTACTAGGCGCATTACAAAGCCCAGAGGGCATAACCCGAAATTTGTATAATCCTTTGTAAAGGATATGCATCTTTAACTGTTCTGGAGTTTCAAGCTCCATAATCCTCGTAAAATCACTTAGTGTCATCTTTCTTATTCACGAGGACCACGATGGTTCAACAATCTTCCTATCAACAATCTGCTTGAGGGCATCTTTTACTTAAGTTTTCTGGTGAAGAGGTAATCGAAGGGGTCTCTTTCCAAGTTGTTTGACGTACCCAATGCTTTATTCTTAACAACCTCTTTCCACTAACGGGATACACCAATCCTGTTCGGTAGATGAGAGCAAGGTGACAGCCAAAATGTGACACTTCCCTGTACAGAACAACAAAGATATTTGGTCTAGACTCTTTAATATGAATCACAAAATGTAAGAAGAAATAAAGCACATGTAACGTGTAATGGCTAATGAGATTAAGATCTGCAATAGCAGTTTGATAGATTTTTCAAATTGTATTTCCGTCGGAACTCAAGCCACGACGTACTAAACAATTTATTTAGGGCGGAGGGGGAGGGGCTTCGAAAGTTTAACGAGTAGGTACATAACGTCGTTACTCGGAAACTATCGTACCTTGAAACCTTTAACCACTTACCAAGTAGGTAGCTAGCCGCTACTCGTCAGTGGTTGGACCAGTTTCAAATATGGGCTTACGGCACAAGTACCCTGCTAAAATACAACCTGGACCCGCATATACTGGCCAAGCGATCATACTAAACGTTTTCAAGAGAACCGGACCACGAAATAATACAAACATATAGTTATAAATGAATGAATGAAATGGGGTTTAACGTCCTACGCTTAAGCACCGTACATGGGCTAATTGAAGACGGGCATACGCCACAGTGTGCAATGAGGGAAATTTTGCCCGGGCAGCGGCGCTACGGCCTACTCTTATATCGAATTCCAACTGCCTAGGGATCTTTTACGTGCACTCCAATTTGTACACGGGACCTCGGTTTTTCGTCCCATCCGAACGACTAGGCAGCTGTCCTTGTCAGGCCCTCCTTCTGCATCACTGACAAGGGGAAATCACGCCGGAAAATCGAGATGAACTTTCTCGGCCAATGCAGGGATCGAACACTCAACCTCCAGGCTAGCGAACCAGCGCCTTATCCACTTAGCCACCGTGATCCCACATATAGTTATACATTCATGAAAGTAATTTCGCTCTGGTAAGCCTATGATAAAACGTTATTCTCCATATTAAAATACAGAAAACCATATGGTAATTATTAACAATAATCATATATATATATAAAAACGATTACTTATCGTTATTATTATATACTAACACTCACTCGACACAAACTAGGTCATTTCATATAGTTCAATTTTATTTCGATAATTCGCATGTGTGTAGGGTCCTTATCATTGGGAGTAAACCGGAGGACCCGGAGAAAACCCACGATGTTTGACAGGCGACCCTACTCCTTGTAACGTACAACAGGGGAATCGAAACCGCGCCAGTTGACTCAATGACAGACCTTATGATACAGCAGGCACGTGCAAACAATTCGGCCATCTCAGAGGCAAAGACGATCACAAGAAAAACATTGTTCATAAGGACTTTAAACTATTTTGTGTAAATATATTCTGGGCGCTTGTGTTTGGTTCGAGTGCTGATTATGTATTCTTAATCATTTTACTTTGCAGAGTAAATATGGACCACCAGTGTACTGCCTTTCTATATCTGTGCATGCTATCAGGTAAACTTGTATACCAATATTCTTTATAATGATTAGAAAATATAAAGATAGTAAAGAGGGGAAAAGACTGGACATCCAAACCTTTGTGGCTAAAATGAACTATGTTAGATTTAGATAAAGATATGCTTGTTCTTGCTATAATACTTACAAAAACATAAGAAACAAATATTTTTTAAAACAAATTATGTTTCTACAGAAATAAATATTATTTAAAAACAAATTATATTTCTACAGTTTGTCAAGCCGCAACCTATGTGAATATATCCGACACAGCTATTATGACGTTTAGGGATTTGCCTACAAACACAGAGATAAAAGCACCAAATGATATTAGTATTGTTAACAAGACTGGTGGCACCTGTCTGTTAGTAGCTGATCCATCCAAGTATGAATTACTGACTACAGATTGTGATCAAATTCTTAATATTCAAATAAAAACAGTGAAATTATCAGATGCCGGTGATTATGCCTGTTCGATAACTGATTGTCAACAAAAGCTGATTGTTTTAGGTTAGTATAATGTATACTATATAAATATTGTTTTACATATTGTCTGGGATGATTGATTGAATCATACAGGCTGGTGATACTGTGGTTTAGGATGGATAGCAAAGTATCGGCAGTTGTATAAACAAAATCATTTTAATGATATCAATTATAAGTGTTCGTTGTATTGATTTTATCGATTTTAAAGGTACACCAACAAAGCCTGTTATAACAGCGTCTACAGACGATCTAAAGAGTGGTGGGGACCTGTCTTTAACTTGTTTAAGTAACTCGACTACACAACCTTCAGATCATGATCTTGCCTTTACTTACACATGGCTGGAGAATGGGATAAAACGACCGGAAGACACGTCATCTTTATATCTTAAAGATGTGGATAAATCAATGTTTAATAACAGTTATGTATGTATGGCTCATGAAAGACCGGGAAAATTGTCATTACCAAGTGAAGAATTTTTACTTCAACTGCAATGTACGTATAGAAAGATAACGGGGTTAGGGTTAGATAAATTTCATATAGATATATTTACTCTAAAGTAGCTGTACTAAAATGTTTTTACGAAATAAATATTTCACATATCATTGGACATTTGGATAATATAATGACTGTCATTTGATAAATGAGTAATATAATGACTGCCATTGGATAAATGAGTAATATAATGACTGCCATTGGATAAATGGGTAATATACTGACTGCCATTGGATAATCGCTATTTTATATAAACGAATTATTTTTTTTTACTTGTGAGCCTTTAACTCCTTTCTACTAAAAAATTAATTTTATTTATTTCAGATAGGGATGCTTTCATTGCTACCGTGAATGGTGATTCAAATTCATCTGTGGTTCTTCGGAAGGGCGATACACTTAATTTTACATGTCAAAGTGATGGTTATCCCGTTCTCGATAGTATAAATATCCAGAAAGAGGGTGTTACATTTACAACTATTCTGGATTCCAACATCGCAAATTATACTAAGATCGCCGACTGCTTAGATAATACAGTATTGAGATGTATGAGAAGTGTGGATATATATTCCAACACGATAACTGTTAACATACCATGTAAGTAATACAAATAAAATTCAAACTTTTAGACAAAACTCGAAGTTATGGAACCCGCGGGCGCAGCCCAAGGGCTCTATAAAATATCACCTGAGAGACAATAGGTTTATATCTGACATATACTACACCCACCCTTAAATTAAATGGACTCTTCAATTAATATTCAACAATGATTGGATAACGGCTGGGTAGTTTCCGTCAAATAGCGAACATTACCTAATTAATCACGTGCAATTACGAGATGGTATTTTCCCTTATATGAAGAGGGGAATCACCAAAAGCTTACTGTATTCGACGTGTTACACATTCTCTACTAAACATGTTTTGTTGATCTGTAATCATCTAGGTTTCGCAGATATATTTTGTCATTCTCTTGAACTTAACGTGATGGGGTTTGCTAATTAATGAGGTCAAGTATTCTAACGACACCACAATAAGAACATGTTATTTACTCATCAGAAACTTGGATACAATGACATAATATCAATAACACATTATTAATATAGTAGACGGCTGTTTTTCTTTTCACAAATATAAAGCATTATACGTTTTAAAGCATTGTGCATTTAACAAAAACCTTTTTTTTCACTCATTCTCTCGATAATCTCGGTATTCTAAGGAGTCGATTATTTTCCATCCTCTGGGAAAAACTATCCCCAAATATCCACAATACTGGCACTTTTACTGCCAGATTTTTGACCTGAATCATATAAATGGTGGATTGTTGTTATTTCGATTCCTATAAATGCTTACAATCACAGCAGTAAATCCAAGCCTATCTGGTTTATCACACTTGATAAGTTGTGTATTGTATTGTTTTTATGTATCAGCCCGTTAGATGAAACATTCAGATATAATTTTATCACCCATTACGAAGAATAGATTTACTTGCAGGTCCTCCACAGTTATACCCAAATACACCAGTTCCAATACTTCTGTATAGTTTTAACAGCCGGATCAAAGATTTGATTCTGAAAATACTAGACTATCCCATACCAAAATACACCGTACAACGACTAACTCCAAATGGTTTCGTACCCCTTCCACCAGTTCATCAGATTGAACGAAGACCACTGGAATTTACAATTGCGTTTTATAATTTTAATAAAGATCTTTTTGGTACTTACCAGTTGACAGCTGAGAATTCAGAAGGCATTCTAATAACAAACTTTTCACTGGCAGGTGAGTTAGAATACAAACTTATCACGGGAACATTTACACTTGAATTAAGTTAGACCACTCGGCCACTATAATCCCTTTCAGCAAGGTGGCACATTTCTTGAAATCATGTGTCAATCATTTTAATATATCACTTGACAAGTTGGATTTTAAAGAATGTAGATTATGTCATATTTACTCTGAATGTGTTACTATAAATAATGGATTGTATTTTATATGTAGGCCCACCGGAACCACCTAAAAATGTGATAGCATGGAGCACAACACCAGATACTGCGCATGTGGAATGGCAGCCTGGTAACAGCTATAACCTCACGCAAACATATAACATTTATACGAAAACTGATGTGACTTTATGGAAGCTAATGCGCAACGGCCAGTACACTGATTATGGGTCAGTTGTTAGCTTAACTGCTATCAAACTAAAACCAGGCACAAGATACTATTTCATGGTTTTAGGCCAAACTCTGGGCTATATTGGCCTTTATTCCGAAGTAGCTACAGTTGTAACTATAAGTAAGTACTAATATGTAATCGGATGGGGTTGTTTACAACAAGAAGTTGGGTAGGGTAGGGTTACCTTATGCTCTGGTCAATGACAACAATGCCAATGTAACAAAGTCACTCGATTTGGTGGCATTTCTAATATCTAGGAAATCTAAAGGTTCAAATCTCAAATCTTTGTACAATGATGATATTCAAGAAGCTAGGAAGGAGCGCAGAAAATCTGGGTTTGGCTGATATTCGTCTATGAATGTCTTTCAACAAATTGAAATTAAAAAACATCAGAGAAATTCCTGGTTTAGAAATCGGAAACATCACCATATATCCAACACAGAAAGCTTAAAATCTGGGATATATGATGGATGAAACAATGTCATCATCTCAGCAAATCAACCTGACTATAAGAAAGGTTTACATGCGGATTGCGGATGAAACCTATATCTCAAATACGAAATTTTGAGCGACAAAATTTGTGCAAAAGTAGTGTCATCCCTAGAGCTTTCTCGACTGGATTTTGCAAACGGACTGCTAGCAGGAGCACTTAAATATTGTTTAAAACGCCTACATGTTTCTCAAAATAATGCAGCTCGTTTAGTCACTGGATCTTAAAAAAATCGGATCACATCACCAATAAACTTGTGAAACTCCATTGGCTGCCCGTTGAAGCTAGAATTGACTATAAAATTCTGACAACTATTTATAAAGCCATGTTTTGTGATACTGCACCACAGTAGATGCGTGAACTGTTTTCATTCAATAATTTTTTGCAACAGAGCCTACAATTATCAGCAGATAAAACTTTGCTTTCAGTTCCAAGATTTAATAAATTGATAGGAAAATACTCCTTGCCAGTGCATGGTGCATATTTATGGAATGAGCTTCCCCAACAGATGCGCTCAACAATCTTATTTTCAAGCTTTAAGACAACACTAAAGACACATCTGTTTACAAAACATAATTTTAGAGCCATATGAGACAAGTTATTATTATTATTTAATTAATAATAACCTTTAATTAAAAACAAGCATAAAATTATTCAATACCCCTAAAATATGAGGGGGGGGATATAATTTTAGAGCTATATAAGACAAGTTATTATTATTATTTAATTAATAATAACCTTAATTGTGGTCCCTTAGGGTTATTATATTATACATCATGTAGTTAGGTTATACTAGTATACATTATATAGCTAGGTTATACTAGTATACATCATGTAGTTGGGTTATACTAGGATACATTATATAGCTAGGTTATACAAGTATACATTATACAGCTAGGTTATACTAGTATATATTATATAGCTGGGTTATACCAGGATACATTATATAGCTAGGTTATACTACGATACATTATATAGCTAGGTTATGCTAGTATATATTATATAGCTAGGTTATACTAGTATATATTATATAGCTAGGTTATACTAGTATACATTATATAGCTAGGTCATACTAGTATATATTATATAGCTAGGTTATACTAGTATACATTATATAGCTAGGTTATACTAGTATACATTATATAGCTAGGTTATACTAGTATACATTATATAGCTAGGTCATACTAGTATATATTATATAGCTAGGCTATACTAGTATACATTATATAGCTAGGTTATACTACGATACATTATATAGCTGGGTTATTCTAGTATATATTATATAGCTGGGTTATACTAGTAAACATTATATAGCTAGGTTATACTATTATACATTATATAGCTAGGTTATACTAGTATATATTATATAGCTAGGTTATACAAGTATACAGTATATAGCTAGGTTATACTTAGTATACATTATATAGCTAGGTTATACTAGTATACATTATATAGCTAGGTTATACTAGTATATATTATATAGCTAGGTTATACTAGTATACAGTATATAGCTAGGTTATACTTAGTAAACATTATATAGCTAGGTTATACTAGTATACAGTATATAGCTAGGTTATACTTAGTATACAGTATATAGCTAGGTTATACTAGTATATATTATATAGCTAGGTTATACTAGTATATATTATATAGCTAGGTTATACTAGTATATATTATATAGCTAGGTTATACTAGTGTACATTATATAGCTAGATTATACTAGTATACATTATATAGCTAGGTTATATTACTATACATTATGTAGCTAGGTTATATTGGTATACATTATATAGCTGGGTTATACTAAAATCATTGGTCCTCGCTGTGAATTTATTCCAAATCAAAGATCCAATATTATTCAAAGTTTACTTACGCGACTGAATTACGTGTCTTTAAACAGTTCCTCCTTCTGTACTGGACCAACATGGACTTTTCACGCATATGACGGAGGTCCAACAACAATGATCGACCATATACTTTGTTCGCAAGACTCTTTAAGCTTAATAACTAGTGCAGCTGTTCTTGAGCACCACAATTTCAATGTGTCGGATCATCTACCAGTCGTGTGCTCCTTTAATCTCGTCCAGCCAGAGAAAACAAATGACCTTGTTTTTACTTCGTTTGCGTGGAATAAAGCTCTTAAAGCTGGTACTGTTGTCGATTACACATACCATGTGTCAAATGGACTTTGGACTTTGGCATCAGATTCGATAGATTCCATTATAGATCTTGAAACATGTTATAACGAAATCGTCGCGAAAGATATTTAAGAAGTTTATTAAACCTTTCTGGTGCGAAACCTTGAAAACTCTCCATCGGCGGATGTGTGTGTCTAGACAGAAGTGGATACAACACGGAAAGAACAGTGATGCTGATGATCCAAATCGTCTCTCATACAAACTGTGTAAGACAGCGTTTAGGCGTGAACTAAGGCGTGCATCTAATGACCACATCAGCAGTCATTACAACGAATTAGATTCAACCTACGACATGGATCAGAAATTATTCTGGTCACTTGTAAAGAGGGGAAATCCCAAATCATCATCTTCAGGAACCAACTTCCTTTCAATTGGTGGTAATATTCTGGGGGGCGACAGGGCCATCCTGGATGGATGGGCAGGTCATTTCAAAACGATTTTCTCGGATCAATATAACGGAATCTTTGACGATAAATTCGCAGCCAATATTTCAAACTCCGTGAAAGAATGTAAAGTAGTTTCCTCAAATATTGATCTACCCCTACATTTGTTAACTTCTCCGAGTGAAATCAGACTAATCTGCTCACAATTGAAGCGTAATAAAGCTGCTGACATTGATGGGATTGTGTATGAACATCTCATCTACGGAGGTGAGTGTCTATACCATCATCTTTCTAACTTATTCAATGCTGTTCTGAGGTTGAAACGAGTTCCGGCCAAATGGAAGCATAGTGTTATCGTCCCACTCTTCAAAGGGGGCAATAAACCTAAAAGTAACCCGAATTCCTACAGAGGAATTTCTCTAACGCCGACTATTAGTAAAGTATTCGAAAAGCTACTCGAAAGTCGTCTCTCGGCACTGAATCCATCAAGTGATTTCCCTAATATGCAGCAGATGGCTTATCAGAAGGGCCTCTCTTCGTTACATGCGTCCTTTAACCTTCAAGAGACAATCCATTATTATCAAGCTCGCTCGAACTCTGTCTACGTGGCGTTCTTGGACAGCGCTAAGGCATTTGACTGTGTATGGCACGATGGTCTTCTGTATAAGTTGCATAAATGTGGGACCCATCCTGCAATGTGGAGTGTGATAGATGACATGTACACAGATATGAAGAGCTGTGTTCGTGCTAACAATCAACTGTCAAGCGATTTCACATTGGATAGAGGGATTAGACAAGGCGGCGTTCTCTCGGCAAGACTGTATCTTCTGTTCATCAACGATCTTCTGGATGAACTATCAAACAGTAGTTTTGGTGCATCACTCCTAGGTGTCAAGGTATGTTGCCCCACACAAGCGGATGATGTTGCCGTTGTCAGCCCGTCACTCAGTGGCTTACAGAGATTATTAAAAATATGCGAAACCTACAGTAGGAGATGGAGATTTTGTTTTTCACCTACCAAAAGCGTTATCCTGAATTTTTCAATATCCAAGAAAAATATTGGGAAGGAGCTGATCTACCTCTGTAACCAAGAACTTCCTATACTTAGCACCATTAAACATGTTGGAGTCACTCTTTCTGATACCTTTAAATCTAAAGATAGGACTATTGGTGCTTGTCGCGCTATTCGTTCGGGTGTCACTGTCCTGGCTAAGTCCGGTGTTCATCAGGATGGATTAAATCCGTTAATCAGTGCTAAGTTGATAAAACAGTGCGTATATGCCAAAGCTTTATATGGATGTCAATTATGGAACAATCTGACCCGTGAAGAAATTGTCATGCTTGAACGAGCACAACACTTTGCATGTAAATATGTTCTCGGGTTACATCCACGAACTCGTTCAGATATGTGTACAAGTCTCCTCGGATGGGGATCACTTGAATCCTACATTGACGAAAGAAAACTGTTTTTCTTTGGTCACATCTTGAACATGAACCCTAATTTCCTTCCAAGATCCATACTCATCACAAGACTTTTGGAATATAATTTAGAATGTACCAAAAAACAGAAAGGATTTATCCCAGACCTTTATAGGATTCTCAATAAATACAGTCTGGATCAATATATGTCTATGTTTCTCCAAAATCATGTTTTTCTTGGATACTGTGCATGGAAACGGATTGTGAAACAGGCCGTTAAAGCAAAAGAGATAAAGGATTGGAAGTTACGGATGACGTTACACAATGACTTTCGTCTGTTTTCTCAAGTACACAAAGAGTTGTCCCCACACCCTGTATTTTCCGTGTGGATGCGTGATCCCTCATTAAAAGTTGCCTGCAAAATATTTGTGAAAGCGTGTACCTCAATCCGGCAAAATAATGATGACATTTTAACTATAGAATTATGCGAAAAGTGTGGTCGATTCTTCCGCTCTAGACCAGAACACTTAATCTTAGAATGCGATTTATTCAATGATATAAGAAATAGTCTTATAATAAGGTTTGGTGCTGATCCTGTTAACCTCCTTAGGGATCTGTTAAGTTTAACAGTGGATCAATCATGTGCTACCACTATCAGTAGTACGACTAGACATGACTATCAGAAAGCTGCTATTATGTTTGTATATTTTTCTTTACGTCACTGTGACGTTTAAGTCCTTACCTTAATTTCGTTTGCTATTGTATATGTATATTTCTGTATTCTATTATCTGCATTGTATGTATCTTATATGCTGTATTGTTTGTACTCTTCATAATTGGAGGAAATAAAGAATATAATAATACTAGTATACATTATATAGATAGGTTATACTAGTGTACATTATATAGATAGGTTATACTAGTAAACATTGTATAGCTAGGTTATACTAGTATACATTATATAGCTAGGTTATACTAGTATATATTATATAGCTAGGTTATACATTATGATAGTATGCATTATGTAGCTGAGGTATAACAACATTTTCTCATTAACAGAGCCTGGTGATGATGGACAACCTCGACCACCTTTACCACAAGATGACACGCCTCCTTGTACACCCATTCTAACAATAAATACAAGTGTAGGGACTGGAGATGACACGCCTCCTTCTTCAGCACTTCCAACAACACATACATGTGTAGGGACTGGAGAGACAGAGGAATTACGTTTTGGGGCTTGTATCGGTATTGCTGTAGCGATTGGTGCTGTTGTAGCCGTCCTCATCACTGTCGTTATATTTGTCATCAATAGAAAATTTGGTATGATATATTTATACCTCTTATTTTTACCATTTAAACTGATTCAAGATTAGAATTATATTTCATCTGTTGTACTGTTAAACTGGTTTTCGAGTAAGTGCATAATGACAGGGAATATATATAGTTGATAAGGAATGGTTGATTAACGGTATACTGTATACCTATTAATTAGACATTTATTAACATGAAAAGTAGGGGTGGGCAAATGGAGGTCGAATTTTGGGAACGTGTGTTTTCTAAGGTGATTTTAACTGCTGAATCCGAATCTGGAGATATTTTTGTTCTGTGACGTCATTTTGAGCTTGTTCCGTGGCCTTCAAAATGGCGGCCCAAAAATGACTTTTTTTCTCATAAAAGCGAGACAATATTGGAACTAGTTGTCCAATATGTTAGAATATATGTTTTCATTGCCGTGGATTCTAAAATTACACTCCCATTTATGATTTGATAATATCCTTTATTGATATGAGGGTAATAACTGAAAAAAAGTCATTTTGAAAATGGCCACGGAACCAGCTCGAAATGACGTCACAGAACAAAAATTTCACCAGATTCGGATTCAGCAGCCAAAATCGCCTTAGAAGACACTTGTTTTTAAAATTCGACCTCCATTTGCCCACCCTTACGAAAAGGCCATAACCAACCCTCGGTGCCATCTTATGTGTCCAATTGATTGGATTTGATTAACCGCAAAAATGGATAATCGAGACTTTGCTGATTATCGTGACAATGGTAACAATGACAATCGAGGCTACAATGATTTTAAAATAAGATTTTAACTATTATGGTGATAACTGACAATTTTTTAATCTAATCTTGATACAACAAAGGGGATGGGTACGGTTGATACAATAATATACTATAAGATACTATAAATACAATAAGATACTATAAAATACTATAAGATACTATAAGATACTATAAAATGCAATAAGATAATATAAGATACTATAAGATACTATAATATACAATAAGATACTATAATATACTATAAGATACTATGAGATACTATAAAATACAATAAGATACTATAAAATACAATAAAATGCGCATGCGCGAGCGATAGGACGTGTTTTTCACATCAGCTCTGACTAAAACCTAAATTTATCACTCAAAAGATTCAAAGTCTACCATACCAAACGTTTTCTACCTACAGAGAGACCAAACACAAGCGGCTTACCCCCTATAAGGATCCGAGGAGACCAGAAAGGCTGAAATATCTCGATCTTTCGAAGATACACTCAAGTGAAAAAATGGCGCTGGCATTCCCCAGCTACGTGAGTTTTTGCCGTCTGCTACTCCTCTTGTACATGTCAAACAACCATTCCCCCCATGAACTAAACCAAATCGATAGAAGCGGACACCCAAGTGAGTTACGTTTATTTGTTCCTACTTTACCTTGGAGAACGGAGATAGTACACGAGACCTTGTACGACTCTTGCTTACTTCCACATCAATGTTTATATTTTGCATGCATTGAACCTGTGTACAACGACCCATACACAGCGGTGTTTTACTGGGTCTCCCATGTCAAACAGACATCTAGTATTCTAACACTCAGAAGTAAAACCCATCGCCTCATACTGCTACTCATAGCAGGAATTGAGCCCAATCCAGGCCCAAGTTCAGCCTACCCCTGCGGCCAATGCCAAAAGGAGTGTAAAGCTGACACTCACTGTATTGCTTGCGACAACTGCGACTTTTGGTTCCACCGCTGGTGTGTCTCAATGTCGGCTGTCGAGTACCACAGGCTTGGAGCAAGTGTTGAAGACTGGATCTGCCCCCGTTGCAGCTCCCTCAACAAATCGTCGTCAACCATATACTTGATCCCGCCAGACGACACCACGCCCACCCACCCAGACCCAGCAAGCGTCACCAGTACCCCCAGCCCAGTTCGCCACCACTCATCGACGCCCACAACTCCAAACACCGGCCCATCGATGACATCCTCGCCAGCACCACCAGGCCCAAACAAGACCACTCAACAAAACCGGTTCCCCCCAAAGAGAGCACTTAGGATCCTGAACGCAAACTTCCAAAGCATCAGGAAAAAGGGCGACCTCCTCGAGGCATTGATCGACTCAACAGACCCGGACATCATATTGGGCACTGAGACATGGCTAGACGGGAATGTTGCATCGACTGAATTCCTCCCGGATCGAATGGGCTACAAAGTGGCAAGGAAGGACAGGCCAACAGACCCTCATGGCGGTGTGTTGATAGCAGCCAAGAACGAGATTCTAATGACTGACATCAAAACTTATTCATCTGAGATGATAAGTGCTACCCTAAGCCTAGACAAAGGCAAGAAGGTCTTAGTAGCTGTGTTCTACCGCCCACCAGACAAAACTGACCAGCTCTACCTAGAAGGTGCGAAGAAAGACATAGCCGATTTCTGCGGTTCAAACAAATCAACGCAGAGGTATTTGGTGACGTAGACGCCCTCTGGAACTCATTGAAGCAGACAATCCACAAAGCAATCGAGGATCACGTACCTCAAAAACTGACACAGGCAAGGACGAGCCATCCCTGGATGGACACTAGCCTGAGACGCCTAATTAAACGCAAACAGAAGGCACACCGTAGAGCCAGGCAATTACCCAACGAGAGAAATACTGAGCGTTATAAACGTCTCCAAAAGGACGTCCAGAGAGAAGTCCGGAGTAAGACCAGAACCTACATGGAAGAGGTTATCAGCGAAGATTATAAGGACAACCCCAAGAAATTCTGGCAACACATCAAGAGCACAAGGCAAGAAACTGTAGGCGTAGCCCCTTTAAAGAACAAGGATGGCTTCCTAAAGAGCGATGACAAGGCGAAGGCAGAGATTCTTAACAACCAATTCACATCTGTCTTCACCCAAGAAGACACGACCAACACCCCACTATTACGTCCCTCTAACACCCAGGCCATGAAGAAGATATCAATCAATAAGAAAGGTGTCCTCAAGCTGCTACAAGGTCTTAAAGAACATAAAGCGTCAGGACCGGATGACATCCCACCACGCATCCTCAAAGCAGCAGCCACAGAACTCGCTCCAATCCTCACTCGGCTATTCCAACTCTCCCTGGACTCGGGCCAAACCCCGAGAGACTGGAGGGATGCAAGAGTTGTGCCTATATTTAAGAAAGGTGAGAAACATCAGCCAGCTAACTATAGGCCTGTCTCCCTAACCTCCATCATATGTAAGATCTTAGAGCACATAGTGCACAGCTCCATTATGGACCATCTTGACCAACACCGCATCCTTCACGACAGCCAACACGGTTTCCGGAAGAAAAGGTCTTGCGAGACACAGCTCCTCGTCACCATCCAGGAGATAGCCAGCAAGATGGCAAAAGGCAACCAGGTAGACGTCATCCTTCTCGACTTTGCCAAGGCTTTTGATAAGGTACCGCATCAGCGGCTACTTCAAAAGATCGACCACTATGGCATACGCGGTACAACCAAACAATGGATCAAGTCATTCCTGACGAACCGCCAACAGAGAGTTGTTGTCGGAGGCACAACTTCTGATCAAGCAGATGTGCTATCTGGCGTCCCCCAAGGGACAGTCCTTGGCCCCCTCCTGTTCTTGATCTTTATCAACGACCTGCCCGAAAATGTCAGCTCATCTGATGCCAGGCTATTCGCGGATGATTGCATCCTATACCGCGTCATCAAATCCCAATCGGACGCCCAGGCCCTACAAACAGACCTCACTAAACTCGAGGACTGGGAAACAACCTGGCAGATGAAATTCAACGCCACCAAGTGCCTGGTTATACGCATAGCACCAACTACGAGGAGAAAGAAGATCATCTTCCCATATTCACTACACCACCACACCCTAGATGTCGAAACAGCGAGCAAGTACCTTGGTGTAACCATCGCAGAAGACCTTAAATGGACAAGACACGTTGAGTCAACCGCGTCCAAAGCCAACAGAACCCTTGGCTTTATAAAGAGGAACTTCCAGCAATGCACCCCACACGTAAAGGAGGCAATGTACACCACCCTCGTACGCCCAGTACTCGAGTACTCCTCAACAGCATGGGCTCCTAACCTTCAAAAAGACATCAACACCCTAGAGAAGGTACAACGAAGCGCGGCGAGATTTGTCAAACACGAGTACCGAGACAGGACCCCAGGAGCCGTCACACGCCTCCTTACAGACCTAGGGTGGGAATCCCTCGAAACACGCAGACAAAAGGCATCAGTGATCATGATGTACCGGATCCGGGCCCAGCTCACGGACATCAGCCTAAAATACATCTCGGAAGGCGATAGTCGTACAAGAGGCAGCAGCAAACTACATCAGCCTAGATGCCTCTCGACACAACACCAGACTTCCTTCTTCCCCAGGACAGTGAACCTATGGAACAAACTGCCACACCACCTAACCGCAGCAGACACCTTGACCAAGTTCAAGCGCGGGCTAGGTGACTTCAAGTTTTAAACGACAACCAGCTTTTATCCGCACCGACTACTTTTAACTGCACTGATTACTTTTATCCGCACCGAACACGTTTTATCGATCGCACCTGCGCATCTCATCCAGATTCAATTACGTTCCAACTGGAACCCGAGTCTTTAAGGGAAGAAGAAGAAGAAGAAGAAAATACTATAAGATACTATAAAATACTATAAAATACTATAAAATACTATAAGATACTATAAAATACTAAAGATAATATAAGATACAGTAAAATACAATAAGATACAATAAGATACTATAAGATACTATAAAATACAATAAGATACTATAAGATACTATAAGATACTATAAAATACAATAAGATACGGAAATGAGGTTGATCACGATCCATAAAATTGATGTCCATCATAAGATCCATATTCAGTTTGCGAAGGGGTATAGAATATCAGCTTGTCAAATCTTGACTTAATTCTTCTAGTTTGTGTAATTACAGTCAAGAAGAAGAAGTTATACGCACTGCCAGAACCGTTACCACGACCACCAATACCAGAATATCTCGATCTCAACTATACAACACCAGGTAAGATATAACCTCATTCTCTATACCTAGAAACAAGCTAAAGTTAATCCTTGATTTACCTAATTATAATGATGTTTATTGATTATTTATATATTTGAATCGAAATTAATTAAGCTTGGATCCAAGGAGCAGCATATCCCCTCAGAGAGAGAGAGAGATAGAGAGAGAGAGAGAGATACTTAAACTTATGATACTTAAACTATGATGATGGCATAATGGGAACTGGTATAAATATGTATTACTGTATTACAGACTATTCCCAGTACATAACACCAACACTATCACAGTAACCATGCATACAAGATTATCGACAAATCACCAGGCCTGCTACAGTAACAAGAACAGACCAAGATTATCAACAAATCACCAACACCACTACAGTAGCAAGAACAGAACAGATTACCACGCCACTACAGTAACAAGATTATCAACAAGCAATACAGTAACAAGATTATCAACAAGCACTACAGTAACAAGATTATCAACAAGAAGATATTTTCTTTTTTTCTTTTCAATATACAGTTTTTTTTATTTTTAACTTCATTTTAAAAATGATGGTGACAGAAACCGCGTATGTGAAGAGAATGCAGAAAGTAGTATCATGTATTTCCAACCGAATTTACATTAAATATAAACGGTTTTCAATGAAATTTCCTTTTGGTATATCAAAACACAAGATCGTCAAGCACATACAGGCCTTCATTCTGTTTTGTATGTGCTACTTGAAACTAAAAACCTATTATTTCTATCTATTTTACTCCTTCTAGAACACCTGATACCACCTTTTAACGCACATACATGCGTTGACTCTATTTACTATGTGCTATGTCAAACTTTAAAAACCTTTATACAAATTATATTATTTCTATCTATAAGACTCCCTCTAGAACACCCGATACCACCTTTTAATTTTGTATACTATATATTCATCAACTACTAATAACAGTTCTCTGTTTAAATACAAGATTTAATATTCAATAAATCTGATGACATGAATTTATCTGACTCTCAAACTTTCTT
Organism: Patella pellucida; assembly: GCA_917208275.1. Lineage (NCBI taxonomy): Eukaryota > Metazoa > Mollusca > Gastropoda > Patellidae > Patella > Patella pellucida. The sequence goes on along the minus strand of OU795038.1, from coordinate 87,020,508 downwards.
TCTGTATAGCTTTGATTAGAGAAATCAACCTACATATTATATAGAATTGCCGAAAGGAAGCGTCACAGAAATAGCATTATTATAGTTATGATATTAGCATTAATATGGTTATGATAATAACATTTATATGGTTATGACAATAACATTAATATTGTTATGATAAAAGCATTAATATAGACTCAAATAAAACACAAAATACATGTATGTAATCAAGCATTGTATGTCTATCGTGTAATACAACTGTATAAAGATCTTTTTGTTTTAAAACGATTCGTCAGTTTTGGGTCGATGATACCAAGTGTATTCCAAACAACCAGAATTTATTATGGATAATACAACCAAATGGATGTAACATCCACATCCGTGCATGAAGCGATAACAAGGGGCACATGTAACAGTACCCTGAAACGACCAACCACCCTCATGAACTGCAACACACACATTATCCCCACTGTCACAGGTACTAAAGCTTTTAGCAGACGATTCTGCCATTTAATCCATTTTTCCTGCCAATCGGTGCACTAACTCGTAGATTCACCACCCATGGTAAATCTTGGGACATGTCTTATCTGGTCGTGGGGGTGAGGGTCTGGTGAACAAAGCCCAGCTTAACTGGAGCGGAGTCCCAGGCCTGACTACAATCGCGGTGCTCCTAACGCGACGAAAGGATTTTTTTCGGCAACACTTAATACCAGCCCCCCCCCCCACACACACACACAGACACACCACAAAAAAACACCGGAATTCACCGGAAAACAACCGTAAACTAACGGAAACAACGGAAAGCATCATTTTATACTGAATAGCGGAAAACACTGTAAAGAAAACTAAGTACCGGAAAAAACATTAAATAGGTAAACCGGAGCTTGGTCCTATGTGTGCGGGGGTAGGGTTAGGTTTAAGTTCCTCCGGTGTTTTCCCGAGGACTAGCTGTGGATTAGGGTTAGGGTTGGGGATAGGGTTAGGTTTTTCTAATGTTTTCCAGGTTTAATCTCACTGTGCCCCCTAATCAACTGGTGTTAAAGGCTAGTGGTGTGAAAACTTAAGTAAACAAAGGGTTATAGACTGTATCCTTATTAGTACTGTTCATCTAGTTAAGATTTATTTTTTTTAATGATTAAAATATATAAGTTAAGTTCACGTGTCATCGGTTAACGAGTATCTTAAATATTAATCACCTACCTTCTATTCAGACAGTAATCATAAATCAATCAAGTATATATTTTAGAAACTCACTATCATTATATCAGGATAGTTGTCACCCCCAATTACATTATAGCTTTTAAAATTGCTCAAGTTCGCGTACGGTTTATTCCTAATTCTCAAGGCGGTCAAAATTTAGTAAATTTGGGGTATAAGTACAGAGTAAAAAGTGCAATTGAATACACCGACGCCATATCCCATTTAGTAGGGTTATGAAATATGTTTACATTTATTTGTTGTTACATTATTTGTTGTTAATTTTATTGTAACCTTGCTTGATTAATCCCCCCATGAGAACAATAGCAGGGGGCACAGTGAGATGTTCCCGTTTTCCAGAGGACCACGATCCTGGTTATCTATTTAGAGTGTTTTCAGGTGTTTAGTGTGTTTTCAGATGTTTAGTGATTTTTCGGGGTATTTCGGTAACCAGTATAAAATGCTGTTTCTGGTAGTTTTCCGGTTGTTTTCTGGTGTTTTCCGGTATTTAGTATAGCCCGATTATTTCATATCCTTTTGAAAGGCACGCATGCGTAGCCCACAATAAAACGGTTTGTAATACAAAAATAACTACATAATATCTGATCACATACGAGCTGGTCGGATAGCCGTGGCGATAGAGAGGCGGCTTCTCACCAATGCATCGAGTGCAAGAACTTTATCGTTGTAAGTGAGAGGGATACTCGGTCTCCCGTCCAATCAGGCAGGTTTCCCCTGAGTTCTTCGGTTTCTTCTTGCAGTAATGATCGAAATCACTCGCACGATCTGTGCCAAGGGCCAAATCGAAAACAGGCCTCAGGCCTAATTTGCTACCCTTATAAAATGACAAGATAATTATATATACGAATTCTAATCAGTTCCGAATGGCATACAATGCGTGGAACTGAGATGAACGACGGGGGACTTTTATTTGTAGGAGAAAGCCAGATATTGGGGTTAAGCTGCGGAAAGAAAGACTGAAGAAAATAACCCGCTGGGGTTATTCTTTCGAGGTTGTTTTCTGAAGTCTTTCTTCCCCAGCATAACCGAAGTCGAGAACTTTATCTTGCTTATAAACCGCCTGTTTACATGTACGTCAAATGAGACTATCCCAGAAATCAAGTAAGAAAAACCTTAATTATGTTTTTTCAATGGTAAAAACTCACCCTGGAAGAATAACCCGATACTGATTTAATGAAAATTTTTGTAAAGAATACCCCCTTATTCCTCACCATATATTCGGACCGCAAGTAGTTCCGGGCATAGAATATACCCCAAATATTAAAGAGGTTTAGCGTTATAGGTTCATAAAACAAGTGAAATCACTGGAATGAGTTCATATCAATCTGCGTATAAAACAAGTGAAATTACCGGATTGCGTTCGGAACAATTTACGTATTTGTTTACGACTACTGAGCTCATCGATCATCATCACATCATCGAGTGTTCGGAGAAGTTCATTTTCAAAACCAGTAGGGCTAAAGCTTGGACAATACGACACCACGACTGTCAATCTGATTAAAATACAGATCTATATTTCGTTTCGTTTTTTATTGGCAGTGGTCGAGTGGCTATTTGCCTATAACACGCGACCTCCAACGTTTTACCCACTTTCGCGGCCAATGTAGGGATTGAGCACGCGACATCCAGGCTAGCAAGCCAGCATTTGACTGATTTAGCCAGCGTGACTCCCCTGCATATAATATAGATTGGCTAATAAACTATATGAAGCAAAATACCAAGGGTTTTTCTCTGGTGGGAAGGGGGCAGTTCAAATCCTTGTGGCGGAAACACTGGCCTTAGTTCCGATGTCTCTGTTGGTGTAGGTGTGTGTAACAAAGGGTGAAATCTCCGCCGTCCTTTTGACATATCCGTTGTTACCAACAACAATATGATTATTGTTAAGATAAGCTACTGCCATATTGCAATGGTCATGTCAGAGAACCAGGCGATATTTAATTTAGTTATCAGTATTCAGATGTTATCATAATTCTTTTTATTCAATATCATTAATATATATACGTATAATTAATTGACTTCATACCTCACCTATAAATTGATTTAGGTTTCTGATGAAAGAGTTCTGTTAGTTAAGTCGAGTGGATTGGACAGCTCAACACAGAACCATGGAAGCAGACGTGAATTAAGACGATTATTTCATCTACTTGGCAAAATAAAATGCCCGAAATCTAATAAAACGATAATTTTACGGGCTGAATTAGCAGTAAAACACGTTTGCGGCCGTCAAATTATCCAAAAATGTTTTTGGGATCCACACAGTCAGCTCCGCTTCTTGGCCTCTCAAAACAAAAAAAACCCGACGCCACTGTCTCTTAACTCGAAATTTTTCGGGCATTTCTAGTTTTGCTTCATTAACTGTCACCGAGCCCTAATATAACACTAATTTTACCTTTCTTGTAATTGAATAAGGCGAATTGGCTGACTATGGATAAAAACATTTTGTCTGGAGCCACTCTACTTTGTGCGACATTTTTCGGGCATCGAATATTTTTTGTGAATGCAGATGCAATATGTATTGGTTGTTATACATATAGTGTAGTTTATTGTTTGTTACCGTCATGCTGAATTAAAGAAGTTCAATCCACAGTTACTAGATGACATCGCGCCTGGTACGTTCGTGCATTTTTTATGCGCGAACTCTTAGTTTTTCTATTACTGGCACGCGCACGGGCACTATTTTTATTGTTTAACATGTACCAAAATCAGGGATTTCGCGCGTAGGTACTTTTGAGGTATTAGGTCTAGTTAGCATAACACTTGCCACTGTACCTGTGTATCGCTAATTATAAACCGAATGTTTGAAGACCGTTCATATTTATTACGAGTCTTTTTTTTAGTACAGTGTTGATACATGCTCAAAATGTTGCTAAGTAAACCAACGGGATTATTTTCTCAACAGTGTATGAACGTATATCTTAGCAATAATATCCTTACACCGAGAGAAATTATCTAGTCTCGGTGAATGGAACCATGGTTGTCTGGTAGAAAATTATTTATGTATTTTTTGGAACGGAGAACAGCGATTTTAGAAGCAAACTAACCTGCCGCACGTGATAATTCTAATAAAAAACGAAAACTCTTTTTTCAGCGGAAGCTTGTATAGGAGTCGGATAGCCGTGACCTAGTTTGTGTCTCGTCTTGTCTACTGTTGACGAGAAGTGTGTAAACAGTTGTAGTCACGTGATTTGAGTAAATATACCTTGTTCTTTTACTCACTTCTCCACGCCCACTTTTCGTGTGAATGGAATAAATTTCTGACCACGTGACCTAAACTCCTCCCTAAACACCGCTGTTTAAGAAACTCACGTGACTAATTTTTCGCTCGAGTACACATATTTACTACGGCCATACATGTTAAACCCCGCCCTAGTATTAACGTAAGCGACCTAGTTAAAATCAGAATATCCCCTTCGATTCTTTTCTCCTTTTTATTTGACTTATATAACTAAATGGTTTTAAATTATTTATACAGGTTTATATTCATGTTATTCTAATTATAAATTATTTTGACCCAATTTTCAACATGTCATAAACGTAAACACTGAGTCTGGGGGTATCTGGGTCAGTACTTTAAGTCTTTACTATCCAGCCCTAATTATCCTATATAAGCCATAGTAATCCTGTTTATCAAGTCCTCTCAAAAATTTTAACATTGAAATTTGCTATTGCAAACCTTTACATAAAATTTTCTCAACAATTTCTTAAGTACAAACAATTTTCTTACTTATACTATGTTTATCTTGCATTAAAGTCGCCAAATATAGTACATTCTGATACATTAAATACTATTTTTTAAGTTTAAACCCTTTTTTCTGACTGACACTGTGGTTACAACACACCAATACCTCCATATTCAAAGCTCTATTAACAACCTGTTTATTAAGAAATTATATCAAAGCTCTTATTCTAAAACTGTTTCCTTCCTCACAATAGGTCTCAATTATGTCTAAATCAGAATATAGTTCAATATTTATAAAGTTGAGGTTTATAATAAGTAACCTGTAGCATATTCTAGTATTGCTACTGACATAATACTTAAACCGGTATAATTCTCCTGTATCATAAGTGTGAACATGACAGGCAAAGATTTTAATTGTAAATAATATATTTTATTATTTTTTACTCTTTTATAAATACTCAACTCTCATTCTATATAGTTTATAAAAAATCAAAAAATATTTGTTCTTAGTATTGTACTTTAATGTTTTATAGTTTTGCCTGTATATACACTTAATTCTTAATTTACACTTCGAATAGATATAAAATGAATTGCATATTTGGAAATTGTGAAATGTTGTAAATACTATCTTGTATACATATAATTTTCTGTGAAAAAACATTTTACAAGAAAAAAAAAAGAGAGGCGGCTTCTAACCAATGCAACGAGAGTTCAATCCCAGCTCAGGGCATGAACTTTATCGTTGTAAGTGAGAGGGATATTCGGTCTCCCGTCCGATCAGGCAGGTTTCCCCTGAGTTCTTCGGTTTCTTCCTGCAGTAATGATCGAAAACATTCGCACGATCTGTGCCAAGGGCCAAATTGGAAAAAGGCCTCAGGACTAATTTGCTACCCTTGTAAAATGACATGATTATTATTATTATTATTATTAGTGAAGAGTGTAGTAAGTGCGGTCGGTAAAGTTAATATCCAATGGACTTTAAATTTATACATGGTGTTTAAGGTCATGAGACAAAGAAGCCTAACCCTAACCCTTAGCAATTTCCGATAATTACTGTCAGAGTTATGGCCCTTGATCACTTCAAAAAATCTTGTGGACGCTCTAGAGGCTAAAGTTAATAACCGATTGACTTTAAATTTATACACGGTGTTTAAGGTCATGAGACGAAGAGGCTAAAGTTAATAACCGATTGACTCTAATAATCATATTTTAGTGTATTATAAATGTTTCATTAACGAAAAAAGTAAAATATGCGACAACCCTTGTTTACTGCCTAGACGATTTAGCTGCTGTGGGCGTATGTTTCGTTGCCTGGCAACTCTCGTTAAAAGTTGTACGCGAACTAAATGCATCTGCTAGATACTGACAGAGCAGCCCGGAGTCGAGCAAAAGCCGCCCCAGCTGTCTTCGTCAGCTAGTTTCAAAATGGCGTACAACCAGTGCAAGTGGGAAAAGACGACAATAAAATCAGAAATATGTTATTTATTATTGTCGCACTTATCACATCACTCCTGTCTAACAAATCATAAAGCTGTGGTGTTACGGTGGCGGCATAGTATTTCACCGTAACACCACAGCCACTCTAACCATTCATAATACATCTAACTATCACTCCCTACACTCCCTCGTCTACTTTCCCAAACGTCAACAACACATCTCATACATCCATTTCGCTGATTAACCCTTGTACCATGTCTACTGGATTATCAGTTTAATGTTTGTTACTGTCTTGCTGAATTAAAGAAGTCCAAACCACAGTTATTATATGATTATGTTTGTTACCGTCTTGCTGAATTAGAGAAGTTCAATCCACAGTTACTAGATTATCTGATCATGTTACATGTGTCGTGTATGGCAATCCCCTCTGTGTTTCATAACAATACAGCCATCAAATGATTTGTTTGTTGGCTTGTACAAAACTGAATCGCCGGTTTCATTTTCAACCTACACACGTAGTGAGGAACTTACTATCACCTTCGCCAAGTTGCACTCTTGCGTGCGAAACAATATAAAATACCAATGTCAATCCAAGTAGAACGAAACTATACATACAGTGATGAAACAAGATATATTATCTTACGTCACGTGAATAAGGTTAAAGGAAGAAATTTTTAAATCGTGATGGGCTTTAGAGCAGGCAAGAGCTTCCTCTTTTACATTTTATATTAAAGATTAAAACATGCGGATGAAATCCATCACTTAAACAAGTTTCAGGAGAATGTGAGCCTCAAACTGAAGTAAAATAGATCACAGTAAGTATGTAAACAAATGGTAGTAGATGTAGTTCTTCAGATAATACGACAATTTAGATTTTATTCATGTCTGGTAAAATACTTACCTCAACGCTAACCTTAGTTTAGTCTTGAAATAATTAATGTATTGTGTTAAGTAGAACGGGTATTCCTATTTTCATGACTTATATACCTAATGTTTATTAAAACTTACATATACGGTCGGTCGGTCGTTTGTCATGTTCAAAGTTAATATACATTCATAAATGAAATAAAATGGGGTTTAACGTCCTACTGTTCTGTTCCGGCTGGGTAAGGAAGACGGACATATGATCTACTCTTATATCGAATTCAAACTACAAGACAGCTGCCCTTGTCAAGTCCTCCGTCCTGCGTCACTGAAAAGAGGTAACCCCCGGTGAACGTTAGTCATAAACATTATATTTTTTTTTCTTTCAACGTAATTTTAAATATATATATCAAGAAATATTAGCAAAACTTTAAAGCTGCACTACTTTGTTTCACGGTAAATGATGAAAAGATAAAAGGTATGTCGACACAAACTGGGGGTTGGGATGGCCTAGTGGTCAAGAGTGCCGCGCATCGACCTCTAACTGGCCGGTCACCTCTAGCTTGCGGCTGTGGTTTCTCAACCTCGTGATTTTACTTTGGGCACTTCGATTTCCTACCACTGCTAAAGACCCCTACGCGCAAGCGAGTTGTTCAAATAAAAATTGAAAACCATACGTTAGTCCCAAAATGACCTAATTTGTGTCGAGTGGACGTTAAACCCCATTTTTCTCTCTCTCCCCCCCCCCCCTCTCTCTCTCTCTCAACACTAGTTTAATAACATTTTAACATTTTAAAGTACTTTTCGTCCGTCTTGGGGCTATTCATTAATAAAGTGGGATACAACAGTATATTTCATACTGACATGTAGTTATATTGTAACAATGTGGTTTTAATAAGCTCTAGTTACCATCGTCTCTGGTTGCATAGTTTATCGGTAACTAACACAAATTGCAACTGCAACATCATTGTTTTCGCCGTATTTTAATTACCCCTCTGCATACAGATATAGAATTAAAATACTCAGACTGGTTAAAATAATCATTTAGAAAATCATTTTAATCAGACAAGTTGAAATAAATGCGCTTAAACTGATCTTTTGCATTCGTTCTTAAAGTTGCAATTTCGTATTTTTAAGTTATATTTTTAAAATCTATTAAAATGAAGCCATAAAATAGATGATATCTATAAACAGTCTCGCTGTTAAGAATAATCCTATCAATCCTATAATTCACTATTGCCAGTTGAGAAATAGACAAAAATATCATTTTCAACATCAAATTCAAACGTTTGAAGATAGCTATTCCGGGGTGGGGGAAAGGTACACAGGGGATGTAATTGGGAGATAATTGTGTTATTATTTCCCGAGAAAATGAGTTTTATGTGTGAGAATGATATCTATGAACCTATCATAGTGAGTTGACAACCTATTGAGCAACAGACATAGAAACAATTTTGTTTTGACTTTCTTAGAAAATATGAAATTCTGGCTTGAAGACTTGATTTTGGTAACATGATTTATGGGTTCTGGTCTAATTATCATAAGTAATCTGTAGGGCTGCAACGATTTATCGATGAATCGATGAACCGCGATGTTTAAAAAATCCACGATGCACGATATAAACAATGGTCGCATCGCGATTCGTCATCCAAATAATAATTTTACAAAAATAGACTGATATTCTGACAGGCCTTGCTTTTTTAGGTGCGCGCTCGCGCATCTAAATTTCATGTCAGGCGTGTTCATATTCACGCTCCTTTTGAATCCGAGAGCCTTCAAAAAACAATGAAATCATTGAATTGAATCTCGATCATGTGTCGTCATTTATGACTTGTTGATATAAGCAGCCCATACATTCGGAATTCTTCGGTTACCGCTGGCTGAATAACTGGGCCGCTTATATCAATATCAAGTAATATGACCGATCGCCTCTCGCTGCAGCAACATGCGATATGGCTGCACAGATGAACTATTATGTTTATTCGGTAAATCACGGACCTTATAAAGGATAAATCTTGTTTCCATGAATGATAATTGTGTCATCTCCTTGGTGAAAATACCTTGACAACTTCATATCTCATCTAAACTCGCCTACAGACTAACAGAGATCTCTTTCGTCACAGCAAAAATGGCTACATTTTAATTGTTTTAGACTTGTAATGAATACACCAAATTGAAGTCGCACGATCGACAAAAGCAATATTTAGATGAATGAGATCGAATTCCACCTTAACATAAGTCACATAAAAAGTATGGCATTTTTAGGATTTTCTGTTAAGAATGACAGCAAATAAATCCGGTCAGTTGACCTAGCTAGAAAACACCACATTTATATAAAGTAAATCATACAAGCAGACCTTTGAATTTTCACAGAGAAAGACTGTCAAAATTTAACAGCATATTTTATATTTATTTTCTATATCCCGATACAAATCGTATCGTAGGCAATGAATCATGATGCGCATCGTATCGTGACCAGGCGTATCGTTGCAGCCCTAGTAATCTGTGTAAGAGAAAAACAACGTATAAAATTTAATACAATCTATCCAACTGGTAAGCTGATACCTTTGGCCTATGAACCCGAGCTTTTTTATAATAAAAGATTTTATCATTCACGTTATTAGTATTCAAAACTAGTATTTAATAACACGTGTAAAATGACCTAAGCAGGCGCACCTGTTCACATCTTTCAACGAACAATACTTTTTTACTTTTTCAAAATTTTGTATATAAATCACTAAATCGGTCAGTGTACGATTTCACGCCTTCTTTTAGGGGTTTACCCCTTTTTATCCTACATTGACTGGTATCCATTATTAGACTCATTTTCGTCTATTTTAAGGTTTATCAGTTAATAGTTGGGCAAAACACGTTACATCCACAAACACAGAGAGAGAGAGAGAGAGAGAGATAGAGAGAGAGAGAGAGGGGGGAAAGGGTTAAGGTCCCGGAGAAAACCAAGAAGACGACCCTACTCCTTTTCACGTACAACGGGGGAATCAAAATCACACCAGTTGACTCGATGAAACACCTTATGATACAGCGCGCACGTGCTAACCATTCGGCCATGCAAACCTCCCAGAAACAAAAACGATCACAACAAAGACATTGTTCATGAGGACTTTTAACTATTTTGTGTAAATATATTCTGTACGCTTGTGTTTGGTTCGAGTGCTGCTTATGTATTCTTAATCATTTTACTTTGTAGAGTAAATATGGACCACCAGTTGTGTACTGCCCTTCTATATCTGTGCATGCTATCAGGTAAACTTGTATACCAATATTCTTTTATAATGATTAGAAAATATAAAGATAGTTAAGAGAGAAAAACAGGGAACATCCTAGTTTCTTTCGAAACTGTCTCTGAGTGGACGATATCCAGTGACAGTTTCTATCGAGCCTTATATAGCTGCAGTATGAAAATACGGTAAAATACCCAATACGGTAAAATACCGCTCTTCCCCACCTGTGTCCCGGGCTGTTTTATAACACTAACCTTTTATTTTTCACCCTGATTCTTTATTTTCCAGCAAAAGAAATCATTTATCAATATATTTGACACAGATTTTAAATTATTCAACACAATTTTAAGTAGATTTAAGCGATGAAATAAACATGCGTTTTGCGCATGCCCGGGTCTGGTAATGGTTGTCAGATCAAACGTATTTTGTGTATGTTTTTTTAATCGGAGAATTCTACTTGAAAATGTTGTCGAATCATTATAAATGTGTGTCGGCTGTGGCAAGAAATGATTCCTTTGGCGAATAAATAAGAATAAAGGTGAAAAATAGTAGGTAAGGATTCCAAAATAGCCTTAGAGCAGAGGTGGGGAAGGCGGTATTTTTATACTGCAGCTATATAAGGCTCGGGAGGAACTGTTAGTTGACATCGTCCGCTCAGAGACAGTTCTGAAAGGAACTAGGAACATCCAAACCTTGATGACTTAAATGAACTATGGCTGTTCTTGCGGTAATAGTTCAAAATAGATAATGCTAAATAAATATATTGAAATTTCATTTAAATTTATCCTGACTTGTCCATTTCTAAATTAAATCATTAAATGGGCGAAGCGTTCTAATCTACTTAAAAACCACCGAAAAAGAGCTTTTTGGTAGTCCTATAGAAATACTTAGTAATACTTGAAATGTGTTGAGAATAATCAGTGAATTTATAATAACGTCATCCAATTACGATTCAGGAATATTATTTATACCCAATAAACGTGTCATATTCTTTTTCAAACTCTATATTATAATTTTGTAAAGCACTATGAAAGAAAGAAATATTATTTAAAAACAAATTATATTACTACAGTTTGTCAAGCCGCAACCTATGTGAATATATCCGACACAGCTATTATGACGTTTACTGATTTGCCTACAAACACAGAGATAAAAGCACCAAATAATATTAGTATTGTTAACAAGACTGGTGGCACCTGTCTGTTAGTAGCTGATCCATCCAAGTATGAATTACTGACTACAGATTGTGATCAAATTCTCAATATTCAAATAAAAACAGTGAAATTATCAGATGCCGGTGATTATGCCTGTTCGATAACTGATTGTCAACAAAAGCTGATTGTTTTAGGTTAGTATAATGTATACTATATAGATATTGTTTTACATATTGTCTGGGATGATTGATTGAATCATACAGGCTGGTGATACTGTGGTTTAGGCTGGATAGCAAAGTTGTAAACCAGACAGGTAGGTTGTATTGGTTGTAAACCATACAGGTGAGTTATATTGGTTGTAAACCATACAGGTGGGTTATATTGGTTGTTAACCATACAGGTGGGTTATATTGGTTGTTAACCATACAGGTGGGTTATATTGGTTGTAAACCATACAGGTAGGTTGTATTGGTTGTAAACCATACAGGTGTGTTATATTGGTTGTAAACCATACAGGTGGGTTATATTGGTTGTAAACCATACAGGTGGGTTATATTGGTTGTAAACCATACAGGTGGGTTATATTGGTTGTTAACCATACAGGTGGGTTATATTGGTTGTAAACCATACAGGTGGATTATATTGGTTGTTAACCATACAGGTGGGTTATATTGGTTGTAAACCATACAGGTGGGTTATATTGGTTGTAAACCATACAGGTGGGTTATATTGGTTGGCTGTTTGGTAACCACGGGTATCGGCAGTTGTATAAATAAAGTAATTTGAATTACATCCATTTATTAGCTGATATTTTTTTTAAAAAATAAATATTTTCATGGTATTGATTAAGTTACATCTTGATTTTGTCGATTTTAAAGGTACACCAACAAAGCCTGTTATAACAGCGTCTACAGACGATCTAAAGAGTGGTGGAGACCTGTCTTTAACTTGTTTAAGTAACTCAACAACACAACCTTCAGATCATGATCTAGCCTTTACTTACACATGGCTGGAGAATGGAATAAAACGACCGGAAGACACGTCATCTTTATATCTTAAAGATGTGGATAAATCAATGTTTAATAACAGTTATATATGTATGGCTCGTGAAAGACCGGGAAAATTGTCATTACCAAGTGAAGAATTTTTACTTCAATTGCAATGTACGTATAGAAAGATAACCCTGATCCAGAGACTTAGGGTTAGGGTTAGATCAATTTCATTTAGATATATTTACCCAGCTGTACCATAGTGTCTTTATGAAATAAAGCCTGTCATTGAGTCAACTGCCGTGGTTTCGAATCCCCGGTTGTACGTGGCAATGAGAAGGATCGCCTGTCAAACCTCGTGGATTTTCATCCGGGTCCTCCGGTCGCCTCCCACTGCTAAAGATCCCTACGCGCAAGCGAATTATTGAAATAAAATATGTTAGTCCCGAAATTACCTAGTATGTGTCGAGTGGACGTTAAACCCCATCTCTCTCTCTCTCTCTCTCTCTCTCTCTCTCTCTCTCACCATTGGATAAATGAGTAATATACTGACTGCCATTGAATAAATGACTAATATACTGACTGCCATTTGATAAATAGATAGTTTTATAACTTCCATTCTTATTCGCTATATCATATAAATGATGTTTTTTCCTTGTATGCCTTTAACTCCTTTCTACTAAAAAAATAATTTTATTTATTTCAGATAGGGATGCTTTCATTGCTACCGTGAATGGTGATTCGAGTTCATCTGTGGTTCTTCGGAAGGGCGATACACTTAATTTTACATGTCAAAGTGATGGTTATCCCGTTCTCGATAGTATCAATATCCAGAAAGAGGGTGTTACATTTACAACTATTCTGGATTCCAACAATGCAAATTATACTAAGATCGCCGACTGCTTAGATAATACAGTACTGAGGTGTATGAGAAGTGTGGATATATATTCCAACACGATAACTGTTAACATACCATGTAAGTAATACAAATAAAATAAAACGAAGCACGAACAATTCAAACCAATTAGACAACTCATATTATAATACAGCATATGTAGATATCATAAACACTCTTTAGTATCAACTCGTCCCACAGTAGTATGGTCAGAAACTGATTAGGTTGGCGAAATTGTCCAAGGAAAATGTATGCCAAGTTTCATGTCGATCATCCCTTGGCGGTTCGAATGTCTGACTCGAAGATTCCCCGTGGTTCAGCCAACTTGTTTCGAGCCATTCACGTGACATAAAACTTGTTATATATCATCGAGTTATAATCAACTTGTTAAAAATATACTTCAGTTTACAACAGCTTACTATTTTTGAGTAGACACGTACAGTGCGTGGATTATTTGTTCTTGTCTTAGTAAAGAATTGAGGGCCACCCGACGGTCGAAAATGGAGAGCGGAGCCGCCCCATGTTTACCGCATTCAACGTGTGACACAGTTTCTACTACATACGTTTTGTTGGTCTGTGATCGTCTGGGTTTGACTCTCGCATATATATTTTTTGTCATTCTCTTCTATCGAACTTCACTTGGACTTCAACGTTGTGTATGTATTTACAACAGTCAGATCGTATATTGAGCCCAGTTTTTTTATATGCCTAATGACGTCAAGAATACCGAAATACTGATATTGGATTTAAAAGAAAAACTAGCAATTTCCGTCACTAGTATTTTAAAACCAAAAACAAATTAGGCTTGACTCTAAATATCGTGTCCTGAAAAATAAATTGACTAACTAACGTTATTATTTATATATAGCATAAAACCACTTGAAATCTTTCCATTTGCTAACATCTATATGAATATATAATAATTCATGCTTCATACAAACTCGTAATCTTATTACTATACGATTAACATTCAAGATTAAATATAATAAATAATTGTTTCCCAAATTAAAAAGAATAAAACTGTATAATTTAAATAAATGTGGCCAATATTCTATTTCGATATCAATGTATTTTTCTTATTTAAACCCATTAAATTTGATTAACTATATTATTTGTTATTTAAAAAAATCATTAATGAGGTCGAATATTCTAACGACACCACAATAAGAACATGTTATTTATTCATCAGAAACTTCGATACCACGACATAATATCAATAACACATTATTAATATAGTAGACGGCTGTTTTTCTTTTCACAAATATAAAGCATTATATGTTTTTTAAAAAGCATCGTGCATTCAACAAAAACCTTATCCACTCACTCTCTCGATAATCTCGGTATTTTAAGTCGATTTTTTTCCATCCTCTGGGAAAAACTATCCCCAAATACCCATAATACTGGCACTTTTACTGTCATAACTTTAACCTGAATCATATAAATGGTGGATTGTTGTTATTTCGATTCCTATAAATGCTTACAATCACAGCAGTAAATCCAAGCATATCTGGTTTATCACACTTGAATAGTTGTGTATTATATTGTTTTTATGTATCAGCCCGTTAGATGAAACATTCAGATATAATTTTATCACCCATTACGAAGAATAGATTTACTTGCAGGTTCTCCACAATTACACCCAAGTACACCAGTTCCAATAATTCTGTTTGGTGCAAAAGTCCATCAAAAACATTTGATTCTGAAAATACTAGACTATCCCATACCCAAATACACCGTACAACGGCTAACTGCAAATGGTCTCGTACCTCTTCCACCAAGCCATGATATTGAACGAAGACCACAGGAATGTATAATTTCTTTTTATAATTTTGATAAAGATCTTTTTGGTACTTACCAGTTGACAGCTGAGAATTCAGAAGGCATTCTAATAACAAACTTTACAGTGGCAGGTGAGTTAGAATACAAGCTTATCACGGGAACATTTACACTTGAATTACGTTAGACAACTCGACCACTATAATCCCTTTCAGCAAGGTGGCACTTTTCTTGAAATCATGTGTCAATCATTATAGTATATCACTTGACAACCTCTCAATAAGTTGGATTTTAAAGAATGTAGATTATGTCATATTTACTCTGAATGTGTTACTATAAATAATGGATTGTATTTTATATGTAGGGCCACCGGAACCACCTAAAAATGTGATAGCATGGAGCACAACACCAGATACTGCGCATGTGGAATGGCAACCTGGTAACAGCTATAACCTCACGCAAACATATAACATTTATACGAAAACTGATGTGACTTTATGGAAGCAAATGAGCCACGGTCTGTACACTGATTTTGGGTCAGTTGTTCGCTTAACTGCCACTAAACTAAAATCAGGCACAAGATACTATTTCTTGGTTTTAGGCCATACTCTAAATTATGGTAGTTTTTTTTCCGAGGTAGCGGAAGTTGTAACTATAGGTAAGTACTAATATGTAACCGGGTGGGGTTGAGCTTACAGTTGAAATGTGAAATATAGCAAAGGGAGGAGGGGGGGGGGGGGCGTTGTCACCCGAGTGGGGGCGAAATCTCAGTTGACTTTTCTAGAGGCATAATTCGTCAGGAAACCGATTCTGGTAGGTATTAAGCCAGGTGAGGCGGCGTTTCCGAGATAATCAAGGTCAAAGGTCACAGAAGGCCAAAAAACGAAAGAAACGTATAGAACTAAAAAGCTCTTCAGGAAAGGGCAGAAACTCATTTATAAAAGCAATGATACAATTATAATACGGTAATATGATAATAACAATGAGCAGCGATGACACCTGCATACCCGTGACGTCATCGGGGTCATGATTCATGATGTGTTGGGGTGCCATTAGGGGTGGGTAAATAACAGAGTTATTTCAGTTATTCAATAAAGACTTATAGTTTCTATGGTCATTTTGGACGCTGAACACGAATCCATCGGAATTTTTGACCTAGGATGACCTTTGACCCGGGATAATTCAATTCATTCATAATGGCGGTCAAACTTCATGGTTTTGGACACATATATCATAAAAACACCCTCAAGTTTTATCTCTATACATAGGTTTCAGTGGTGGGAAAGAAAGAAAAACAACATTTCAGAATAAAATTCATCGGAACTTTTAACCTAGGATGACCTTTGATGCTGAAAAATTCAATTCATTCAAGGTTTTCGATCAAATATACTGTCTAATCCCTCTACATATAGGGTTAAGGGGGAGGAAAGCACGATAACAACATTTCAGGACAGTTGTGAAGCATCTTAGCTTTCAGACTATCAAAAACTACGAAAAATCATGAGAAAAATCCCATTTTGTAGCAAAATTTGACATTTTATTGAAAACAATACTTTCCAGATTCAAACGCTTGACATAGTTAACAGATTTTCACACAACAGTTCAGTTTATATCACCAAATGTCATTTTCTCGCATTAAAGCATTCTTTATACAGTTTCGTAATTCTACCAAGTTGAATTCATTCATGTTAAAATGATATCCTGTAGACCTGTAGTGAATCCTTTTCAGATGGACTGTCAAGAAATGGAAGACTGTAGCTGTTTGTGGTCCTTCGTGCTCTTTGCACCAATCAATGATTTGAAATAAACGTGTGTTCTTTTTATCCTTGAATTGCGTCTTTTTCACCAAGGCTTTTTTTAGACAATTTCAGGGTAGCCATAATGCACTTCTCCAGCTTTCTTGCTGCCACTGTAGCGTCCGACCTGTGGGCTCACTCTCACCCCTGTTGGTGCTCCGCTTCACTCAAGGACTGTACGGATTAGGTAACTTACTTTGACCCTGTTGTCAAACCACGCAACTCTAACTCGCAGCCGGAATTCGACGAAATTCGACAACGGTGCGTAGCCTAGTTTGGAAGGGTCGGGAAGCTCTCTATCCTCTGTAGCTCGAAGAGGGCCATCTTCTTTGATATAGTCAGGGATTCTACGCTCTCGGCTATCAATGCGGACATAAGACGATCTTTACCATTTCCAGTTTTGAGGTCATCTGGCTGTGACTCCCAATTTCCGGCAATTTTGTTTTGAAAAAGTCTTTCACATCATGCCAATCTCTTTGATCCCTGAGTGAAGAAGTGCAGCAAGTCGGACGCTAGTACAGTGGCAGCAAGGAAATTGAAAAAGGACTTATGGCTAATTTTGAAATTGTCTAAAAGTTAGTCTTGACGAAAAAGACGCAATTAAACGATAAAAAGAACACACGGTTATTTAAAATCATTGATCATTGCAAAGAGCATGATTAACCACAAACAGCTAACAGTCTTCCACTTCTTGACGGTCCATCTAAAAACTAATTTACTACAGGAAATCGACTACCTGATGCTAACAGTTGTACCTGGTAGTAGACAACAGTAACGTGTGAAAGTCCGCGAAACGGGTCAATTCAATTTTCAAAATAAAGAAATTCAGCCTGATAGGATTACGCTTTACCTACCAGATTCGGATTCCTGACAAAAAATGTCTCTAGAAAAGTTAACTCAGATCCCCCCCCCCCCCACTCGGGTGACAATGCCCCTCCCCACTCTGGTCTAAAAAATGCAAAGATATTTGTACAACAAGAAGTTGGCTTTTACAGAAAACATTCGCCTTATCTTATAGAGATAGGAATAATTATAATATTATGATCATACAAGTATACATTATATAGCTAGGTTATACTAGTATTTATTATATAGCTAGGTTATACAAGTATACATTATATAGCTAGGTTATACTAGTATACATTATATAGCTAGGTTATACTAGTATATATTATATAGCTAGGTTATACTAGTATACATTATATAGCTAGGTTATACTAGTATACATTATATAGCTAGGTTATACTAGTATTCATTATATAGCTAGGTTATACTAGTATACATTATATAGCTAGGTTATACTAGTATACATTATATAGCTAGGTTATACTAGTATACATTATATAGCTAGGTTATACTAGTATACATTATATAGCTAGGTTATACTAGTATACATTATATAGCTAGGTAATACTAGTATACATTATATAGCTAGGTTATACCAGTATATGTTATATAGCTGGGTTATACTAGGATACAATATATAGCTAGGTTATACTAGTATACATTATATAGCTAGGTTATACTAGTATACATTATATAGCTAGGTTATACTTGTATATATTATATAGCTAGGTTATACTAGTATATATTATATAGCTAGGTTATACTAACCCTAACCCTTAGTCCATTTGCTGATTACACTATTTTGCTTGAATACACTATTTTGCCTATAACGTTTTTAGGACTTCGAATTCTGAATTATGATTTGGATTGTTCGTACTTGGTTTTTATTTTATTATATAGCTAGGTTATACTAGTATACATTATATAGATGGGGTATAACAACAACATTTTCTCATTAACAGAGCCTGGTGATGATGGACAACCTCAACCACCTTTACCACAAGATGACACGCCTCCTTGTACACCCATTCTAACAATAAATACAAGTGTAGGGACTGGAGATGACACGCCTCCTTCTACAACACTTCCAACAACACATACATGTGTAGGGACTGGAGAGACAGGGGAATTAAGTTTTGGTGCTGGTATCGGTATTGCTGTAGCGATTGGTGCTGTTGTAGCCGTCATCATCAGTGTCGTTATATTTGTCATCAAAATAAAATTTGGTATGATAGATTTATACCTCTTATTTGTACCATTTGAACTGATTCAAGATTAGAAACATATTTCATCTGTTGTACTGTTAAACTGGTTTTGGAGTAAGTGCATAATGACAGGGAATATATATAGTTGATAAGGAATGGTTGATTAACGGTATACTGTATACCTATTAATTAGACATTTATTAACATGAAAAGTAGGGGTGGGCATAATCAACTTTCGATGCCATCTTATGTGTCCAATTTAATGATTAACTGCAAAAATGGATAATCGAGACTTTGCTGATTATCGTGACAATGGTAACAATGACAATCGAGGCTACAATGATTTTAAAATAAGGTTTCTAACTCTAAAGTGCAGTTAACATTATCTAGATTTTAACAATTGTAGTGAGAACTGACAGGGTTTTTTAATCTAATCTTGATACAACAAAGGGGATGGGTATAAGATACAATAAGATACTATAAAATACAATAAGATACTATAAAATACTATAAAATACTATAAAACACTCTAAGATACTATAAGATACTATAAGATACTATAAGATACAATAAGATACTATAAGATACTATAAAATACAATAAGATACTTTTAGATACTATAAAATACTATAAAATACTATAAAATACTATAAGATACTATAAAATACTATAAAATACTATAAAACACTATAAGATACTATAAAATACTATAAAATACTATAAGATACAATAAGATACTACAAATTACTATAAGATACAATAAGATACTATAAAATACTATAAGATACTATAAGATACTATAAAATACTATAAGATACTATAAGATACTATAAGATACAATAAGATACTATAAAATACTATAAAATACAATAAGATACTATAAGATACTATAAAATACAATAAGATACTATAAAATACTATAAAATACTATAAGATACTATAAAATACTATAAGATACTATAAAATACTATAAAATACTATAAAATACTATAAAATACTATAAAATACAATAAGACACTATAAAATATTATAAGATACTATAAGATACTATAAAATACTATAAGATACTATAAAATACTATAAGATACTATAAGATACTATAAGATACAATAAGATACTATAAGATAATAATAATAATAATAATATACTATAAGATACAATTATATACTATAAGATACTATAAGATACAATAAGATACAATAAGATACTATAAAATACTATAAAATACTATAATATACAATAAGATACTATAAAATACAATAACATACTATAAGATACTATAAGATACTATAAAATACTATAAAATACTATAAAATACAATAAAATACAATAAGATACTATAAGATACAATAAGATACTATAAAATACTATAAAATACAATAAGATACTATAAGATACTATAAGATACTATAAAATACTATAAGATACTATAAGATACTATAAAATACTATAAAATACTATAAAATACAATAAAATACAATAAGACACTATAATATACAGTAAAGGGGTTGAAATAAGGTTGATCACGATCCATAAAATTGATGGCCATCATAAGATCCATATTCAGAGCTAAAAGAATATGAGCTCGTCAAATCGTGACTTAATTATTCTAATTTGTGTAATTACAGTCAAGAAGAAGAAGTTATACGCACTTCCAGAACCGTTACCACGACCACCAATACCAGAATATCTCGATCTCACCTATTCAACATCAGGTAAGACATAATATCATTCATCGACCCCTTCTCTATACCTTTACCTATAAATAAGATAGTATTAATCATTCCTCGACCCCTTCTCTATACCTTTACCTATAAATAAGATAGTATTAATCATTCCTCGACCCCTTCTCTATAACTTTACCTATAAATAAGGTAGTGTTAATCATTCTTCGACCCCTTCTCTATACCTTTATCTATAAATAAGATAGTATTAATCATTCCTTCTCTATAACTTTACCTATAAATAAGCTAGTATTAATTATTCCTTCTCTATAACTTTACCTATAAATAAGATAGTATTAATCATTCCTCGACTCCTTCTCTATAACTTTACCTATAAATAAGATAGTGTTAATCATTCCTCGACTCCTTCTCTATACCTTTACCTATGAAAAAGATAGTGTTAATCATTCCTCGACCCCTTCTCTATACCTTTACCTATTAATCAGATAGTATTAATCATTCCTCGACTCCTTCTCTATACCTTTACCTATAAATAAGCTAGTGTTAATCATTCCTCGACTCCTTCTCTATAACTTCACCTATAAATAAGATAGTGTTAATCATTCCTCGACCCCTTCTCTATAACTTCACCTATAAATAAGCTAGTGTTAATCATTCCTCGACTCCTTCTCTATAACTTCACCTATAAATAAGATAGTGTTAATCATTCCTCGACCCCTTCTATATACCAATACCTATAAATAAGGTAGTGTTAATCATTCTTCGACCCCTTCTCTATACCAATATCTATAAATAAGGTAGTGTTAATCATTGATTCACCTAATAATAAAACATACAAGATGTGTATCCAACCATCCCACCTGCATCAATACTTTTTACAGGTAAATTCTCCCTTGTTAAACATGACCGTATTTAAATCTTATTGCGTAATAAAATATTGATTACAAATTTGTAAGAGGGAGTGGTATGATACTTAAACTACGATGACATAAATTGAACAATTATAAATCTGTTATCTATATTATTACAGACCATTCTCAGTACTTAACACCAATACCATCACTGTAACCACATAGACAAGATTTATCACCAAATCACCAACATCATTACAGAAACCATACAGACAAGATTATCAACAACACAAAGAACGAAGATATTTTCCAATTTTCTATATTCTGTTTACTATATGTGCTATTTGAAACTTTAAAAACCTTTATACAAATTATATTATTTCTATCTATTAAACTCCTTCTAGAACACCCGATACCACCTTTTAAATTTGTATAATATATATTTATCAACAGTCCTCTGTTTAAAGGAGTTCAATTGCTAATACCTGGGACCTAGAAATTGACAAACGTGGTCGCAACGTATATAATAATACTGTAATATGAACATATATAAACTGATTACATTCAATGTTTCCGTTTTACTCCTTTTTCAAATCAGTTATGTTCGGTGAAATAAGCCAACAGTCTCAATCGAGTGCAAATTTCTAGCGTCTGGTTATTCTAGTCTGCATACGGCGTTTGATTTGATACAACGTGTCTTGCCTTGTCCATCGAGTCTCTTGTTATATCTTGGGCTGAAGCGCATTATGGTAAACGATTCAATATCATGGCATCTTACTAACCATCTTAATATCATGGCATCTTACTAATACAGTAAACTATCTCAATATAATGTCATGTTACTAACAAAGTAAACTATCTCAATATCACGTCACCCTACAAACACAGTAAACTATCTCAATATCATATCATCTTACTAACATAGTAAACTATCTCAATATCATGTCATCTTACTAACACAGTAAACTATATCAATATCACGTCATCTTACTAATATAGTAAACTATCTCAATATCACGTCATCTTACTAACACAGTAAACTATCTCAATATTACGTCATCTTACTAATATAGTAAACTATCTCAATATCATGTCATCCTACTAACACAGTAAACTATCTCAATATCACGTCATCCTACTAACATAGTAAACTATCTCAATATCATATCATCCTACTAATACAGTAAACTATCTCAATATCATGTCATCCTACTAATACAGTAAACTATCTCAATATCATGTCATCTTACTAACACAGTAAACGATCTCAATATCACGTCATCCTAATAATACAGTAAACTATCTCAATATCACGTCATCCTACTAATACAGTAAACTATCTCAATATCATATCATCCTACTAATACAGTAAACTATCTCAATATCATATCATCCTACTAATACAGTAAACTATCTCAATATCACGTCATCCTACTAACACAGTAAACTATCTCAATATCATGTTATCTTACTAACACAGTAAACTATCTTAATATCACGTCATCCTACTAACATAGTAAACTATCTCAATATCACGTCATCCTACTAACATAGTAAACTATCTCAACATCACGTCATCCTAATAATATAGTAAACTATCTCAATATCACGTCATCCTACTTACATAGTAAACTATCTCAACATCACGTCATCCTACTAACATAGTAAACTATCTCAACATCACGTCATCCTACTAACATAGTAAACTATCTCAACATCACGTCATCTTACTAATATAAAATAAAAACCAAGTACGAACAATCCAAATCAAAAGACAGAATTCGAAGTCCTAAAAACGTTATAGGCAAAATAGTGTTTTCAAGCAAAATAGTGTAATCAGCAAATGGACTGCTCCTCGTGTACAAAAATACACGACAAGCAGTGGTAACAGGTGTCCGGAAGAGTAAGCTTACCCTGCCTGGCGCCACACCCGCCATAGCTGCATCCAATCTATTAGGTGAAATGTCAGTCAAATAGCGTGATTGGCCAATGAACTATAGTATGCAAAATGCACGTGATGAACTGTCTTAACGATGTTGTAGACATTATCAGGGTGATAGTAACAGTATACGTGTCAATTAAAAATATCTAGAATAATAGCCGAGACAGACACGTTATATTTACCAATCAAATCAATATGACGGCCATAAAACTTTTTAAAGGCCTTAATAAGTTTAGTGCGCAAGTATCCTTGTAGTTGAAGCTTAGATGACAAATGCCTCGATCTACTTAAAAAATCAGAATAAAAGGAACAAGCTCTCGTGTAACGAATTAGCTGAGACACAAACACTCCATAAGCTGGTGATATTGGAATGTTACTACTAATAAATGGAAAGTTAACAATCGGAAAGTCAAAGTCATCCCGTTTATCGTACAATCTAACACTCAGTTTATGGCAATTGTCATATTCGAGACGCAGATCCAAGTAGGAAGCGTAATTGTCACTGTCAGTGGTATTTTTAATTTCGAGCTCATCAGAATATATGAAGTCTACATAATCACTAAATATAGTATACCAACTTTTTATGGAAGATTTTTAGATGACATCTTTATAGTTTGGCCCCACTCTTTAGAACAATTCTGGCAGTACTTTCACATCCTAAACACCCATCATCCCTCCATCAAATTAACTGCTAACGTCAGTGACAAAAGCATAGATTTCTTGGACACAACCGTATTCAAGGGGGACAGTATGAATGACATGGGGAAACTGGATATTAGGGTCTTTTTTCAAGGAAACAGACACCCACCAATTTTTATTAAAATCGTCCTTTCACCCGAAACATACTTTTTCGGGCATTATCAAATCCCAGATTCTCCGCTTCCACCGAATTTGTACGCGCAATACTGATTTTGAACACGCGATTAAAATCGTCTTCGACAAACTCCGAGAACGGGGCTACTCGAGCGATTTTTAAGAACAATCAAAAGTCCTACTTTGAAGGACATTAAAACTAACAGTATTATTCCTGTTCTACCCTTTTAACAATTTGGAGCCATGCCGTGCATGTCCGTGCGATGCAGCATGTGCAGATACCTCAAACGGACTAATTCCTTTGAAAATAAAATTTCGAACACCAAGTTTCCCATCAATGAGAGGCTTACGTGCGAAACATCTAATCTAATATATCTAATCTCTTGCTCACGATGCCCCAGTCAGTATGTCGGTGAATCGCAGAATTCCTTGAGGGAAAGATTATTGGGTCACCTATCAGATATTAGAAGAAATACTGATAAGCCCATTTCCCTGCATTTTAATCAAGACAATCACGCAATAACAGATCTCAAAATTACCCCCATAGAAAAAATAAAGGAAAGGGATGACCAGGAGGAAACGAGAAAATTCCGTTTGATGAGAGAGGACTTCTGGATGAAGAAATTGAATACACTCTCTCCAAACGGAATTAACATTCTCTTCAACACGCAAATTCTTCCCCTTGTCATCCAATACAACAGCACCGCTTACCTCGCCACCAAAATTATAAAAAAATATTATGAACAACTGAAGGAAACATTTCTACGAATATACCAAAATAAACTAATTGTGGCTTATTCCAGAAATAAAAACCTTAGTGATCTCGCCGCCCCCAGTAAGCTACCCGTCCTAGAGTTAGGGTACCCTAACCCTAACCCCTGAAATTAACTGATTATCGACTCTACATCTTTAAGTTAGTGTTACAAACCGGACAAGGAATATCACCAACCCGAACCCTAACCCTGTCGTAGACAGAGAAAAACACGGTAAACCTGGCCCATAGATCTAACCGAAACACCCCACCCCCTTAGATAGTTACAACATCCTCGGCCTATGCATTCGTGGGCACCCTAACCGGTAACCCCACCCTAATCCCTAGCCTAACCCAACCCTTTTTAGAGGAGTATTTACCAGTGTATATAGTTGATTTTTCAACCTGTGTTTATTTCCTACTTGTGAAATTCGTACTTGGATTACTTTTTTGGATTATATTTTACTTTGGATTACTTGGATATACAGTCGTATACCATAACCAGTTAAGTTTTTTTTCGTTTTTATTGTATACTTTTCATCATATTTTATATATTTTTCATTATATTTGAATCTATTGTCTTTATGACTCCCTTTAATTTTTGCTTATAATTTGTATTACTGGCGTGATTTCCCCTTGTCAGTGATGCAGAAGGAGGGCCTGACAAGGGCAGCTGCCTAGTCGTTCGGATGGGACGAAAAACCGAGGTCCCATGTACAAATTGGAGTGCACGTAAAAGATCCCTTGGCAGTTGGAATTCGATATAAGAGTAGGCCGTAGCGCCGCTGCCCGGGCAAAATTTCCCTCATTGCACACTGTGGCGTATGCCCGTCTTCAATTAGCCCAGGTACGGTGCTTAAGCGTAGGACGTTAAACCCCATTTCATTCATTCATTCATTGTATTACTGTTTACTCTATGTGTGCCTTAGCTTAGACATTTAAGTTTTGCTCTCACTGTTTTCTGTTTAATTTCGCTACGCACGTAATAAAATTGTTGAAATTTGCTGATGAGTTTTTCCCTCCCCCCAATATGTACGACAACGAGTATAATTGCTATAATAATTATCATAATAATGGCTATAACTATGATGGCTATAATAATCGGTTTGGCTATTTCTCAAAACACCAGCAGAGGTTTTTTGAAGAAGGTCGCCGCTTTAATCCCTATACCCCACAGAGACAACGCCCCGATCAGCCCCGCAACCCCAACCGTAGGAATAATAAGCAGTATGGAAGGGCTGACAAATACTACCCTAACCCCCACTCCCGTAATGTTCATAAGGGTAGAAATAACGACCAAACTATTTTAACTATTGGCAAATCTTGGGCAAAATCTATTGGAACGGAATTAACTTCTCGCTATGAGAAAACACTTGATAACAAAATAGATTGGCTAAAAAGGCAAAATTTCAACCGCGAACAAAGCGACACTTTCGCCAACGCCGCGCTATCATGGTCGAAAAAATCGTTCAGGAAAAAGTTAAACGCCTCGACACGCTCCAAATTTATGGAATTAATAGGTCAGACCACGGGATTAAACGGACATAATAAGACCTAACCCTAACCCTAACCCGGTAGCGACGGACTCCTTTGTACCCACGCCCCAACCCCGACAAACGCCCCCTAGCAATAATAGAGCTTCCCCAGTGGCTATGGAAGTAAGTACACCTGTTCCTGAAATCTTGAAACCACTACCAGCCAGGACCCCAAGCCGCAAAAGACAACTTTCTCCCGATGCCCCTTGTACAGTCACACCCGGGAAGAAGAAAGAACACCCAAATCTCCCCTTCCATTTCCCCGAACTCGCTCCTAGACGTTTTGGCAGTACAATTAGACCAATCAACAGACAGTGTGTCTGTAATTGAGAATGAAGGGGACACTGTGTCTCCGCTCATAGCAAACCAAAGTCTCAAAAGTCATAGCACACTACCCTTGAAATCCAGACTGAGCTTATCACCCACTCTAAGTGTGATACCGATAAATCCACCGAAACGCCACAGTTTAGACTTGAGCACTCTAAGAGTCAAGCCCAGTAACACACCCATGCATCCTTTCTTACTAGATATTTCTGTAGCCTTGTGATCGTCTAGAATTTGCCTCTAGCTGTCTTTGCTTCTACTTCACGTTGTGTGTTTGCTTCTTCCTATTTTCTTAAGATGGTTGTCTTATCAGTTATAACAATGCAAAAGTTTGTTTTTTCCATTTCATATAGCATTCACGGATACATGGTTACAAGCATAGTACACATAGCAATATTAACTAAAGTCCTTCTCAACCCTAGCCAGCCAGACTCGATTTGACCCCCCCCCCCCTTCTGCAAGCAAACTGTTGTCTGGTGAATTCTCACAAGTATGATATTTTGAAGCTCTGTGGGGGGGGGGGGGGGGCGTTTAATTATCTAATTGGTAAAATATGTAAATAAGTATAGAGATTGATCAATTGAAAATGACGTTGAAATCCACCTGTATATGGTCTAATGGATATTTACTGGCGAACATTCCCATGAGATATGTTAATATAATGTTGACATAGAACCAGTTATGTTTAGGTACACCGATACACCGATACACCTCGGAAAGGGTAGTTATTAGCACCCTTTACGAGGCGGTACCCGACCAAAACTGTCCTAATACTCATCGATATACCGAGGAAAGTCACTTACATCACATTTCTATCGAGTATTGTGAAGGGAAATGTGAAAATAGTATTTATTATCGAGTCGTTTCAACCGAAAAGTGACAAATGCTCTTTCATTTATCCCTTTCTGAGCCTCGCGTTACATTTCATGGTAGAATGATTTCGCAGCGGAGAGACGACGACCTGAGTAGTATTTACACATGCGTCTTGCTATACCCTTGGCGTAAAACAATCACGTATGTGTTTAGACCACATCTACAAAACAAAAATATTATTATTAAATGCAGTGCGAAGGAAATGCGAAATGTGGGTCATTCCTGTTGAAAGTATGCATTAACGAATTATTTGTAATAAATGTATGTCTTTCTAGGCGGTTTTTTTTTTTGTCCTGCTTATTTTCAATGCCTGTGAAGTGTCCAACAAGAGAACTGTGCCTTCAATCATCACAATTCATTAAAAAAAAATTATTCTAATTTATATGTTTTGCATATTAATATAAACCAAACCAAATTATGGAATAGATGCCAATTGATATGTATAATAATTGATTTTCGTAATATGTTGTTATGTTAATTTAATGTCATTGTATATATTTTTGAACTGCCAGGTTTGTTCCACCCGGTTTGTTTTGTTACTGTGATTTTGACTAGTTGTTTGGTGTAATTTGTCCGGCTGCATTGTATAGAGCCATCGTTATCTGTGCTGGACTAAACGTCCGCTACTTATTGCTTGAATGGTGTCTTTTAAGCAGCAGTGTAGAAGTGTTCGTTTGTCGGGAATGAACAGTACTCTTTTAAAAAAGTGTACTGTTCATTTCTGATACACGGATATTTTTAAGCCTGTATTGGAAATAAACAGGCCAATTTTATCAAAAGTTGCCAATGGCAACGAGGTACAAGTGGGATATAAGCTATATAACTCTTTATATATACCCATACTCTAGAGTAGTATTGAGTTGGTCGTGAAGACTGCTCTTCAGGTGCTCTGCAGGGTTTTTTTTATGTCTGTTCAAGTTATTTTTATATTGGAATTCAGGCCCGTAGCCAGCTTGCAGGGGGGGGGGGGGGGGGGTCAGCCCGGCTGATAGGGTGGGCCAGGGGGTGATTAATCCCCCCGGACATATGGTCGACAACTTTTTGTTAGGGGGGGGGGGCAAGATTTTTTTCAGGGTACGGGCCTGTTGGAATTTTAGTACCAAACGTGTTTCTAAAGTTTGGTACATATAGTGAAGAACTTTTAGTTTCATTTTTGTTGTGAGTTTATGTGTTTTTGGAGAAAGCTTTTTGGATATCTGGAAGGTAAATAATACTCGGGTCGCCTATCCAATCTCGTGGGTTTTCTCCAGGTCCTCCGGTTTCCTTCCTACGCGCAAGCGCATTATTGAAATAAAATTAAATCATAGCCTCTATCGCGTTCATAAATGAGGGCTAAGTCAAGAACGGAAATTCATAGAACGTTGCACATCGAGAGAGTTTGTCCTCTCATGACTGCTGTGTTTCACACCAAACTTTTTGTTAACAAATATGGCATCTAGCAGGTTCACGAGGTTTTCGGTTGAGGATGGATAACATCGGAACGGAAAGTCGTAGAACGCTGAATATTGATAAGATTTCGCCATTGACCACAATCCTT
Organism: Patella pellucida; assembly: GCA_917208275.1. Classification (NCBI taxonomy): domain Eukaryota; kingdom Metazoa; phylum Mollusca; class Gastropoda; family Patellidae; genus Patella; species Patella pellucida. Next base: position 86,991,114 of record OU795038.1, on the reverse strand, counting down.
CACACCAAATTTAAAAAGAATCCATTAAACACTACAGTCTCTGTACAGTCTACAGTGCCATGGTTTTCGGAAAAGGGGAAATACATAAATCGGATACGAAAGGTCGCATACATTGAATATTGGGCTCGTCCTGTCATGGCCACGATGCTTTACACCAAAAAGTAGCCCCCTCTCGCATTTACAAGCCAATCAGTTAAAGAACACTATTAGTGTCCGTTATTATCATAATATGTAATAGAACTCGTTATTATCATAATATGTAATAGAACTCGTTAAACACATTCCAAATATAATTTTAATTTTAACGCAGAGATCATTGCTGCGATAGATGCGTAATAACGATTTCATGAATCGGAAGTGACGAACACAAAGGAAAACAAGAGTAATCCCTCTATAAAACAGACTAAAGTGACAAGTGATAACAAATACACAGGCACATTTTCGTAGAAAGTTGAAAATCGATAGGGGTTATCCTCTTATAATCACAATCCCCACAACTAAAACACGGTTTCGACAAAGGAGTGGGTAATTACGGAGCCGAGAATCAGAACGCCGAATATCAAAAGGGGTTCTTGATCTAATGGCCACAATGTTTCAAACCAAATTTGAAAAGAATCCGTCGAAAGCTGTGGCCCTTATTGCGTTCACATAAACAAATTTTAACGGACGGTCCGACGGACAGGATGATAACAAAATATGCCCTCATTAAAATGTGGGCGTATTCAATCGGTTTGCATCCATTAACAACACTAGTCAAACAAATTATAATTTTATTTATTTAAGAAAAAAAAACAACAACTGCGTCATCTTAATTACAATGAACAAATTTCAGTATTAAACAATCTTAATTATAATAAAATAAATCTCTGTATTAAACAATCTTTATCATAATCAACTAATCTCTATATTAAACAAATCTTTGTATTAAACAATCTTAAATTCGTCTGTAATTCCCGCCCATTAATTTGTTGATCATGACCGAATTGATTTTGGCTAATCTAAATTTTATTTTGATAATGGAACAAGCTGTTTTAAAGGAATGTAACAGATATTTACTAAATAATATGTTTTAAAATAAACCTTTAAGGAGATTTGAAATATGAATCCGACAAGAACAGGCCAATAAAATTTATACGAATATCAAATTAATTAGCAAAAATATATAATTAACAATTGTTGTATTATAAAATAGCAAAAATATATTATGAATTACAAAGTAATAATGAAGACAGTTATAAAGCTAAAATATTATAATATTATAATAAAATAGCAAACACAGATAATATTATAGAATAATAATGTAGACAGTTTGTGCGTTTTCTTGTACGAGTCAATATGTTCAATCTTGAGTGAAGTCTGAGTTGCTTTAGACCCGGGACTGTACAGCGCAGTGGACGCTTACGGCTAGCCCCCGGATCCATTCACTCTTTTTTGAATTGTTGTTTTATTGTTTGTTTCGTTTGCTGTTTCGGAGTATGATGTATTGTCGTTATATTTATCCTTTATGTAAATCATATGTGGCGCAGTCCCCCTGCACTAACTAATAAAGCTAACAAATAGCAAAAATATAATAAAACATCAAAGTATCAAAAAGTAAAAAAAATTGTTAAATATGAAATTTGATTTAGTAAGGTAAATATCCATAGACCCCTGGTAACATAACCAGGACCAAAGGACATACAAAAATACTTTAATTGTGGCTACAAAAATGTAAGGTAAAATGTTATTATCATTATTTAAATAGGAGCATTTTCCAACTTCTTTACATGTTCATGTATTGTATAACTAATGTGAAAGTTTTATCCAGCACAGGTTGGGTCACTCTTGTTTGGCCCGAGCTTGTGCGGTCACGTGTTGAACTTCACTGTCGGTACCTATCCCAAAGGCGAGAAATGGAACCCAGGAAAACATTCAGCAGCCTGGTGACATCTGTCTGAGATTCGTCTGCTTGTAATCGACCAATGACGTTGTTGCGGTGGTCTTCGTGCAGATGTGGCATTACTTGGTTCGTTGAATGTGTACATGTGCAACTGATTTGGAAACCAAGAACCCCGTGATTTTAAAGGCCTTAGTTTTAGGTTCCATACGAAAAGCTCGCGAAGTTTTTGTGTTTATGTGTCTTGATGCAATCAAGTGATAAAAAATTTCGGCAAAAAGGATGACCAGTCGAAATTAGTGACCCTACATTTAAAACCAATAATGAATTTCTTTTATTCTTACATAAGGCGACATAAAAAAAATTAGTTGGTGATCATCCTCGCCCGCCCAGAAAATTCTACCCGACCAGAATTTTTTTTTATTTTTTATTTTCAAAATTTACCCTATTACGATGTTTAAAACCAATGCTAAAAGTTCCAAATAGTAGCCAGGCTACGAAATTTCTAATGAAACGAGCGGATATAATAATTGACACGTGTTCCAATACTTTTAAAATGCGTGGGACTGAATGACATTTAACAAATTTCGTTCGCATGCGTACAACACCAAATACAATATTTGGAGAACAATACAACCTGGAACTATAATATTAAGATGGGAATAGGTCTTGCCGATTCTGAATTACATAGAACAGTCTCTCGAATAAATGTAACAACGGATTTTCGGAATGACATGGGAGTCATGAATGACTAAATCAACCAATTATTAGTGATCGTTAGTCGTTATGCAAATCGTTTTGGGTTTTTTGGGAGGGTTATTAACGGATTCTTCTGGTGATCTTACTATTAGCAAACTACAATATTTTTTTATGAAAGTTGATGTCTTAAAAGAATATCGATCCAAATATGATATGAATTGAAACATTTTGTAACATTTGATATCCTGCAAAATTAAATAAACCAGTCGGCACTACCTATAGGCCTAAGTGTTCAGTTATAAATCTCTTAATTATATTATCTGATCGAAACCCTTCTGGGATATCTAAAGTTTAAATATTTAATCTGTACAATATAGCCTATGCAAATGGAGATCCTTTATATGCAGATAAGTTGTGTTTTGACATGAAATGTTAATATTCCTGAAGTATAATTGCTTGTTCTGTATATATATATTCATTAAAAAAAATAAAAATAAAAACCTCCCTCCCTCCCACATTTTTTGAAAAAAAAGGATGATCACCAACTAATTTTTTTATGTGGCCTAATGACATTAAAACAAGTAACATTTATGGAAATAACACCCTCGTTCAAATTTAAAAAATGATGAAAAATGGGATTTGCCTTTCTTTTTTTGAAGAGTATATTAAGTTCAAACTGTAAAATCCAGTAAATGCTAAAACAATTAACACGGGGTACAATTTTATGGATACACAATTACTGAGTTTGATACTAAGCGACGTTTCGACGACGGTACTCTCGTCTTTATCAAGCAAAATATTCTTAAATCATTCAATATTAACTCTAAACATATCAAGCAGAACCAATGATATCTATTTAAAAACCGACCATAATATCAGAAATACAAAACAAAGTGAGTGATACAAAGTCAGCGTTGCAGCGTGTTTAAATCCATCCCACTACATGCACGTGCTACTTCAGTTACCCGGAATTCTGCTACCTGAATTTGCAAGTAGTATTACGTTTAAGTGGAAGAAAAAAAAATCAAAATTCAACAAATATCTTATTATGCAAATATTACTTATCCATGGAATGATAAATCAGTTGTTTGAAATTGAACCATTTAACATGCTGCAAGTTGTAAATTCTATGCATAGGGTGCCCATATATTTAGAGGGATTACACTTCTCCCTTTTGCGTTATTAGCTGCAACACTTAGTTGAGATGTTTAATAAATTTAATAAAGGGAAAAAAGTACAATAATAGCTAAATATATTATTTTAAAAACACAGAATTTATAGCCTAAACAAAATCATAAACTTACAAATTAAAAAAAAAGGAATGCACAAAAAATGCAATAAGTATTATATATAAATGATACCAATTAAACAAAATAACTACTTATCATTTAAATATTTAAATGTGGGATTCAAGATTATGACTTTTAAAAGGTTAATAATAACATCAGGATAATGTATAAAAAGGAAATCTAAAAATATATATCTATTTTATAATGTTAACCTTGATAAATTATTTTCATACAACTGTAAATGTCTTCAATAGACGAGGGTAGATATGATAAAATAAATAGTGTGAAGCACATGAAATAATTATAAAAAAACACCACCAAATCACAATTGAATACTGAGCCAAACCAGTCAGTTGTTGAATACATCTCTAATAGAGCGTTTCATATAAATATATTGAAATAAAATAAGTTTAACGTTCTACTTCTATATACACAAGGACCAAGCTAAACCAGGTTTTGTATGGAACACAAACTAAATATTTGACTGTTAGCTTCTTGAGTAAAACAAACAACAGACATAATGTGAAAGTCAATTCATAATTAGTGACTGTTGCTAAAAATAGTTAACCATATCCTACTTCATGAGAGAATCATATTTCAAAATAAAATATTATGTTAAATATGCATGTCATACTTAGAGCCAGGTTAGGCATATCATACAAATCGGTAAATGAAAATTCGTTGTAGAAAGGACAGCATTAGCTCCAATATAAAATATTTTTAACATTTATTAATATAACATTATAATACTGCTAAGTAGAAACAATTATTACAAATTATTTATAAAACAAAACATAGATAATGGCTTGTCAGATCTCTAGCAAGCTTACCAGCAGCAAAGTCGTTCACTCTAGCTCTAAATTACAACAGCAAAGTCGTTTATTGTAGCCTTTAATTAAATATCAACAAATCCAGCTAATCAAATTCTTAAACATGGAAGTAAATCTCCCAAACTTCTGAAGTGAATCAATCCATCATATATTCTAAGCTCTAAAAAATCATATTCGAAAGGTTTCAATTTGGAGAGCAAATTTTCAAGATCTACTACAATTCTTCACAAAGTTCTATGCTAAATATTTTAAAGCTTTAAAGGTCAAATTTAAGATTACATAAATAGGCATTGCCCTTATACTCAAATGAACAATCTCTCAAAGATTTCTATCTTGAGCTATGTCCGGTATCATATTGACAAGATTTTATTGTCATGATTTCTACCGTTAGCCATGCCATGTATCATATTGACAAGATTTTATTGACAAGATTTCTACCGTTAGCCATGCCATGTATCATATTAACAAGATTTTATTGACAAGATTTCTACCGTTAGCCATGCCATGTATCACATTTAGACGATTTCATGTCTAAAAATAAAGGTTCTTGCGGACTACCACTTCACTTTCGTGATAAAATTTTCCTGATATCATTTGGTATACCCACCTTCATTAGCCCTATTGGTGCCCATGAAGCATCAATGTAAAATTTGTTAGGTATCTGACAAAATCCGGACAAGAAGTGTAGATAATTGAGTAAGAACGAAGGGTAGATAGATGCAGGTGACGACAATATACGTCGACATTAAATGTATACTATAACATACTAATATATGTATACTATAACATACTAATATATGTATACTATAACATACTTATATATGTATACTATAACATACTAATATATGTATACTATAACATACTTATATATGTATACTATAACATACTATGTTGTGGCTATACTATAACATACTTATATATGTATACTATAACATACTAATATATGTATACTATAACATACTAATATATGTATACTATAACATACTAATATATGTATACTATAACATACTAATATATGTATACTATAACATACTATGTTGTGGCTATACTATAACATACTAATATATGTATACTATAACATACTAATATATGTATACTATAACATACTAATATATGTATACTATAACATACTAATATATGTATACTATAACATACTAATATATGTATACTATAACATACTAATATATGTATACTATAACATACTAATATATGTATACTATAACATACTAATATATGTATACTATAACATACTATGTTGTGGCTATACTATAACATACTAATATATGTATACTATAACATACTAATATATGTATACTATAACATACTAATATATGTATACTATAACATACTAATATATGTATACTATAACATACTTATATATGTATACTATAACATACTAATATATGTATACTATAACATACTAATATATGTATACTATAACATACTAATATATGTATACTATAACATACTAATATATGTATACTATAACATACTAATATATGTATACTATAACATACTAATATATGTAACTATAACATACTATATATGTATACTATAACATACTAATATATGTATACTATAACATACTAACATATGTATACTATAACATACTAATATATGTATACTATAACATACTTATATATGTATACTATAACATACTAATATATGTATACTATAACATACTAATATATGTATACTATAACATACTAATATATGTATACTATAACATACTAATATATGTATACTATAACATACTAATATATGTATACTATAACATACTAATATATGTATACTATAACATACTAATATATGTATACTATAACATACTAATATATGTATACTATAACATACTAATATATGTATACTATAACATACTATGTTGTGGCTATACTTTTAAGTATATATACCTGGTATTGTGTATCATTTGTACATTTGCTCTCTGATTTAGTATGTAGGGTCCCCAGTGCACAGCTTTGCTCGGAGGCCCATAATAATTTCAAGAAAATCCATTTTTAAGAATTAATTACTTCCCTTTTCCAAAAACTCCACAACATAAGAGGTAACCTAAAGCAGACTGGGTAACGAAATCTGACCTGATTCAGCAACTAAACTAAAGTAAGTGAGTATAAATACCAGTACAATTTTTGATAAATAAGGATCGTAATGATAATAAGACAAATGTAATGCTTAAACTTTGAAAGACTCTTACAACAATACAAAATCAGTTAAGGATAATAAATCATAGTTAACATTGTTGGTTAGATTTATGTAAAGTTTACGCCACTATGCTTAAACTATGAAACACTTTTACAACAATGCAAAATCAGTTAAGGATAATAAATCCCAGTTTACGTCATTAATGGTTAGTTAAGGATAATAACTTTGAACAGTATAGCTTGTTAGGGCATGCGATGAAACATATAAACTTTGAACAGTATACGTTGTCAGGTTATGCGATAAAATGAAAAACAGAAATATTTTTATAATTCACAACATAGCACAATGAAGATTCTAATTATCCACGTAAAGATATTCAACTGACATTTGTTTTACACAGAAAAGGAAAGACAATCCTCTGTTGATTTTCGAAAGTATCATAAACTAGAATACCACATCAATTAATGGAAATGACATGGCTGGGTATATGATTATAGACAGAAAGGATTTTCATTGTGTTTCATGTTTTGGATGTTTTTATTGAATCTGTTAAGTAATTACAGAATGTTCAATATCTATTTACCAATCAAAAAATGTACTATTTTGAAGAGATTGGGGTAGATCGTGGTTTTTAAAGATATTGGGGTAGATCATGGCTTGATAGTGATTGGGTAGATCGTTGTTTTAAAGAGATTGGGGTAGATCATTGTTATGAAAGTGATTGGGGTAGATTGTGGTTTGGAGTGGATCACGGTTTGGGAGATATGGAGTGAATCACGATTAGAAAGATATTGGGGATACATCAATATAAACATCTTGATCTTTTAGTTTACTTTTTCATAGTTTTCATTGGTTTTGTCTTTGGTTTAGATGCTGGAGCCGGAGTTGGTGGTGGTGTGTTATCATCACTGCTATCAGAAACAGGAGGTGGAGTTGGTCCTCGAACACCAGGCTGTATACCAGCATACTCAACTGCCTCATGATAAACTGGCTTCACATCTTTAGCTGGAGTTTTGTTTGTAAACTCAACATCAGCATAATTCAGCCCTTCCTTGTTAATAGCTGGTTTCTGGATGAGAATAGAAAATCATAAATAAACTAATACTGATGATATATTATGATATTGATATCCTGAAGTGTTTCCTACACACAAAGAGCTACTGATGACTCGATACACATCTACCGTGGCAATGATATTTGGAATGTGTTTAACCAGTTCTGTCATATATGTAACAATGGCTGACACCAATATTGTCCTTTAAGTTGTTGACATCCAGATATATATTTCTGACTTCAGTGACATTCAGGCACCATTTTTATCTTTCTATAAAAAAGGAGCTAACTTACCTTTGGTGTCTTTGGTTTCGCTTTTGCTTTGACATCAGAGTTTTCATATATTCCTAAGATAAATATTTCATAAATTGATAGTTCAAAGAATATGATCTATACTATTCAAAAAAAGTAGGGGATATTTGATTTTGGGGGCATAATACTAAAATATGCAAATGACTACGAAAAAAGTCACTATAGACCCTAACAGAAGAAACATTTCCAGTTACATGTGACGCCCATACGCAAGAATAGCTACCACGTGGAATGCAGGTGATGCTTGAGATCATTATGGGGGTCCAACCCAAGATTTACACGACTCTGACTTTCAATGTTACAGTCATTGTGGCATTGAATTCCAGGTTTTTAGTGACCAGAAAACAAATTTCGATATGCGTCGGCTTACCCAAAATGAAAGGTTACGTGCCCTTGGCATGCTACAGATCGGCACAACACAGGCGGTTGTGGCGCGGACGATGAATGTTTCTCAGTCTGTCATAAGCAGGCTATGGTCCAGATACCGTGATACACAATCTGTACAGGACAGACCACGCTCAGGTCGACCTTGGCTATGAGAAATCGTGTCATTACAGCAATTCAGATCAGTGCTCGTCGTCAAACAGACACTGGTGTGAGAGTGAGTGGCCAGATGATTCGGAATCGACTGCATAGGGGTCACCTTCGCGCCCGACGTCCTCGCGTGATTCCTTGTTTGAGAGATCATCACATTCTGGCAAGACGTCGTTGGTGTAGGGATCGTCAACACTGGGATAATCGACGCTGAAGCAATGTGATATTTTCAGATGAGTCAAGGTTCACTGTTGATTTTTTGGACAGACGTAGGAGGGTGTGGCGTCGTCGAAATGAGCGCTTCCAAGACGTTAACGTCATCAGACATAATCGATTTGGGGGTGGTTCTGTTATGGTGTGGGGAGGCATCACTAATGCTGGAAGAACGGCTTTACATGTTGTTGCAGGGCGTGTTACAAATCAGTACTACCGGGACAACATCTTGGCAGTCCATGTTGTGCCGTTCGCACGACGTCATGGCCGCTGTTTATCTTCCAGGATGACAAAGCAAGATGTCACAGGGCCAGGATTGTTACAGGTTACCTCCAACAACAGAACATCACCACATTACCTTGGTCAGCACTGAGCCCCGACCTCTCCCCCATCGAGCATGTCTGGGACATGTTTGGACAGAGGATACGTCAACGTCAACAACGTCCTGCCAATGTTCAAGAACTTGTTGCATCAGGAATGGGACAATCTGGACCAAAATGACTTTAGACGTCTCATTAGGAGTATGCCACGTCGGATCAATGCTTGTTTGGCAAACAGAGGAGGATTTACCCGTTACTGATTTTGTTGTGATGCTGTGGTAACTTTGCTATTCGACCCCGGGTATCATTTTACCCTTATAATGGTCAGTCTGTGCATTACTTAGTCTAACGATCATTTGGAAAAATCGATGAATGTGAACTTCATTTCATTTCGTCATTTGTTTTTTGTCAGTTTCATTAGGTGACTTTAATAACACTTAAAAATCAAATATCCCCTACTTTTTTTTAATAGTATATATTACTACAATAGACATAAATATCAGCTTTCACATTGTAACCTTCAAAAAAATGTTAATTTATATCCATTATCATATATATTACTTATTGGCAGGCTAGAATTGCTTTCAGATGCACCCTAATAAATCATTTGTATATATATGAAAAAAACAAATTCACACTGATATAATTTAACATAAATGGTTGAAACTTTATAGGTAGCCTTTATGTCATTAATTTAAACAGATTACAAGATGAGTTTATCGCTATAGTGTTCAAAAGATTCTACAACGTGAATATTACCGAAAGCCACACCAGTTACAAGATTATTGATCAATAGTATAGAGATAATAAAAGCCACAACAGTTGCAAGATAGATTTTTGATCAATTATAGAGATTACAAAAGCCACAACAGTTGCAAGATTATTGATCAAAAGTACATAGATAATAAAATAAGTTGTGAAGCACTGAGGGACACCAAGTGTAGTAACCTACAGCTTCCTTAATATATAAGGGTTTTAAATAGGGTAATACTAGGTGGAAGAATTCAGTACTTATAAAGGGAAAGGGCTTGTGTTAAAAGGAATAGGGAACAAAGTTTGACCTTCAGTAAACGCTATATAATTTAGACTTGAATGAGTTGCCTATATTATTTGGAAGTTATGTTGGAACAAAATAAAAAACATGCATTATATAAGTTTTGTACTGGTCTACCTTTCTCTCCACTAGCAGTTTTATTATCTGGGCCAGTCTTTTTCTTCACAACCTCTGTGTAGACAGCTTCAGGATCTGATAAAATATTTATATATAAATTTATGTGTATTGCTGGTAAATACTAGCAGTAACCTCAAGTATTAATGTGTATTACTGGTGAATACTAGCAGTAACCTCAAGTATTAATGTGTATTACTGGTGAATACTAGCAGTAGTCTCAAGTATTAATGTGTATTACTGGTGAATACCAGCAGTAGTCTCAAGTATTAATGTGTATTACTGGTGAATACCAGCAGTAGTCTCAAGTATTAATGTGTATTACTGGTGAATACTAGCAGTAACCTCAAGTATTAATGTGTATTACTGGTGAATACTAGCAGTAACCTCAAGTATTAATGTGTATTACTGGTGAATACTAGCAGTAACCTCAAGTATTAATGTGTATTATTGGTGAATACTAGCAGTAGTCTCGAGTATCAATGTGTATTACTGGTGAATACTAGCAGTATTAAGGTGTTGTACTGGTGAATTCTAGCAGTAGTCTCACGTATTAATGTGTATTACTGGTGAATACTAGCAGTAGTCTCAAGTATTAATGTGTATTACTGGTGAATACTAGCAGTAACCTCAAATATTAATGTGTATTACTGGTGAATACTAGCAGTAACCTCGAGTATTAATGTGTATTACTGGTGAATACTAGCAGTAGTCTCAAGTATTAAGGTGTTGTACTGGTGAATACTAGCAGTAGTCTCAAGTATCAATGTGTATTACTGGTGAATACTAGCAGTAGTCTCAAGTATTAATGTGTATTACTGGTGAATACTAGCAGTAACCTCCAGTAAAACTATTATTGGGGTATCTTCATACTGTTAGAATAGCAATAAGAATTATAACCCAAGTAAAGATAGATATATTTAATTCAAGTTGAATTGAAGTAAAATAACTTAAACTACACTTTACCTAGTTTCTTTGGAGGGTTTTTACTTTTCTTTGATTTGCCATCTGTGGTGCTGTACCTCTTAACTTCCGATGAAGCTGCTTGTCCAAATATTCCTCTTTCTGGATCTTTATAAAGAAACGATCAGCAGATTTAAAATAATATTTTGTATAAGTATTGTAATATCTACTCATATGAATATTGGTAATAATAGGTTTTTTTTATGTCAGCGGCATCATCATCTAACTGTTAACGCATTTTTGATGATAGCGAATCAGTTTGCACCTGTTATTTGACGTTAGCAAATATAATCGCGGGCCCAACATATCTCCATTTAATATTCCACAAGTATTTTCTTGGTGGTCTTGTACACATGAATTTCAACGTTTCGATGATACATCTCTCCGGATTTAAATATAAATTTTTGAACAGGGAATATTGAAAACGAACCAGTAATGAGATGTGCATCTTTCATGTTGATTTCTTTGTACCAACCATACTATCCCTGTACCAGACACAAGACGAATTAAAGAAAGAAAGGTGGTAAATTGTAGTTTTTAACACAACTGATAAATGTTTAAGGATACTTACTTCTTTCAGATTCATCTCCATTTTGAGGTCCAAATAAATGATCGCTTCCTTCATACAAGAGATTATCATCGATAACTGATGAACATTAAATATAAAATAAAGCATTGTAATAACAATGAATAAAAAAAGCATTGATATAACAGTGAATCGAAGGTATTGTAGAAGGTGAGTTGGTTTATTTGCCACACCTACAAATAAAAATCTTTTAAAAAGAAAAAGACTTAAAGATGCATTCCCGGGTACAAATTTTGTGATTTGACGATATATTTGGACTAAACACATATTTAAAGTAACCAATCTATCAAAAATTTGCTTCAACTCCCTTTCAAAACTCATTTTTTCGTCGGGGATACATATAGCTGTAAGTAATCTGTTGTTAAACGCAACGTCTGTCAGCTTAACTCCATATTTCAAAATGTATCTAACATTACTTACTTTACATTTACCATATTATTGAGGCCTAAATAAATTCTTAATTATATCTGACAACTTCTTTTTACACATTTTAATTTCAGAGTATTTTGTACTCTAACAACCCACAGGGTTAGGCCAACCCTAACCCTAACCCTAACCCTAACCCTAACTTGTTCCCAAAACCGCCTTACCATTTGAGTAAGACATAACACTGTTCCTTGACCTAAGCTAGCAGACAATAAACCAGCAAATCCTGTCGGGTTGACAGTTAGTGATTCCCTGACAATATTGCCCAGGCCTTGCCCCATGGGCGATTTTCGCGTAATCTAGTATTTTTCTAGTAAGATTAGGTGTCTATACTTTTCATAAATACCAAATTTGCCATACTTTTATTGGAAATAACCAGCCGATAAATACTTTGCTGGGAACCCATCTTTAAACAAAATAAAGAAGTGCATTACTAACCAATTTTATTATCCTGGCTTGTCTTTACTTTAGATGACATGGGACTTAAATAAAAAAAATACAATTCAATGTAACTCATCCAGCTATAATAAAATAGCCATTTGTCTCATTACAAAATATACCCTATCTTTAGAAACTCATCATTTAAAAGGGTTTTTAATCAAAACATTTAGAGAGCTCATAAAAATTACTTTATTCTAAACCAAGTTATCAATGTTTGTAGTGATCAGTCTCCTTTGAAAGTCAACTTTGTGTCTGTTAGAAATTTGAATCTCGTCAAGTTACACCCCCCCCCCCCAAATTAAAGGTGAAAATAGCATCATCTTTTAAGATCACTAAGCCACTGCTATTCACCTCTTAAAAAGGTATCGTTATTTCCTTTTTTAAAAGTAGACCTTGCTATTCTCTCTAGTAGTCCCATGTACCCCCAACAATTTGGAAATTGAAAGTTGATATTTCGGACCCTGTCGACTATAGTTTCTTTCTATCCTTGATAAAACTTATATTTTCCCAGCAAAGGTTTGGAAGCTACGGGTGTCTACTACATAAAGCAAGAATAATATATAACTTACATGTTATCTGTTTGCCCTGTACAAATAACAAATAATTTATTAAAAATAAACACACATGAATAGCAAAGTTGTTTTTGTTATTAAAGTTACAACTAACCAATTCAAGAATATCAGATATAGATACATCAGGCAGTTTTGGAATGTAAAATTATCTTTGTTGCTCTCTAAATTAATGCAATTTTTATTATTATATAAATATTTCATGACCAGGAAGTTGTGGTCTGAAGTGCGCAAATATCGAAAAGGCTGAGATATTTGGGATATAAAGATTTACTTTAAGTTTCATCAAAATCGGATATAACTTGTGACAACCTTGGTATTACATACTTGTACAAGCAGGGTCTATAATCCAGGAAATTACTTTAGGATATGCGCAATTATCAAAACGACAAAGATCGCTGTGATACAAAGAAATAACTAAAGTTTCTTCTAAATCAGATCCCACTATTGCGGCCTCTAGAAGATCCACGACCTAGATATATCATATATTTAATTTACACTATTTGCGTACGAGGAGCGGCCAGTTTCCTGGCAGTGTTAGTCGGATTTGCAAGAAATTTGAACTCAACCACCATTAGGGTGTAACGGTTATATATTCAAACGTTTGTGTAAATCGGATAAAAATGGTGACCTCTAGAGGGACCACAAGCTAAACACACGATTTTTCCTAAATTCTGGAAGTTCCAATCCAATGAAACCCCTAATACTACTATCAAACATAATAAATGGATAAATATAATTCATGACCTACCTTTTCCAGACCCTGCTCCAGTTTGGGGTCCAAATATATGATCACCGCCCTCATATGTTAAATTTTCATCAATAACTGAAATGGTTAAATAACTACATATTCAGCATTTGAATTAAACCTGAAATTAGCTTTGCAAGCATCTGAGATTAGGATTTTGCAACCTAGGTCTTTAAATAGATATTTTTTCACACTAAATATATTTTGTAAAAAAAATAAACATGAATTTTAAACCGGAGGATAAATCAACAAATCCCTATTTCTCGTTTTGAAATACTGGTGCAATCTCACTATTTCCCGTTTAAAACACTCGTATCAACCAGCTAAATTCTACACATCTACATACAATAACAAACTAAGTGAAATAATAAAAACAAAATTTATTACCAATTTCATTTTTCCTTGTCTTTCCTTTGTTTGATAAAAGACTTAAATAAAATTAAAACATAATTTAATAAAACAAAGAAAACAGTTACCAAAACAACAAGCGTGCATAAAACAAACAAAATAATATCTATTTGTTATCTAAAGAGTCCTTATCACCTTGAAAATCTCTGCCTGTTGGTAAAAAAAATAACGCCCAACGAGAATGTTGAAAACAGATTGCATGCTGAATTTGTGAGACATTTGCCAAAATGATTAGGTGTGCGTTAAGGTTATTTCGAATATAATATTATCTAATATAATTTTGTTTATGGATGAGAGTGATAATGCGTCTTCATTACTTAATAATTTGAGTTCAGTGTCAATTTTTTAGAATTATGATATGAACGTTCTGTAAATTCTTGGGGAGTATTATTGCCTCTAGACTCTGGACTCAAATTTTTCGCTTTAATACCAAGCAAAACTAAAGTATTCGGTTATAATGGCATAATGGCAATATCTATATATACCTTAAACTGAAACAAAAATACATATAAAAATGTGACTTTTGTGAGTGACCATCTTGTGACTAACACAAGCTGAATAACTTATTTCACTTCTTTATTATATCCAAAGGTAGGTTGCCAGGCAATGAAATATACGCCCACAACAGCTAATCGTCAAAATGTCAACAAGGTTTATTGCATATTTATTCTTTTGTAGGCAATTGGGGCATTTACAAGAGAATTTCATACAGATCAGATTATGATTTTTGTGATTTGAAACGAAACGACATAATTTACAGAAATTGTCAAATTTCAGTAGAATTTTTAGTTTTACTAATTTAATTAATGCATAAATATTCCATAGAGCGGATGGTAACTTCTGTCCAAGTAAATGATGCAAATTTCATAGCAATCGGGTGATAACAACATGAAACAGGGACCATAGATAACTCTATTATAAATTAACGGAAATTATTGAAATGAAAAAGGCTTCTTTATCTCACTGATGTAAACAACAAATTTCAAACAATCAGATAATAAATAAAGTCTGTAAAGTTTTTGTTTACAAGAAGTTACGGACGCTCGTAGAAGACGGCGATATATACGGTCACATTTCCAAACCAAAGAATTCGTGAACTGTGACAGAATAGATTTATATTAAAACCTCTTAAAAGTACTTACACATTATCTTGGGGATTGTCTTTTTTCGCTGTAAGAAAACAAAGCAATAAATGATTAGGTGACTTGAGCAATGCCATGCAAAAGGTAGGCTATGACACCAAATATGATTTCTCATAACTATAAATGACTGATGTAAAGCATTAATTTATTAATTTCATGTCCAAACGTTCATATTCTGAAGATTAAGTGTACTTCTTCTATATCTTACCTCTTCGACGGTACATAACCACAACAATAACAACCACTATACCAATAACCAACAATACACCAAAAATACTACCAACTATAGTAGGTATGTTATTACTTTCCAACTTCACAGGAGGATCTATATAAAACAAAATGTACATACTTTATTGACCTTAACAGGCCAGACAAGATATAATGAAATTGATAGAGTAACCAAATCTACAATAGTTATGTTAATTTCTTCTAATGAAATTTAAAACTGAAGATGTTTAGTAGATGAGTCAGAAAACGACATTTCTATGTAATCAATGATATATTAGAGAACTATAATTGATATTTAATTGTTTTTACCTCCATCATTAACTGTAATAGTGAAGTTCTGAACACCAATATCATTGACTACAGATACTATATAATCACCAAATAGAGTAGAGTTTAGAGTTATCTCTACTGTTGATTTATAGTTTATACTTGATAATTGTTGTGTTATAGCTGTATTTATTATCTGTCTGGTAGGTGTATGATACCAGGTGAAGGTTGTTTCAGGGTAGGCGATTATATCAACTTCTAGTGATATTATTGTATCTATTCTATAAGCGATGTTTCTAATGGTTTTTGTGTTTTCTCTTGGAGAACCTGTAATATAGAAATACGATTATATCAACTTCTAGAGATTAATTGTTGTAATTTTTATATTAGTGATGTTTCTCTTAGTAGTACTAATTCAAACTAACGAGAATTCTGACCATGTTAACTTCCTCACCTTAAGAGGAAGCGATGTTGCGTTGTCCAGAAGGTTTCAATATTTATGCCATGTAGGCTACACAACTGTCAGTTGTTTCATTACTTGGAAGCAAAATGTTTGGATTTCTAACATCAGATTTAAATGATTATATAGTAGGCCTAAGTGGAAAAAAACTGCATTTCCGCTTCGTTATATTTATATCTAATTTGATGGACATGGAATTTAAAAAATGGTTTAAATATTTGGCTGTACTTACATCTAACATAGAGTGGAATAGATTTAGATATAGATTGACCAATATTATTACTAGCTGTACAGGTATAGTTATCTGTATGTTGACAACTAGCTTTAGGTATGGTATATTGACTACCAACATAGAGTTCTCCCCCTTGTTGTGATCTAGACCAAGATATTGCTGAAGATGGAAGACTGTCAACAGAACAGGTGAAGGTTACAGTAGAATCTTCATCTATCACGTTGTTGGTAGCATCTGATTTTAGACTTGTGATGGTCGGTGAATCTGACAATAATTTGAATTTACTTAAACACAAGGATTTTTAAAAACTGAACTAAAATTTGTCATTTTAAAAACATTACTATATTTTTAGATAGTAGATTGTGTTTGTAATGTTGAAGGGGACCAATTGCCGGGGCTAAATGACCACATAAGGGTTCATTTCTTTGAACTTTATTAACTATAAATGAAAACCCCTAAAGAGGGGGTTTTATAATCACTGCCAACTGGTTAAAGGGTGAATACCTTTAAACGTTGGAACACTGTTTATAAACTGTCAAACAACTATTGAAGAAGCTTCAATATCTACATCTAGCAACACTTGTACAATAATAAATATCTTTATATACTGAGGAGAGGAAAAGTGTCTTCCTTTTCATATAAAAACTATAAAAAGAATGTCTCCAAGGAAACTTTCATACAACAACTCACTATACTAGACAAACACGAAAGGTTAAAGTTCAAGATAGGGTGAGTGAAACTCACTACAGACAAGGTACAGAGTGGATAGTATAGGATAGTTTAAAGGGATAGTACAGTCATTATTAGTTTGTGAAGTGCAGATTTAAATGACTAAAACCAACTGAACATATATATTAAAAATATCACTCTGCCACAGTAATGCTGATGTCCCCTACCAAAACTCTAAAATAATTAGATGACACATATTAATTAATCGCACATTTATTTCTTTCAAAAGCAAGCAACTATACATAAAGTTTCATCAATCTGTATCAGATAGAATCAAGATTTTCTTATCGACCAATGAAATTGATTAGTTTTGCTCACATTCTACCCCAATGAAAAACAGAGTTGTTATGTTCCAAAGTCTTGACCAATCAAATTGCTTATCACTCCTTAGTGAAAGCAGAAAATTTGCACCATCGTACTTAGTCAAGGTAATGATAATGAATCTATATTTTTGAGTTTCTTCACTATAACCAAAATTATCGTTTTCCGAAGCACGAACCAATCAGATTGCTGTAAGAAGACAATGCTCATCACCGAAAACACCTACACTAAGTTTGAACATTCTATGTCAATTAAAAAGAGAGCTATTGTGTTCCAAAGTCTCGGCCAATCAAATCGCTTATCGCTCTGCTCACCCTAAGCAGAAAATGCTCATTATCTAACTTGGTCAAGGTATTGATGTAATGTTTTATATATTATATTATATCTCATTCTCAGTCAGATCTGTTTCTTTAGTAACACTAATATATTGTTTGTGTGAAATAAATTTGAATTTCATAATTACAGTTTTTGATGAATTCGTCTTTATGGTGACTATACTATAGGATCGTCACTGCACTGCCACCTTTATATGCTCGTAATACTATAGGATAGGCGGATAGACAAACTCTTACAATATAATCAGATATATGCTCGTAATACTATAGGATAGGCGGATAGACAAACTCTACAATATAATCAGATATATGCTCGTAATGCTATAGGATAGGCGGATAGACAAACTCTACAATATAATCAGATATATGCTCGTAATACTATAGGATAGGCGGATAGACAAACTCTACAATATAATCAGATATAAAAGACAAATGGCGATCTATTGTAATCTTTTAAATAGAACAGACGACATTAATAGAAACAGTCAGCAACTGTTATATTGTTCTTTGAAACACTGTCATGTTTGATGGATTGTGGAAGAAGCACCCAACACATGACCAGTCTTGCGACAATTCTATTAATATATTATTGTCAACATTACCAACATTTGAAAAGTGGGTGTCGTTGTTCAGTTTCATTTGCTTATATATAAAGTCACATGACACATTTCTCTTGTCACATGATGTTATTTTTATGGAAACGAGTTGACAGCAGTCGTAAGACCGCGACTACTTGTCGCTAATTCCAGAAAGTTGAACATGTGCAACTGACTGCAACTGGTTGATGTCAATTGTAAGAGGCACTGAGATAAACCTTTTTTAGTTGCATTCTGTTGCTCCCAGTTACAAGATCGACATAAGCCATTTGGGCTTTATCAAACCAATAAACTTACAATAAACAGGAAGAGTTACAGGTGGGCTGGTGACAGTATTAAAACTATATTTACAGGTCCAGGTTCCGGCATCAGTTGATTGTACATTAGTTATATTAAGATACAGTTGTCTGTTGTTACCATTGATACAACCACATGTATATCTTGTAGGATCAGTTGATGCACTAGGATTACAATTGAATGCTTGTCCACAGATTGAGTTATTGTCCCTATTAAACACGAAAGTATCAGTTGTTATAAAATTACCACCAGATATCTGACATGTAAATCTATAATCTTCACCTCTAATACCATATGGTGCTGATCCTGATAAACTGTATGTTTGACCTGTAACAGAGGAAAGAAATTAAATGAAACAGGGTTTAACGTCCTACTGTTCTGCTCCGACTGGGCTAATTAACAGATGACATGCCAGACAGTGAGCTATGAGGAAAATTTTCCACAGACAGCAGCGCTATGGCCTAGTCTTATATCAAATTCGAACAGCCAATGGATCTTTCAATGTGTACATGGGACCTTGGTTTTTTTGTCACATAAAAATGACTACCCCACTACTAAGGATACGTGACTTATCTCCCTTATATATTGCCTGTTGTAAGACTTGATAATGTGTATCATTATGAGTGAGCTCCCCTGATAGGAAGTGAATAAACATGTGCCTATGACAAAGTCGTTTGTTTTATGAATGTCTTCTCTAAAGAAAATATAGTAATTATTGTGGACTTGACAACACATAACAGTCCTACACCACTGACAAGGGGGAACTTTGTGTAAAATCCAGATGAACTTTTCCAGCAAAAGCAGGAATCGAACACGGGACCCCCAGGCTAGCAGACCAACGTCCTACTCACTGATAACAACAGAGGGGTATGCACTATGCAGTGCTATATCTATGCTTTGTATGAAGGATACGCAGTAACTATGTTTAGACCAATACTTACTTTCAAGATCTAATCACCCCCTTTACAGTCCCCCACCCTTAGAGACGAGTTAATTCGAATAACGCAAAAATCTTAAATTGTTTTCTTCGTTTTCGTTGAAAGTTTCACTATTGCTTCACTAGAACACATAACACTAACTTCAGAACACAAAATCACAATCTATCTCGGATAAGGACTAGAAAACGGGGTGAAATGGCCGAAACTGACGATTTAGGTCAAAGTCAGCCTACAAATTTCATCCTTCCTACCTATGTAAATTTAACTCAGATTACATTTTAAAAAAACTCTGCTTAAGTAGATGCCCGATCCATTTTTCATTCCTTACGAACGTCCCCTTTACCCTCATCAGAAAATGATATCTCCACTTCCGTATACAACATTAATTTTTCGTTAAACGTTTCACTATAAGTCCACGGGTTCGTTCGGAGAAGGGGGCGGTTTTAATTGATGACCCTAAAAGCTTCTGACCTCCATTCTATTTTACCTAAATACAATCTGTAGGATTATGTTTCAAACAAATTAATACAATCTGCAGGATTCGTCATACTACTGATATTCATAGTTCTTCCAGACAAAATGATATTTCCATAAGGACTTCAATGAATTGCCCCCATACAGTGTTGTCAACCTACTAACCAATGTGCCAAGAGAAGAAGTCCTGATTTGAAAGTTCTTGAAATCCGTATTCGACAGCTTTCTACACCACTGGATACACCACAAATTTATACCAGTATTCCTTTGATCGAGCAATGCCTGGAATCCGCATATTTCACATGGGGAAAAAATATTATGGACAGGTCAGTGGTTTACCGATAGGAAGTCCCTAACCCCACTGATTATAGAAATTTACAAGATGTCACCAGAAGAAGGCACTTGAACGACCCCTTTTCAACCTATTTTCTGGTTCACCCTCGTCATGTAACAAATAGAAGACGATACTGTCGACAAGTAATGCACCAACGGACCGTACAAAAGGGTTCCTTCATTTCTTTTAAGAACAGCTACAAAATGGTAAAAAAAAACGCATTAATTTTGGGTGAAAAACAGAAGAGTTTCTTTTGATGTCGAATACTAGTCTATTTCATCAATGACGTCACTTCCGGTTATCATTTTTAAGTTTTTAAGTTAATACCTTTCACGCGACGACGGGTATAAAAAAAATAATAATTTGAACAAAAACAATAGATTGTATATTACGTAGTAATATTGAAATTAAAACTAATAATAATTTTCTGATCAGCTTTAATCAACAAGTTTTTACCTTCTGTAATAACTATTAAAATACACAGGATCATATACTTGCTCAAACATTCAGCAAATTGATTCTGAATAAAAAAGAAAAACAATTTTACATCAGTATCAAACATAGGTTTAGGGTTGCCAGGCTATGACACATCTCTGGGTCTCAGTAAGAAATGAAGTCGATCAACACCAATTCAATTACTTTAATTAAGAACTATTAAGTCGACAATATTAGTTGAAATTTATGTATTTGTTTAGGAATCAAAGACAAAAATATTAATGTCATAATGGTTATGGTTACTTTACGTCAGAATATGGAGTAAATCTAACGTAAATTTTATGAAGGTGTTCTAACCAATTTCTGTCGCTTTGAATACCTCATGATTAAATAACCGAACCAATGTCTGCACATTCTAAACTAGGCTATACAGTGTGCTATGAGATAAATTTTGCGTGGAAATCGTCTTTTGCCTACTCTTATATCGAATTCCAACTGCCAAGAGATCCATCAAATGCATGCCGTGTACACGGGACCTATTTTTACGTCTCATCCGAACAACTAGACACCTGTCCTTGCCAGGCCCTCCGTCCAACATCACTGACATATGGGAGCCACGCCGGAAAATCTGGATGAACTTTTTTTGCCAATGCAGGTATCGAACACCCGACCTCCAGACTAGCAAGCCACCGTCTTACCCACTTAGCCACGTGATCCCCCAAATTTTAAAAAGATTTGTAAACTTGCACATATAAGTATAGGATATTAACCCACACGAAGTTGCTATATTATATAACCCGCGGGCGCAGCCCAAGGGTGATATAAATATAGCAACTGAGGTATGATTGGTTAATATCTGACATATACAACGCCCACCCTTAAATTAAAATGGACTTTTCCATTAATATTTAACAATGATTGGATAACGGCTCGGTAGTTTCCGTCAAATAACGAAGATTACCGAGTTAGTCACGTGCAATAACGAGATGGTGTTTTTGTAAACACAGCGCCATTTTGAAGAATTGAATTTCATACAAAAACAAAATGGAAAGTTATACGAAGTCAGATGAATAATCAATCCCTTTTAGCCAACATACTGACGATGGAAGTTGCGTGAATGCAACTATCGATGGGGATCTATCCAAAGCCTAAAGAAAAATTGGATCAAAAGACATTCTTTCCCGATAATTCTGACAGTGAACTACGATTGAGGGCTTTTCATGTTTTATAGACAGAAGGATTTGGTCGACTGTTTTATTTAAGTGCATGGACTGTACCACAAAATAGTTTATAATGCAAATCTTGGGCGATAAATACTTTCAAGTCTAGGAGTGTGTGGACGGAAAGAAGATTCTGAAAGATATGGATAACCGATTTAAATATGCTGATAAGTACGTCGTCTATTTCTGTCTTGAATGTTTCAAACTGTTCCATAATAATTTTTAATTGTCAAAATGATAAAAATTTATTTCTGTGTTTGTTGTATTATTTTGATCATCAGCGGTTGATATGAGTCGAATACATCGACCTGACATGACGTCATTAGCGGTTGATATGAAATATCAACCTGTCGTGACGTCATCAGCGGTTGATATGAAGAATATATCAACCTATTATGACGTCATGACAGGTTGTTATGAGATATAACTGCTATTCACATCAAAGAAAAAAACTACCACCAGTTGTATATTAATAGATTACTATTTACCAAGAGTTTTTTTTATGTGCACAGCCATCCTGTACAAGAGGCTTCCTTTTGGTTCATGGGCCAAGTAACTCCATAATTACCTGCATAACTAAACTAGCATACTACAATCAGGCAAAAACGAAATTGATATTATTTTATTGTGAATCGGGGTGGGGTGGTTGAAAAAGAAAGAGAGAATGATAGGGTTTAACGTCCACTCCTAGGTTATTTTGGGGGCTGCCATTTTTGAAAGCACAAGTGAAGAACTTTATCTTTGTAAGTGAGAGGGATATTCGGTCTCCCGTCCGACCAGGCAGGTTTCCCCCGAGTTCTTCGGTTTCTTCCTGCAGTAATGATCGAAATCATTCGCACGATCTGTGCCAAGGGCCAAATTGGAAAAAGGTCTCAGGCCTAATTTGCTACCCTTGTAAAATGACGTGATTATTATTATTATTATTATTATTATTATTATTAACCTTATATATGTACTTAATATAGCATTAGCAGCACTGTATGGTACTATATTAGATACCATAGGCGTTCTCGTCAAAATTTTCTTTACAGGTCAATTATGTTAATTAGTGGTATCAAATCTGATACCGACGGCGCTAAAGGGTTAAAAAAATTTAAAAATGGGGACCTCCACAAAATGCAATTTCTCTACCAATCAGGGGGCCTCAATTTGGGGAGTTGGGCTCGAATATATGTGTGATTATCAACAGTGGTCTAGAGTGCCGCGCTTAGACCTCTAGTTGGCCAGTAACCCCTGGCTTGTGGCTGTGGTTTCGAGTCCTAGTGTGAGCGTATGTGACATGGAGATAGGGGGCCTTCTTAACGACGTGGGTTTCCTTCGGGCACTCCGGTTTCCTCCCACTGCTAAAGACCCGTACGCGCGAGCGAATTATTGAAATAAAAATTGAAAACCACAGGTTAGTCCCAAAATGACCTAGTTTGTGTCGAGTGGACGTTAAAGCCCATTCTCTCTCTCTCGTATAGAAACAGAATGATGCAAAATATGCCGCCATTTTTTATATATACAAGGTAACAAAATACATCCACAAGGTAAAAGTAAATGCTATTCGTGTTGGGCAGGGTTGGGTTAATGTTATTTTACACACGATTTGAAGTTCAGCTAAGTAAAGTTTGAGTTAATTCCCCTTTTTTGCACGAACATCCCTCGAACGCATACAGATATATCAACTGTTGACAAAAAATAAATCGAAAAAATCACCCACGCCGGGAAAAATGTCGCTACGTAAAATTCATATTTCAAATTGGCCTAGCCAGTATTTTTGTTTGCACAATATGCAGTTTACATTGTCCGTAAGTCGTACGATTTATACACAATCAACACTGCTTTAATCGAAAGTAATACTGGTTCCAAAATTCTGTTAAAGATAGTAAGCTGGCATTGCCAGGCAGTATACGCCCACGTTTTCGAGAGATTGATAGAGAACAAGCAATACCGAAAGGGATTTTTCAACAATCAAAGACAATAATTCATTAAGTTACAATTTGATATGCGCAAATATCAAAAAGAATCGTGATCTTTGGGTTATAAACATGTTTTTAAAGTTTCGTCAAAATCGAATCAAAAATGTGACCTCTACAGGGTCCACAACTTTGATATACCATATTTTTACACTATTAGCGTACAAACGGTGGCCATTTTGTCTGGCAATTATCGTCCGATTTTCTAGAAATTCGAACTCAACCTTCATTAGGGTGTTAACGGTGATATAATCAAACGATTTCTTTTAATCGGATAATAATTGTGACCTCTAGAGGGACCACAAACTAAACAAAGGCGTATAATCAGGGGCCACAATTCAGGAAGTTATGATCCGATATGCCCAAATATCGAAAGGAACCAAGAACTTTGGGTTATAACCATGCATTGCAAGTTTCATCAAAATCGAATCAAAATTGTGACCTATACAGGATCAACAACCATGATATATACCATTTTTTAACAGTATTCGCGTACAAGTGGCCGCCATTTTGTATGGCAATTTTGTTCCGTTTTCCCGAAATTTGAACTCAACCTTCATTAGAGTGTAACGGTGATATTATCAAACGATTTTTTTTAAAATCGGATAATAATTGTGACCTCCAAAGGGACCACAAGCCAAACAAAGGCGATTTTGCGTATAATCAGGGGCCATAATTCAGGAAGTTACGATCTGATATGCGCAAATATCGAAAGGAACCAAGATCTTTGGGGTATAACCGTGCATTTCAAGTTTCATCAAAATCGAATTAAAGTTGTGACCTGTACAGGGTTCACAAGCTAAAATGTGATATTTCGTAGAATCAGGGGCCATAATCCATGAAGTTTTGATCCGATACGTGCCGATATCGAAAGCAGCCGAGATCTTGTGAGGATAAACCTATATTTTAAGTTTCGTCAAAATCGGGTCAGAATTGTGACCTGTAGAGAGTCCACAAACAATTGTGGACGGACGGACAGGGGCGACGACATAAAACGTCCATATGAAAATGTGGGCGTATAAAAAGTTATTGCGCTTTTAAGACCCAAAATTGATGGATGTCAGTATACATTTTTTTTAAATGTGCAAAGAAAGTGACAGAAGATCATTTCTCAGCAACCATTGAAGATATTGGCATCAAATCTTCAGAAAATATCCTTCCGACCGGTAACTATCTATTGGAATTTTTAACTTTGGGCTATATAATTTATTTTGTTTTCATACGGGGTCTGCAACATGGATAAAACCACCAAATTTGGTTATTTTGTATTTTAGACATTTTGAAGATAGAATTCCCGTACATGTACTATTACATTTATGATGGACCTCAAATTTAGAGTATTGCTTTTTGTGACAGAATTAAACCTTATAACATCTTCCTCGATTTGTAGATATTTGCGGATCTTTTATGTGCGCTGCCAAACCGTACGTGTACGACCTTGTTTTTTATTCAATTTATTATTGTCAGGTTCTCTGATCCGCAAAACAAAGTGAATTCTGGGGATGGCCTTCATGGAGCACTGGACATTCCATACCCATCTAGCCCATTCTCTTTTCTGACAACAAGGGGGCACGGTATCTCAGTGGGTAGGATGTTGGCTCATTCAACTTGGTGTGCCGTGTTAAATTGATGTGAGACTGGGGATCTGGCAAGTGACAACATAGTCCTTCAGATAGAATGAAAGAAAGGTTGCCAGGCAACGAAACATACGCCCAAAGTAAATCCGTTGTAAACTTTAGCTTCTATAGTTTTTCGATGTGATCAAGGGCAGTATTTATCCGAAATCGCTGAAAATTGATGGGCTTCTTCATCTCATGACCTTAAACATGGTTTAAAGTCAATCGGATATTCACTTTAGCATCTAGAGGATTCAAAAGGTTTTTAGAAGTGATCAAGAGCCATAACTCTGACAGTAATTATCGTAAATCGCTGAAAATCAATAGGCTTCTTCGTCTCATGACCCGAAACACTGTGAATAAATACAAAGTCAATCGGATATGAACTCTAGCCTCTGGATTGCCCACAAGCAATTGTGGAACCAGATTGACTGACGGACGGACGGACGGGGACGACTACAATATACGACCACAATTCAATGTGGGCGTATAAAAACTGATGTCCGTCCCATGTGTGCATAACTCTCAACAGTTGGAATTAAAAATAAGAGTAGACTGTAGCACCGCTGTTTTGGCAAAGTTTCCCCTCATAGCACACTTCAATGGAGTGTGTGCCCCCTCCCCCCGCGCCCTTTATTAGTCCAGTATGTAGAACATTAAACCCGATTTCACTTTCTTGAAATAGATTCCATATGGCTGTTATTTGAACTCCTACAAAGACAAAGTCATCCCTAAAAAATGAATGGTTACACGTGTTTGCTGTATCATAAAACCTGGCGTGGTTTCGAATCCCCGGTTGTACATGACAAGGAGTACGGTCGCCTGTCAAGCCTCGTGGGTTTTCTCTGGGTTCTCCAGTTTCCTCCCACTGATAAAGACCCCTACTCGCAAAGGAATTATTGAAATGCACGCTGTATCATAAAGCCTGGCGTGGTTTTGAATCCCCGGTTGTACATGACAAGGAGTACGGTAGCCTGTCCAATCTCGTTGGTTTTCCCCGGATCCTCCAGTTTCCTCCCACTGCTAAAGACCCCTATGCACAAGCGAATTATTGGAATTAAACCATATGTTATTCTCAAAATGACCTAGTTTGTGTCGAATGGACATTAAACTCCATTTCTCTCTTCCCTTTGGATAATCACACATATTCGAACCCAACTTCCCAAATTAAGGCCCCTGATTGGTAGAAAAATCGCATTTTTAGCTTATTGATGCTCTAGAGGTCCCCATTTTTTTTATTTAAAAAAAAACGTTTAGATATACTAGAATATATCACCATTCAACAATAATGATGGTTCAATTAGAATTTCGGAAAAAACATAAAAAGACTGCCTAACAAAATGGCCGCTCTTTGTACGCAAATTGTGTATAAGTATATAATACAAAGGTAAAGGACCCTCTACATGTCGCAATGTTTGTCCAATTTTGATAAAACTTAGTACATATCGTCCCTTTTGATATTTGCACATTTCAGACAATATCTTTCTGGATTATGGCCCTGGATTGTACAAAAAGTCGTTTTTGTTTTTAGCTTGTTTTCTATCCATCTCTTGCAAAAATGTGGGTGTATCATGTGTGGCAGCTGCTGGTTAACTTTTATATTGAGAACTGTCAGCTCTTTATCTAAAACTTACATAATGCATCTTTTAGCGTATATTTATATAACATTAACAAGCTTGGTATTTACATACATGTACATGATAATAAAAGCATGAGCAATAACCTCCCCAACTCGCACAGAGTTTTTTTTTACTTTCAAAGCATTGACGGGATTACGGTGGCTAAGTTAGTAAGACACTGGCTCGCTAGCCTGGAGGTCGGGTGTTCGATCCCTGCATGGAGGTTGGGTGGATGGCCGAATTGTTAGCACGTGCACGCTGTATCATAAAGTCTGTCATTGAGTCAATTGGAGTACATCAGCCAAATCTTACAAAATAAAGCAAAAGTTTGATAAATTCATAAACTTGTTTGTCCCATAAACATCTAGAGCCAAAGTATCTGAGTAAGATGTTGGCTCACTAATATGGAGATCCCATGTTCGATCCCTGCGGTGGCCAAGAATGTTCGGATGGGACGAAAAACCGAGATCTATACTATTGTTCAAATTGGCATGCACGTTGGAAATCAATATAATTGTAGGTAATATAGATCCATATACCAGTAGTATATTTTGATGTAATTATGAAAATTGTGCTGTTTTGTGACATTTGGCTGCAATTACATTTAAAATTCTGAATGGTTATTGGTAAATAGACTTGATTCAATGACAGGCCATATTATGCAACACAATGCGTTAACCATTCGGGGGATCACGTGGCTAAGCGGGTAAGACGCTGGATCGCCAGCTCGGAGGTTGGGTGTTTGATCCCTACATTGGCTGAGAAAGTTTATCCTTTCCGACATGGTTTCCCCTTGTCAGTGATGCAGGACAGAGGGCCTGACAGCTGTCTAGTCGTTAGGATAGGATGAAAAACCGAGGTCCTGTGTACACATTGGTGTGCACATAAAAGATCCCTTGGCAGTTGGTATTCGATATAAAAGTAGGACATAGGGCAGCTGGCCGGGCAAAATTTCACTTATAGCACACTGTATAGCGTATGCCCGTCTTCATTAGCCCAGTTTAGGAGCAGAACGGTAGGACCTTTAAACCCTATTCAATTTCATTTCTTGTGCTGGGAAAGATACAGAAAATCCACATCCACGCCTGGGTAAACGGGGTTTATGCGTCAAATAGACATAAACTCTTATTTTTGGAATAACCTGAGATTCAATATAAGTTTGTTAATTAACTTTGCGCCAGGATTCTTTAGTAGATAGAGGACCGAGAGACAATTCACGCCTGGTATCGAAAACTGCTCACTACATGTAGCTATGACCTTAAGATCTGAAGTGGATATTTAAGACCACTTGACCATTCAGCCCTTCCTATATGGTTAAAGAACGTTTGGTTATTAGTTGACTGAATTTCACATTTAGAAACGCAAATAATAGATTATTGTTTGCTATATTTTCATCACTTTGCTCATCAACGTTTGACATTAGAATTGCATTCGAAAATGATGGTTATTTAATGTTACATACGGTACGTTAAAATGGTTGTTTATCATTTCGCTCATCCTTTTAACGACAATTTAACTTTAGGAAATGAAATTAATCTAGCATAAAGTTTACGTCATTTTTGCGTTATATTTACGTCATCTTTTAGATTTACGTTAGAAAATGACATAAACTTTACGTTAGATTTACGTCAGAAAATGACATAAATATAACGTAAAAATTACTATAAATACAATTCACTGCATGTGAAAGAAGACCTCGTTTGAATTCCCCCGTCCCTGATTGCCCTGTAGCAACTACAAAGATTGGCAGTTACATTCCTAGTTTCATAAATGATAATACCCCCCCCCCCTTGATTTTGTATTTTGAAAGGAAGGCGATTTTTTGTCAACATGTAGGTGAGAGACAGGCGGATCAGAGCGATCACTCGCCTTAAAAAATCAATGACTGAAGATTAGGGTTAGAGTCGGGTTTTTAAGATTAAAAGTAGCTAAGTCTCTAACTGAATATCATCAGAAGTCTTAATTATTTATCAATTTAAATCAACATTGATATTACGATCTTACCGAGAAAAGACGGGCTTCTGACATCCAATATTTAAGACAAAATAAACATTTTCCGAATCGTGTACCACAGGGGCGGCGCCAGGCGCCGGTGGTTAGACGGGGTAGGCTGGGGCAATGTCCAAGGTTAAGGGGGTAGAGGCACGAGGTTCAACTAGGGATAGGGGGTCTCCCCCAGAAATTTTTGAAAAACAGGCTGCCTTAAAAGCAGCCTGTCAGTATTTCAGGCACTGACCCTTGAGATAGTGTCAAACGAACGGACTTGCAAAACTTCGACGAAATCCACTCACAAGTGCCAAAGTAGACAGTCCTTGTGGGGGGTATTTAGACTGTCGGAAATGCTGTCTGAGAGTATTCAGGCACCAATTGTAGAGATATATAGAGTTGATCACATACCGTCTGTCGCCTGATCACTACTAGTCTATCCGACCCCAGAGAGGAAAATGTCAAATGAACGGACTTGGAACCTCAACAAAGACCCCGAAAATTTTAAAAGTAGTCTGCCCAAAATGCAGTATCTGGCAGTATTTCAGGCAATGGTCGTCGAGATAAATAGAGCTGACCAGATACTGTTTGTCGCCAAATCACCAGCTTATCCGAAAAAAGAGGGAGGTGTCAAGTGAATGCATATTCACGCCGCGTTGAACCCAACCCAAAAAACTTTGAGGATCGTAAAAACACTTTTCAAGTGATTCACATGTTGTTGTTTAGAGTTTGTGATACGTTTCGGTAATCAATACCTTCTACGGTGATTAAATCTCACATCGCTACTCAGTCAGAGGGTGATTTCTTACAAGCCCATCCTGCTGTAAATTTACTATAAATTATTTGAAAACTATTTTGATAAATTATTGGGGGGGAGGGCAGACCAGATTAATGGGGGGGGGGGGCAAATCCCCCCCCTTGCCCCCGCCACTGATGTACCATAATGCATTTAAGCGCCATTTGTAACAAGAATGAGGCTAGACATTATATATTTCCCCTTGTCAGTGATGCAGAAGGAGGGCCTGACAAGGACAGCTGCCTAGTCGTTCGGATGGGACGAAAAACCGAGGTCCCATGTACACATTGGAGTGCACGTAAAAGATCCCTTTGCAGTTGGAATTCGATATAAGAGTAGGCCGTAGCGCCGCTGCTCGGGCAAAATTCCCATCATAGCACACTGTATGGCGTATGCCCGTCTTCAATTAGCTCAGGTTAAGTGCATAACAGTAGGACGTTAAACCCCATTTCATTCATTCATTCATTCCCTCAAAATGCAATTATCAAACAAACGATTTCGTGCAATACACGAGTTATGTCCCCTGGTTACTAATTCCAAACTTGCTTGGAAATCGCACTTTGAGGGTCATTTTGACACCAAAACGTAACGACTAAATTTAATATGACAATTTGGCAAATACCGATATAAATTATTGTCTTATAAGCTGATATAATGGTGGATTTGGGTAGATTAGGGTAGATTAGGGTAGATTGGGGTGGATTTGGGTAAATCGTGCTACCAAAATATTAGCGACAATTAATTATTGATATTGAGACACAAATAAGGAGTCAGTCATACATAAATGTGAACGCTAATTTTTTTTTCTTTCTTTACCTGTGTCCGCTTCATCTTTGATAATCTCAATTAAATTCCTCCAGGATGCCAAGTCAGAATAATAATAATTGTTTTAAATCCTTCACATTGTCATTGACTGGCTGTACACTACTCGACCTATCACCCACTAATACACTCGACCTAAATTAAATATCGCCAATTCAATAGGCCAAGTCAGAATAATAATAGTTTTAAAACATCCACATTGACTGGCTATACACTCGACCTACACTAAATTAAACAATCATGCAACCAAGCATCAAATTCCAGTTAATTATATTGATGAAAATCACTAATAACAGTCTGAATTTAGTATATAGACGTCATTTGGTTTACCACAATGTTGAAGTGTTAAAGCTGGATAGCCCCGACTACCGATAAAATTCTAAAAATAGACGTATAAAATTCCCAGAGTGTGAGTGTCATGCGCAACCCATTTTAGTTTTGTGGTTTACACAACAAGTTGAACAAGGCAACTGGATGCTTAACGAACGGTAAGAACTCAAGTTTCTATCCAATTACATTCTATTTTCGCCCATCCATTACACTGGATTACAAATGTTCTTAATTGATATGCGTTGTCTAGAGTCACCCAACTGAATCTTACGTTTTTCAACCACTGCCACTTTATGGCACTTATAAATTAGGCCTATCCTATAAATGATGAAACCAAATTTTATTTTATACACTATACACTGACAACAGTAATACAATACAGCGTACCCAGATCCGTAGGTAGACTGGGGACCTGGGCCCTGTTTCACGAAAACTTAAACTAAAATCCTTAAAATCGATTTTAACTAAAATCAAAATGAGATTTTAAATTTTAAGCGTTTCACGAATATCGATTGTAACTTAAAATGCAATTTTAATAGATTTTAGTTAAAATCGCTTGCGCCCGCGCAGTGCAGATTTCCGCTGTGGGCACTAGCGGTGAAAGCAAATACGCTTCGAAACTGAAAACTGTTGAGAGACTGAATTAACGGTTACATTATCAACAGGGAGAGTTTCATACGCTGTAGAAATGTTTGCACATATGGTCAGAAAGTCGTAGAGAGATGAAATAAATGAGTTTATTGCGTAATATTAGTTTCGAAATGTATTGGTGGGTTGACCTTGAACTTGGCATTTGATTTCCTCGCAGGCTTCAGTGAAAATAATGTGTATCGATAAACTAAAGCGCTTGAATTTCGTAGTTTTATAGCAATTTGGAAAAGAGAAACTATTGAGAATTTTCACAAACAAATTATGATATTCGTCACTCAAAAGACTAATCTAGGCTGCAAGTTTTTTTGTCGTAGTTTAAAAGTATATTAATATTGAAATTAAATAAATACGCCAAAAAGCCAATGTTCCGATGCCTAGAGATTTGAAACTTCATTCTCATAGACACTTTCAATGATACTTTGAAAAGGCAGAAGAGTCTATCTATCTTACTTAATTAAATGATTTTTTTCCCAAGATAAAATAGCTTTGGCACCTATTTTTTTAAAATTTATGTTGTTTTATTAACGTAACTTCATTAAGAAATAATAATAAATTTATGATATCAAAATTTTATTTCAAATAGGCCTATTACATTTTTGAATAAACACATTCTAGATTATTGATTTATCTTTTTACAAATCATCATAACCCCAAAAACATGAGTAAATACTACATATGGCATGTCTAGTATTATAGGCCTATAGGCCTTCTAATACAAAGAAATTTGCTATATTAAACACGAAGATATTTTCTTTATAGATAAGATTGCTCTTCTTTCCATGACATTGGATATAAATGTTCTTTTAGTGTGTAGTTTACTGGAGTTTTGGGTGGTTTTTTTTTCTCGGAGTTCTAATATGGGGCGCCATCCAAATGCTTAGATTACCTTAAAATAAAATAAACGGATGGACAGTAGCTGTATATCCCATGCTATGAAAAGAAATTGAATGTAAATTGTTTTTGTGAATGATTGTATGTTAAAATTATGTGCCAATTATATCTGTATGTCGCAATAGATCAAACAATGCAGCTCTAATCAATGTTTGTTAATGTAGTGATTTTAAGTTAGGAGAGGGTGACAGCTATCCTAAGTTACAATCGATTTTAGTTATAATTGTCCTTAAAATAGTTTTGTGAAACACCACTATTTTAAGTTAGGATACAATTGTAACTTACAATATTATTTTAGTGGATTTTAGCTACAATGCTTAAAATCGTTTTGTGAAACGCTTCTATTGTAAGTTAGGATGAAATTTTAGTTTACAATGATTTTAAGGAGATTTAAGTTTTTGTGAAACAGGGCCCTGGGTAGGCGTTGCTAGGACAAGGGCTTCGGCGCTAATACACTTTCGTACACCTAGTACTTTGCTGGGGTTGTTCCGAGTGTCTAATAATATTCTCACAGCAAATTTCAGACCAATCGGTCGAGAACTTTTGATTTTACACCACTTTTACTCCTCCCAGTTTCAGACGTATTCTCTCAATGCATCAAACATCACTGAGTTGTTAAGTACAATGCGCAGAGACGAGTGCGCGATAAATTGCTGACTGTCTCTATTTATACCGTCTGTTGCTATTAATAGGATTATAATGCAAGCAATGGATCGCCTGTTGTCTTTTATATCATATCCTTCCTATGAGTATTATAGTATTATAAAGGTGGCAGTGCAATGACGGCCCTGATGTCACTGTAATAACGATCAATTCATCACAAATTGGAATTATCAAATCCAAATTTATTTAAAAACAAACTTACTATTACTAATCACTAAGAAGTAGCTATAGCCATATAGTATGTGCGATTTGTACGTATATGGTGTACACGTGTATATAGCAAGCAACCTGGTTTAATTTGTACGAAACTCGGTAAAATTAGCGACCGGCAGCTATTTTGAAATATTATTATTTTCTCCAGAAACTTGTTATGTCCCGAAAGCTGCACATCTTAGTTTTGTAACAACACCAAGTTTATGAAAATCGGAGCAGAATTGACTGAGTTATGGTCCATTTATTAACGCGAACTGGCAGACACCTTGTTCGCAAAATTAGCCATTTTGCTTCAATTTTCAACCCCACTTTATATCTCTGAAACCAAAAGTCCTAGAGACATAATTATTTTACCAAAATAAAGCTCATTTACGCACTAATACTATCATGCAAATACATTACCCATAGGTCGATTAGTTTACGTTTTAATGTTAGCATTAACCATACAGAAGATTAAATTTACCGTACAGAAGATTAAATAATTATGTAAACTTGAACTAGTTACAAGCAGCTCTTTTAAAACATTAACTTGTTGTCGATAACCTTGTTATTTCCCAAAAGCTGAAAATCTCTGCATTGTAACAACACTTATTTTTTTTTATTCAGAGCAGAATTGACGGAGTTATTGTCCGTTTAGTAACGCCAACTGGCAGACCCTCCTTTTCGCGAAATCAGTCAGTTTGCTTCAATTTTCAGTCCCACTCCATATATGAGAAAGGAAATAAGCTAGAGACATAATTGTTTAGCCAAAATTAAGCTTATTTATATATCAACACACCGATATACGCACATGACACATACCTTGAATAATTTATTTTCTGAGGTTTGAAATAGCGGTACAGAAAATTAAATAATTACTTTTACAGAACATAATCATAATCAATAATAATACAATATAATCAAAATATTTAAAACAAAACTTCGTCGAAGAGTATTCAGAAGAGAATAAGAATATACTACTTTAAAAATAAAATTAAAATATTACGCCCCCCCCCCCCCCAAAGAATTTTAAAAAAAATTTATTAATCAGGATCATATTTATTTATGAAGCTAACCGTTTTAATTATTATTTACTAATATGCATACCAAACTTTATTGCCATGTATTTATGATTTATTATCTATATATTAAAATTATTTTAATCGCACACTCATTATACACAATCCTGTAAAATAAAATTGATACCATTATGTAACAGGTACAACTATATTTTCTTCCCATGAATTATGGAACAATAAATGCTGAAAACTTTAATGCACTGTATTGATTCCATTTTCAAAATTGCATTTGCATTTTAAATTACACTTATTTTTAAGCTTACATCTAATAATACACACTGAACGACAAGCAACATTTTCTTTTGTCAAAGTTAGTTGATATTAACTGTGGTCTGTACCCGTATTGTGATGGAGTTGCGTCCCTTTAAAAATTCGACTAGGTGCCGATTTCCAGTATTTGCCACTTCCCACAGGGGTTTCCGTCCTCAGAAACATGTTAGATCACTAATTTGGTGTTTATTGTTATAATTGTAAGTAAAACTTCAAGATTTGCCACTTTCCACGGGGGTTTCCGTCCTCAGCAACATTTTAGATCACTAATTTAGTGTTTATTTTCATAGTTGTAAGTAAAATTGTGAGCGTATCATCGCGTATCAGACAATTTTAATAAAAACGAAAACTTCAACAATTTATTAAAAGCTAATTTACCGCATGTCAACCGCCGGTAACATTTTTTTCAGACCCGTTTGGATACCCTCTATGAGAATCAATCATTTTCCGATCCAAATTCCTTCAGACAAGTCTGTACTAGCTCGGCGAAAATATGACCCCAAAACAGACGGAGTGGGGTTGAAAATCGTCCATAGCTGTGAGCAACACTGTCTGAGCCCTCTAGCGGTGGCGCCGGTCGCTAGTAAAATTATAATCATGGCAATATATTTAATAGAAAGAGGTTAAACTCTGCCCCCCCCTCTCTCTCAGTGTCTCTCTGCCCCCTCTCTAATCTCTCTCCCAGTGTCTCTCTGCCCCCTCTCTAATCTTTCTCCCAGTGTCTCTCTGCCCCCTCTTTAATCTTTCTCCCAGTGTCTCTATGTGTGTTTCTCCTGCCAACCTGTGTGTGTGTCTCTCTCCCTCTTTCTCTGCCCCCTCCTCTCCCTCTCTCTCTCTCTCTCTCTCTCTCTCTGTCCCTCCTCCAGGCACGCATACAAGGGCGGGGACCACCCCACGCATGCCCCCTCCCCCTTATTCCAGCAAGCTGTAAAAAAAAATTGTACCTATAAAAACCATAGAAAATAGGGTGGGAGTTGTGTTTAATATTTGAAGATACCAGGAAATCGAATATATGGAGAGGACCCCCGGACCTCCCGCAGTTACTTAAATACGTAGGCTAAATGGTACCTAACCAAATTTGACCGACCATGGATATACATCACCTCACAGAATTTTACCTGTCATCTAGCTGTTCCTTGAAAAGTGAGCCCTTAGAATATATGATGCATCTAAAGTCTAGCTTATGTCGCCCTACGACGCGATAAAACTGGAAATCGGCGACTGGTCTACTACTTGGGCGACCTGAGCGCTCCGACTGGTGTGAGTCGGACGCAAGCCAGTCGCCGTGCAGTTGTCTCCAGTTTCTCTGAGTCGCACATGTTCTGCGATTGGGCGACACAAGCGCTCTTACGACTGCGATCAACTGGTTTCTCGTGGTTGCGTCTAGTCGTGGATAAATTCAGTCGTAGCGACATAAGCTGTCAGTTGCCACCAGTCGCCGACAGTTTTATCGCGTCGTGGGGCGACATAAGCTGGACTTAAGGGCTCACTAACCAAGGGACAGGTAAAGTTCTGTGAGCTGCATGATTTCTGCATCAGCATGACTAGATTCTAAAAAAAAACACGCTCATCTTTGAAAAAAAATGTTCAACCTTGTTTCATAAATCACTAACTCCTTCAAACCACGTGTCTTTCTTTCCGTCGGACTTTTTTTCAGAATTTTTTCAGGCAGTAGGCTAACGATCTATTCCTGATGAAAAAGACACTGAAAATAAGGTGGGAGTTGTGTTTAAAT
The DNA here is from genome assembly GCA_917208275.1 of Patella pellucida. NCBI lineage: Eukaryota > Metazoa > Mollusca > Gastropoda > Patellidae > Patella > Patella pellucida. Next base: position 86,953,906 of record OU795038.1, on the reverse strand, counting down.
ATTTGAAGATCAGATGCCAGGAACTCGCATATGTGGAGTCTTGTCTTAAAACAAAAATCTGGGGGAGGAACCATAGAATCCCCCCGTAGTTTCTTCGCACACGCGGCGCTCATAATTCGGGCTTCGCCCTCAAAGTACGCCCCCCCCCCCCTTTCGTAATATCCTAGATCCGCCCCTGCCCTCTCCCAGTATCTCTCTCTCTCTCTCCGCACACCTCTCTACCCCTTCTCTCTAATTGTCTCTCTTCCAGCCACCTTATGTGTGTGTGTTTCTCTCTCCCCTCTCTGCCCTATTTCTCTCCCTTTGTCCACCTGTCTACCCCTTCTCTCTATGTGTCTCTCTTTCAGCCACCCTATGTCTCTCTCCCTCTCTCTCTCCCTCCCTCTGCACCCCCCCTCTCTTCCCCCCCTCTCTCTCTCTCTCTCTCTCTTAGTATGTCTCTCTGCCCTCCCCCCTCTCTCTCAGTGTCTCTCTGACCCCCTCTCTGATTTTTCTCCCAGTTTCTCTATGTGTGTTTCTCCTGCCAACCTGTGTGAGTCTCTCTCTCTCTGCCCCCCTCTCTCAGTTTCTCTCTCTCCGGGTCTATCTCTGCCCCCTCTCCCTCTGTCTCCCCCTCTCTGTCCCACTCTCTCTCTCTCTCTGTCTCCCACCTTCTCTCTCACTGTCTCTCTCTCTGTCCACCCCTCCCTGCCCTCTCTTTAAGCCACTCTCTCTGCCCTCTCTCACTTTTTTTCTAGTACCCCTCTCTCTTGCAATATTGTCACATGACATACTTCCCTTGATGCGATAGATATAATTCCAGTATAGTAAACCATAATAATAAACCATATCATGTCTCAATAAATAATATAATTTCTAGATCCTCCGGTAAGAGTCAACTAAGTATTCTAAAGTTTAATTTAGAAATAGGAAGACGTGCTTTCTCCTTTTCTGCTCCTTCAATGTGGAGCGAAACTTATTAAGAATCTACAATCAATAGAATCAACAGAAACATTTAAAAAAATAATCAAAACCCTGCCTTTTTACGAAGCCTATTCACATTAATGTCATAGCGCAATAGAAACTATTGAAAAGGGATTTTGTGCTATAAATATCAAGTTTTATTATTATTATCTACAAGTTGTAACGTGATGGTTCGAACATTATTTGTGTGTCTCTTTTATTTATTGATAGTAAATACAGGCCTGTATCGGGGGGGGGGGGGCAAGGCGTATAGCTGCCACCCCCCTGGAAAATTTTTGCGCTCTTTGCGGTAAAGGGAAAAAATTGGCTCCCCCCAATGGTCGCCAGAGGCATTCGTGGAAATAACGGTTTTAGATAATATTAATAATTCTAATTTTCAACATATCCCTCCTACTCAAGTAATATTTACAAGGTGCATATATATATATCTGGGTTAAAGGAACATTATGTAAGATTTTGATAAAGAACTAGCTATTCTTGCTATATTAGTTGTATTAAAGATGGGATATTAAAGGGGCATTATGTAAGAATGAATGAATGAAATGGGGTTTAACGTCCTACGCTTAAGCACCGTACCTGGGCTAATTGAAGACGGGCATACGCCACAGTGTGCAATGAGGGAAATTTTGCCCGGGCAGCGGCGCTACGGCCTACTCTTATATCGAATTCCAACTGCCAAAGGATCTTTTACGTGCACTCCAATTTGTACACGGGACCTCGGTTTTTCGTCCCATCCGAACGACTAGGCAGCTGTCCTTGTCAGGCCCTCCTTCTGCATCACTGACAAGGGGAAATCACGCCGGAAAATCGAGATGAACTTTCTCGGCCAATGCAGGGATCGAACACTCAACCTCCAGGCTAGCGAACCAGCGCCTTATCCACTTAGCCACCGTGATCCCCCATTATGTAAGATATAGATAAAGAACTAGACATTCTTGCTATAATAGTTCGAAAGTAGATGATGTAAAATGAATAATGTGAAAATTTCATTCAAATTACTCTATTGCAAGCGAATATATTGGCCTTTGAAGGTTTGATAGTCTAAGTGTGCTATAATTTTAACCATGGACCTGGTTGATCAAAGCTATGTCTGGGTCCATCTAGGTCCGCTTTATAATAAATCAAAGTAATGCTGAACCGTTCTAATCTATTTAATATCAGAGAAATATGATGCCATCGGGAGTTGATTAACGCCTGGATCAGTTAATTAATGTCTAATTAACACTTTAGAAAACATTTCAGGCCTAAAGAAAAACCTGCAATAGGCAGATTTAGGGTTTGCATAATGCATGTTTAATATTTCTATTTATAGAAGGTATAACTTCAACAAGCAGTACCAGTATGGTTGCTTTAATAAGACACGATGTTTCTCCACTTGTCTTGGTAATATGTATGTTTGTAGTTTCTGTTCAAGGTAAGTAGCAGGAAAAGGCTAAGTAGATGTTAAAAATGAAAGTTTTCAATGCATGCCCGTCTATCATTTCTTTCTTTCCAGAATTTTCTTTTTGTAACATGCTTAAGGGCGATACTTGCGTTTTGATTGGTCAATTAGACACTGTCGGTTGGACAATATATAACACAATATATATTACTTCATACTTTATCCATGCACATCTCTGAAATACATAAAACAGTAGAAAATCAGTCATAAATTCAAGAAATCTTGTTTCAAGCATCAAAAATTATTCGAAACTAAACAGTTTTGTGTTTATGGTTTTTTTGTTTACCTACTTGGAAATTTAAAGGAGCCAAATCGCTAACCTTTGGGACCCCTCTTGACAAATTAAATAGAATGTAATGGATAATTGACACAACAGGTAGGACACTTAAACATCTAGTACTTAGAGTAAGGCTGTTATTTATTTTCTGGAGCTGTCAAGCCAGCAAGAGTGGTATTGTCCGTTTTAGGTCTTGAGACGAACAAGTATTATAATATTTTGATTTTCAATGATTTTTGATAAATTGAACAGTTAAAAATCTATGATATTAAATGTTTTGTATACTAAACGTTAGCATCGGCCAAAAAAATCGAATGATTTTCTGATGATTACTTAAGAGGAAATTTCGAATTTTTAAGTTATATTTTTATACGCCCACATTGAAATGTGTTTGTTTATTGTCGTCAGTCCGTCCGTTGGTCCGACTAAAGTTAATATCCGATTGACATCATAAACAGTGTTTAAGGTCATAAGACGAAGAAGCCTATTGCTTTTCAGCGATTTTCGATAATTACTGTCAGAGTTGACTTTTAATTAATACACAGTGTTTAAGGCCATGAGACGAAGACCCCTATTGATTCTCGGCGATTTACGATAATTACTGTCAGAGTTGACTTTAAATTTATACACAGTGTTTAAGGTCATGAAACGAAGAATCATATTGATTTTCAGCGATTTACTATAATTACTGCCCTTGATGACTTCAAAAAATCTCGTGGTCTATCTAGAAGCTAAAGTTGATATCCGATTGACTTTAAATTTATACACAGTGTTTAAGGTCATAAGCCGAGGAGCCCTTTTGATTTTCATCCAATTGATTTTAGGATGATACACAGAGTTTAAGATGAACAAGTATATTGATTTTCAATGAATTTTGATAACTTGATCAGCTAAAGCCATGATATTAAATGTTTCGTATACTAAACATTAGCATGGAGGACAATTTTATCAAAGCCAAAACAAAATGATTTTCTGATAATTACTTAATGGGTTATTACTCTTAATCAGATTTTGGTGTATTATAAATGTTTCATTACCGAAAAAGTAAAATATGCGACAACTCTTGTTGACTGCCCGGATGATTTAGCTGCTGTGGGCGTATGTTTCGTTTCCTGGCAACCTATCTTTGAAATTTATTTAAATAAAGCCTTAAAATAGATGGTATCAATAAACAAGAATAATCCTATTAATCCTATAATGCGCTATTTCCAGCTGAGAAATTGGCAAAAATATCATATTCAACTTCAAATTCCAACGTTGCAAAAGGGCTGCACAATGTTGTCAATAGCAAAACAAGGGAAGTAATTGTGTTGTTATTTCCTGTCTCATAGATTTTTAAGGTTGGGAAATAATGCCCATGATCGTATAATAGTGAGTTGATAACCTGGAAATAATTATCTTTTGACTTTCTTAGAAAATTTGAAATTCTCGCTTTAATAAGTGTACAGCGCAGTGGACGCTTACGACTAGCCCCCGGATCCATTCACTTGATTTGATAATTGTTTATTATTTGCAATGTCTATTTTCTGTCTTGTCCACAGGTTTATCTTGTATATTTTTGTTTTGTGTGTAGTGCGGTCCTCCTGCACTTACTATTTAAATAAGCTTTTAGTGTCAGAATTAACACAGTGATAGGGCTGTACGATATTCTTGATATAGTCATTTATCACCCAATAATACATTTGACAGTAGATATCGCTTGTATGATAAATTACATAATCTACTGTGATATATACACAGTGGTGATATCGCTTTACATAAATTTGATTGGTCAATCAAAAAGGAACTACTTTCTTTTATTTTAAAGAAACCACTTAGTTTAAGTAAAGATAGACTTTTTTTGAAAAAAAAAGAAACTGCTTTTATTTAATTGATCTTGAAGGAAAAAACTGGGTCAGTATATAGGACAATACAATAGCTAAACACTGCTGTCAAAAAATGATGTATCACTACGCTGTCATGTAATTAGGTTCCTTAAAAGTGAAATCTATACCAAAGAATTATATTTATTTATTTGTGCATGTAAGAAAGGATTGGGTGATAAATAAAATCTCCAACTCGTGTTTTTTGATACCAAAAAATATCAACACAAGTTGATAAAGTAAAAAAAAACGAGGCTCTGCCGAGATATCAGATATCAAAAAACACTCGTAGGAGATTCTCTATTTATCGCGAACTTCGATATCATGTGGCCAACAATCGTCGATGGTTTATCGAATATCGCCAAAACTATTGGAAAAATTATTATAAAAATAGGTCATCAATACACTATAAAGCAGTGAAAACTAGCCGACGGCAATAAACTATAATAAAACTAATGCATCGTGTATGCGTTACTTTTACTTTGAATTTAGTCGACAATAAATTGTCAGTTGTTACTACATGTAAAGCTAAGGCCTACTAAACACCGCAGCTCATTACCAGGCTATAAATAGGTTGTCTAATTTTTAAAAAACTCTACGGAACTTAATTTCTAAAAGTTAAATTATTATTAACTATCGCGATATTTAACTATGTCAGGTTAAGTGCATAACAGTAAGACGTTAAACCCCATTTCATTCATTAATTATATCGTTGAAAAAATGTCAATATTGATATCGTCCCTTTTTGCAATATCGTACTGCCCTACACGGTATATTATAAATGTTTCGTTACCATCAAAAGTGAAAATATGCGACAACTCCTGTTGACTGCCCGGACGAATTAGCTGCCATGGGTAAATGTTTCGTTGCCTGGTACCCTTTCTTTGAATACCTGAAGTCGATTCGATTCCAGCAACATAAGTTTCATTAGAGTCATTGTCCTTCATTTTTCAAATTTTCTGCCCATTTTCTAAAATCGATGTTTTTGAAACTCTTGGATCATAAAGTCAAATGGCCTTTGGATAGAGCACTTCTGACAATGATCTGTAGTCTAAACCAGAAGTGGTCGAAATTATGTCTGATATTACGAAAAAACGACAAAAGGTGGATTATTTTAGAAAAATGTGATTTTCTCGTCGGATATTACTAAAAACGTTAATTGAAGTATTGTTGTATGGATTATCATATGGCACACAATTCATGCAATGATTAGGAAGCCAAATGAGATTGAAAATCGAATGGTCAAAAAAACGTTATATATTGGAAAATGCTCTATGATCTATCTTTTTTATACAGCTTTTCAAAAAAGGTTTATATTTGGAGACATTCTGTAGATTTTGCGATTCAAGTTTGAATGACGAAAAACAGGTAGCATGTTTTTCGTCATTTGCCAAATTACTGCTCAGTCATCTTCATTTGTGATTTAATCAAACGTGTTTTGGAGACATTCTGTAGATAAACATGATTAAAATCTTATTTTGAGGTTCAAGTTTAAATGTCTAAAAACAAGCTATTTGATCAGAAACGAGCTACCAGCTATTAGATTTATTATTTGATTTAATAAAATGCATTTCTTAGTTGCTATGTATCCATCCCTGAAATCTGTTTGTTTTCTATTTTTAGACTTGAAAAGTAAAAATCGAGCTAATTTCACACTGCCAATTTTAGTATATCTATGTCACACATTGGATCCCACATTAATGGAATTACCCATGTAGATATTCTTTTCTTTATTTAGGTGTTGCACAGACAACAATATCTTGTGGTGAATCTGGAGGAGTTTTAGGACAGTCACAAGTCATAAGTTGTAGTATCTCAGGTGATATAGTGAACAATATTTACTGGTATCGTTATAATTCAACTTATGAGAGGAACATAGTTCAGTGTTCGAAGTTTTCGGCCGAAAATGTTAGTACATGCGTAGCACCACCCGATTTAAGACACCTGTACAATGTTAGCTTCGAAGATCAACCACCAAGAAATCCGTCCTTTACCATTATCTCTGTAATAGCTGAAGATCTTGAAGTATCTTGGTTATGTGTGGACAGTCTTACATTCCCAGATAGAGCATCAATACCTGCTTCTTCAACATGTAGTTTACAACAAGGTTCGTACAATTGATTTTATATGCCAACATTTTCATCTGGACGTATATTGTTGTCCCCTCTGTCCGTTAACAATTTGTTCATCTGGTTTTGACGAAACTTGTTATATAGGTCTATCTCCCAAAGATCTCAGTTCCTATTGATATTGAGATGTGTTGGACCATTACTTCATGGATTATGGTCCCTGATTGTACAAAAAATTGCATTTTTATATAGCCTCATTGAAATTTATACACTGTGTTTAAGGTCATGAGAAGTAGAAGCTTCTTGATAATTGTAATCAAAATGAACCGATCAGATAAATTTATCTCGCGGAAAATAAACGATCATCTAATAGATCAACACAGTAGATAAATAAGGCAGGTGTTATTTCTCTACACATCTCAGGAAATTGAACTGGTCGTCCCTTAAATAAACACAAACTTGTCGGCCATTTCTCAACCCCTTACGGAGAAATTAAACGGTGTACCATTAAATAAAGCCATAGTACTAATTAAACCATTTTTATATGATATGGCATGCTGTTTGAAATGCTGGGCTATTGAAGATGAGGTATTCCCTGACAAATGCAAACGTGAAATTATTATTGTCCTTTTCGTATACTATATACCTTAAACCTACCCATACAAGAAAGTGAGCTTAATAAAATGACAAGGACAGCTAATAGCTGAATGAACATGGTTTAAATAGGGGTGGGCAAATGGAGGTCGAATTTTGGGAACGTGTGATTTCTAAGGTGATTTTAGCTGCTGAATCCGAATCTGGAGAAATTTTTGTTCTGTGACGTCATTTTGAGCTGGTTCTTTGGCCTTCAGAATGGCCGCCCAAAAATGACTTTTTTTCTCATAAAAGCAAGACAATATTGAAACTAGTTGTCCAATATGTTAGAATATATGTTTTCATGACCGTGGATTCTAAAATTGCTCTCCCATTTATGATTTGATAACATCCTTTATTGATATGAGGGTAATAACTGAAAAAAAGTCATTTTGAACATGGCCACGGAACAGTTTAAAGGTTTTATTGTATTTACCGAGATTATAACAACACCATCATCTTCATCTACAACTGATGACCCAGGAAGGTAATCTTCCCATTCTCCTGTATTTTACCTCATCCTCAATTGTAAAACCAGGGACCGACGAATATTTCTTTTCATCTGTCTTCAAACTCATACCAGTTGATCTTCAAGCATTTTCTTTACAATAAAATCCGTTGTCTGATTTCTCTAGACCATTTAATAAGAACCTGACCATTGGGAGACAGCTTACCCTCCAACTCATGTCGTCTCTAATACTTGAATGACGCTTCAAACTCCAGACAACCAATATCTTTCAAACTTTCCTCTGCTTAACAAATTTTATAAAGATGTTGTCTCAGGATATGGCAATAATAATAATATATATACATTCGTACTCAAAGTACATTATAACACAATACACTTACAAAAAATAAATATGTGTCAATATCAACTTATTCTGTACACAGTTATTCTAGTATACAGGGTTTTTTTTCATTTCTTCTATCAATAAGATAAATCGTATCAGAAATAGAACCAGAAGTCATACAAACATCAATGTTAGCATCATTTTCATTATATCAAACAATTTCGGACAGAATGCAATAAAAATTAATGTTTGCTACATGAATATCATGTTTATAGATAAAGGTTGTATTTAATAGTAAGTGCTGGAGGACCGCACCACACGCAAAACAAAAATCTACAAGATAAACCTTCGGACAAGACAGAAAATAGACATTGCAAAAATTAACAATTATCAAATCAAGTGTACATTCCCGGGCCTGTTATGGTACAGGCTTCACTAAAATGATTTACAAAAAAGACGTAACAAAAATAATGTGACCAATCTGGACAGTGAAACTTTCAATCGATAGAAACAGGAAACACAAACGATTTGATGGGATCACTTTTGACTAAGTCAAAATGATGCATTTGATATGCAGATAGGTTGATATGAAATAATTCATAAAATACAATATCAAAAGTTAGACATCAACATTACAGCCGTTACATATAATATGTAGTAGGTTGCTGTGTGTACGAGAGTGCAGTTTGTATAAACTTCTTATTGATTTTCTCCATGCACAAGAGAAATTTTCAATGCTATTGTGAGACAAGTCCCACAACTGACTGTACAGAGGTACAGCTTATACCGAATATCAAAATGAACATGTTTGAAACTGGAAAATACTATGTTAAACCTGGTTAAAAACTTACTTATACATTCATTTATTTGATCATTTTTGTTAAGAACATGAATATAGCTACCTAAATGTAATTCTAAGCGTGAAATTTGTATAACATAATTGATCATTGAACAGTATACCTAATACACCGAAAAAAGGGTACCCTTGATTTGAACGTTTTTGTTATGTGAGCTGAAAATTACAAGCTTCCTTTTTTCGGAATTGGAATCAACACAGTATTTTTTAGAGAATTAATTTACTATTAGAAGCATATAAGTCAGAATGAATGAATGAAATGGGGTCTAACGTCGTACGTTTAAGCACCTAACCTGGGCTAATTGAAAACGGGCATACGCCATACAGTGTGCTGTGAGGGAAATGTTGCCCAGGTAGTAACTGAATTCCAACTGCCAAGGGTTCTTTTACGTGCTAGCGAACCAGTGCCTTATCCACTTAACCACCATGATCCCATATAAGTCAGAGCATATAAGTCAACATATGCAAGAGCACCAACAAATACGTGCCTGATATGGCAACCCAACTTGCTCTTTTTTAACCTGGTCAGTAGATCATCTATATAGATAGATACATAACAATATCGAGGAGAGAACTCCACCTTGTTGCACACCATTAGTGATATTAAACGTGGGACTTATGCAACCCGCTCATTTTACTCTCACTTTGTGATTTATACATGAATTTAGTAGGAATCAAGCTTCTGGCGGACATAGTCATAGCAATCTAAACAATTTAACATAATGGATCCTGTCAAAAGCCGAAGACTCATCTAAGTATGTGACGCAAACATCAGACTGTTTTGAATTATAATAACTGATAGTTACATCCGACACAAAAGTGATTACTTTTAAATCCGTATTGTAGGTCAGATGACTTAAACACAGAACAGTTGCGTTTAAGCAATATTTTGTCAAATAGTTTACCCACAAGACTAATGAGGTAATAAAATAAAAACCAAGTACGAACAATCCAAACCATTAGACAAAATTCGAATTTAAAACTATTAAGGGATTTTGTCTTGTTTTTTGGTATAGGGATAATTGATGAGAGTACAAAATTATGTGGAGTAAATATGTCTAAGCATTGCGGTTAAAACAAAAGCCAAGTGGATCAAATGTTGCGTAAGTGCTCGGTCGACTGCCCATGTTTCCCATCTTTATTATCAAACTTAAGCTGTTTTACACCCTATTCTATCTTGTTATTAATATCACCAATTAACTCTTGCATTTCATGACTTTCAAATGATACACAATTAAATAAATCTTTATATTTATTAAAGAATACAAAACTTATTTCTTTAGCACCAATTTTACCGTCAGTTTTATTACTAATACAAGATTTTTTGCCTTTACTCTTTCTAATTTCAGTCCGAAAGTCTCTCTTTTTGTATATTAAGAATCGACTCAGCCATTTTATTAGCACTTATTGTTTCTTTATTAGCCATGGTGGACCTTAGAGCATTGTAGTACTTTGACTTTGTTCGGTTCGAGATACATGCTAAATCTCCATTACGTGGTCGACCATTATCTTTCCATATGGTATGCCATAAGATAGCAGTTTCCCTAGACGACCTAACAAGGCTAACATGGTCAAACCAACAAGGAATGGCTTTATTGGGGGCGGTGACTTTTGCGTATTCTATGTGGTATAGTGGACTCAGCAGTATCGATAGTGAGAAAAAGTAATTTATCAAGATGATTTTAAATGTCTCCATCATATGATCTGTTATAATTATGATAATACAAAGCGGGCGGTTGGGATGGCCTAGTGGTCTAGAGTGCCATGCTTCGACCTTTAGCTGGCCGGCCACATCTGGCTTCGAGCCCTTGTGTGAGCGTATGTGGCATGGAGATAGGGGCGCCTTCTCAGCCTTGTGGGTTTCCTCCGGACACTCCGGTTTTCTCCCAATGCTAAAAACCCCTACGCGCAAGCAAATTATTGAAATAAAATTAAACCATATGTTAGTCCCGAAATGACCTAGTTGTGTTGAGTGGACGTTAAACCCCATTTCTCTATATACTAGTATATAATACAAAGCTTCTCGTGGTACATTGATTGTCTTTCATTATTGACTTAATTTTGCTTTGTGATCAGACATAATTTTGCTTTGTGATCAGACATATTACTATCAGAAGACGGTTGGTAATAATCAACCGATATAATTAATTCAAGAACAATGCGGATATGATCTGAAGATTGTCACCCTGATGTAGAGATTTGTATACCTTGCATGTCAAAACCTACTGTTTGTTTCTAAATTTAAGATTAAACACCATCTGCTCTTCTCAATTTCTAAAATTTAACAGGACAAAAACTCTATTGTTAGTCAACTGTCAACAATTAACTGTGTAAACAATACGGGTCAGGAATGGTGCATTTTGCTGTGCGAAAGTACTTTGAATAAGTAGATATTCAAAAACTTGAATACAACGGTTGCATCTGACCAACTCATCAGACAAAAGGTTGGATGGATAGGATCAATTCTATTCTCACCCAATGGAGTGATGCAATAGCCAATCAAATTACGTTATACTAGACAACATCATATGATGTATAATGTTATATCTGACTTGGCTACAAGAATTCCTGATTAAAGATGAACTTTGACCTCCTCTAAAATGGATCTTAACATATCAGCCACAGATGTTCTACTTTAATATTATTTAATTGTTATTTGAGATAAATATATGCTAATTACAGAAACTACTACCATTCTACCAAATACAACAACTCCAGGTAATTTACTCATTCTCATATTTTATTTTCATTGTGTTCGCTTTTCGTCAACTTGCTTTAATTTTATAAACCAGGGACAGAAATAAATATATTTATATCACTAATATCAGACCAGGAATTTCTTTAAACGACCATTTTGGACATAAAAGTAGACTAGATATGGTACTACTGCGATATCACTTAAATAAAGATGTTAAATAAAGTTAATTTACATGACACTACAGCAAACATTTTGTCGTAAACCACAAATATGGACACATTTATTAGGCACCAATAACGCAGATGCGAACTGGTTCAGACGTTCTGTCCCAAAAATCTTATGTGAAAGGAAAGTCTATATTTTGTCAAGGATCGCTACTTGAATACACTGTTTTTATTTCTTAGTATTTTGAGAGAAAAAAGGAGGTCGTGTGGCCCTTTTTAATTGACACAGGATAATCTGAGAATTATGGCCTTCTACGAGACACTACAAGACAAGCCCTCTAGTTAATAGTTATATTAACCTGATACGAGAATAGTTTCAAGTCAAACTTTCTGTTTTATCTACCCATATTGGAATGTCATAGAATATTGTAGTCCATATTGCAATCCATGTGAACATATTGTCTTCGCCCCGGTCCGTTTTTATTTGGTTTGTGGACGCAATGATAAACCATACAATAATGTTAGTTACAAAGATAAACTATACAATACAAAGATAAACTATACAATACAATAATGTAAGTTACAATGATAAACCATACAACAATGTTAGTTACAATGATAAACCATACAATAATGTAAGTTACAAAGATAAACCATACAATAATGTTAGTTACAATGATAAACCATACAATAATGTAAGTTACAATAATAAATCATACAATAATGTTAGTTACATTGATAAACCATACAATAATGTTAGTTACAATGATAAACCATACATAATGTAAGTTACAATGATAAACCATATAATAATGTAAGTTACAATGATAAACCATACAATAATGTTAGTTACAATGATAAACCATACAATAATGTAAGTTACAAAGATAAACCATACAACAGTGTTAGTTACAATGATAAACCATACAATAATGTAAGTTACAATGATAAACCATACAATAATGTAAGTTACAATGATAAACCATACAACAGTGTTAGTTACAATGATAAACCATACAATAATGTAAGTTACAATGATAAACCATATAATAATGTAAGTTACAATGATAAACCATACAATAATGTTAGTTACAATGATAAACCATACAATAATGTAAGTTACAAAGATAAACCATACAACAGTGTTAGTTACAATGATAAACCATACAACAGTGTTAGTTACAATGATAGTATGTACTTTCTGTCCCTGGTGTTGTATATATGTGCAGGTGGATGTGTGCTTTATTTGGTGGTTCTTGGCTCATTCCTTGTGGTTTTTATATACTTGTATTTTTTGTGTTGTTGCACGTATATTCTTGTCAACCCAGCTATGCACAATTCTTGTACAATTCAGCTCCTAATTACCTGAATGATCTAATAAAAATCAAAAGTGGAGATAGAACAATTCGATTCAACATCAAATATGACCTAGTTGTTCCAAAAACTTTTAAAGTGTCGTGTGGTGATAGGGCCTTTTTAGCGGCAGGACCCACCCAATAGAATAAACTTCCAGCAACATTAAAGGGAGCTAATACAGTAGAGTCATTTAAAACATCCCCCGAGACTCGCCTTTTCAACTGTGAATACAAAACGTGACAGAGCGGCTCAGCACCGTCGAGTAGAACAGTTTTAGATGAGAGGCGCTATATAAATTCATTATTATTATTATTATTATTATTATTACTATTACTATTATTATTATTATTATTATTATTATTATTATTATTATTATTATTATTATTATTATTATTTTTATTATTACAATACTACATCCTTCAAGTCTGCAGCATTCTTTCATGATTATTTCCACATGCAATCAAAGAGTTGTTGGTGTTTTGCTTTGCAGTGGGAGCTAAATTTCCTTTCCTTTCATTTTTATATTGCTTTGTCCTTGTTCACACTATGTGGCAATTTGCTAAGCAATGTTTATTTGTTATTTTATGTTTAATTCCTTCTTGAACAGTCGCTCACAGACGAAGTCCTCTGATCTGTACGTCCTTGTTAAGCTACAATTTGAAGATACTTATCTCGTGTTTAAGTCCCCACCACCTCAGCTCTACAGCTATTTTAGAGACCTCACCTTCTATTTGTAACCGTAATTCTTCTTTGTTTGCCAAAAGGAATTATTTCTCAGACCGCATGCAAACTGCACATGCACACACAAGTTTCGTAATTATTGATCAATTCAAATGCATTTTGTTTATATTTTTTAATGGTAAAATTCTTCTGGAAAAACCGGTGTTGTGATTATAATAAACTTTTGTCAAATGAGACGAGAAATAACAATAGGTGGGACAGTCATCATGGCTTATGATGGACTCTTTATTATCTTCCGTTGATTTAATACATGGTTGTATCATGGACAGTATCTAGATATAAGCTCCAGGATAATATGTTACAAAATATCAGAGGTCTTTCTCCGGTTTCCTCCAACTGCTAAAGACCCCTACGCGCAAGCGAATTATTGAAATAAAATTAAACCATGTCAGTCCCGAAATGACCTAGCTTTCGTTGAGTGGACGTTAAACCCCATCTCTCTCTCTCTCTCTCTCTCTCTCTCTCTCTCTCTTCAACATACAATGATAAAAATAACTGTATGTGAATCGATAAGCTATGTTTTCGATGAAAACGAATATGACTTGCTAGTGTTAGTGCTATTCTTTATAAACCTCCCGTCAGAGAAATATATCTTGACCTTACACAAGTGCATGTTTATTGTTGCGCTTCTTTCCAGGCAAAACACGAGCCTATTATTAATTTGAATGAGGTTATTTGTGAAACCCGAGGACTATAAATCAAATTTATATCCTGTTTGTATATTCTAAGTATTAATTACATTAAACTGTTCGTATATTCTCAACATTATTTATACTGAACATAATACACTCTTGTTTAATTAGATCACAACAGAGCAGGATTGAGGGTGGGGGACAATTTCGCATAGGCTTATGATTTTAAGTTGTTTACCCCCACTGGGTAGACCCTTTGGTAAATATTATTGCTTGGTGCATTGTCTAAGTATATTATTTATCACCCAATAATACATTCTACGCTCTACTGCGATACTTGAATATACCTATATCATATACACTACATGAATATACCTATATCATATACACTACATGAGTATACCTATATCATATACACTACATGAATATACCTATAATAAAATAAAACCAAGTACGAACAATCCAAACCATTAGACAATATTCGAAGTCCTAAAAACGGTAAAGGCAAAAATGTGTAATATCGCAAAATAGTGTAATCAGCATATGGACTGTTCACCGTGTACAAAATACACGACGAACAGTGGTAACAGGTGTCCTTGGAAGAGTAAGCTTACCCTGCCTGGCGCACCACACCCGCCAAAGCTGCATCCAATCTATTAGGCGAAATCTCGGTAAAATAGCGTGATAGACCAACGAACTTGTTGTATGGTTTATAATTGAATTTGCTAGGTGTCTTAGATAGACAGGGTAGGGATGGGCGGTGTATTTCGATATTGTGAATATAACCGGTATAAAATGAAAACCGGCATTTTCGTATCGTCACTGATATCACCTTCAAAACATATTGCTGTATGAGAGTTAAAAAGAGAGTTATAGTGACTTTAACCAATTCCCAAAGAATGGGAAATGAAAACTTATTTATTTCGCAATTCTGCCTTTTTTTATTAGAATAAAGTGGAGGTTTTTTTTGTCTTTTCGTTTTGTTTTTACTTTTGTTTTATTTCTTAGATTAAAAAAATCTGACTTGCTAATCTGGGTGTTACATTGATACATCGATTTGTCATCCTGAAAAATCAAAACAAAATATAAAAAATGTGATACACGGCTATAATTATGGTCTATAATTATATATTAATAAGGAATAATATATGACAACAGGATGTTTAATGACCGTTATAGAATAAGTACGAAGAACATTCCTTGAAGTCTTGAGACAGAGAATTCTTGAAATAAAATGAAATCGTATGTTAGTCCAGAAATAGTCTAACCATTTTACGTCAGATCATCCTCAATTCACTGATTCCCTTGAATCTACCATATTATGAAAGTTGAATGTCCAACAGACACAATATCAATTTTATTACGTCGAAGATAGAGGTATCAAAACCTGCTGGACTAGAAAACATGGGGGATTACCCTTTAAATAGTGTTTTTTTTACCAACAGACAATTTTGTCATTTGATAGGTATTTTTTTAAATTATTTTTTTTATGAAAAGAAGAACAAAGAACATTTGTCTTTGTTTTTATACGCCCACATTGAAATGTGGTTATATATTGTCATCGGTCCGGTGTCCACAATTGCTTGTGGACGCTCGAGAGGCTAAAGCTTATGAGACGAAGAATCCTATTGAATTTTGATAACTTGAACAGCTAAATCATGATAAATGTTTCGTATAAGAAACGTTGGAATGGAAGAGAACTTGATCAAAGCCAAACAAATTCTAATGATTTTCTGATAATTACTTAATGAGTTGTTACTCTTAATCAGATTTTAGTATATAATAAATATTTCAGTACTGAGAAAAGAAAAAAATATCTGACAACCCTTGTTAACTGCCTTGACTGCTGTGGGTGTATGTTTCGTTGCCTAGCAATCAGTCTTTGGTGATTTGAAACGATTGTTTCGAGTTTTTGAACCAAGACTTGATAATTGATGAATGTAAAAGAAATAAGTGCTAAATACACAAGATTAAATGATACCAAATGTTACAGTGGTACCAAAATGAAGCTTTTATTCCAAAGAATGTGCATAACTGAATTTGGCCAAATTGCTATTTCGATGTGATGGGCTATATATAATATAGAGTCACAACAAGCAAGCGTATCTATCATTTTTAGCTTTTCTCTGAAATATTTTGATTGGCCTCTTTACTCAAAAGGTTTTGATTTTGTTGTCTTAATTAAATGTTAATTAATCCATTTGAATATATGTTAGTGTGACAAAGTATATGTGTCATTTTTTTTTTGGGGGGATCTTGGCCTCTAATGATTTTTAAATGTGGTATCAAATGGACAATAACAGTCCTCTAAATTCTAATTAATATATCTAATTCTTTATCTATTTTATTTAAGAATGTTGCATTTGGGAAGATTGTACGGTCTGCAGTGTAGTAGGTGGTGTAGTGTTTATCATTGATTTCATTGCTGGTGTTGTTGTATTCTTGGTGATAATCTTTGTTATTAACACAGGTATTATATGAGTTACTAGTAAACCCTCATCTGAAGATCTGAAGATCTCATTTCAAATCCAAAATGAAACCATTTCTAGATCATTTGGCCCATCACTGATTTACAACCTCTTCCCCGAAACCCTTCATGGATTTCAACAGAATTTGGAAGGTATATATCCATAATTTGGAATGTATATCCATGTGGACGTATATTGTTGTCACCCACCCCACCCTCCGTCCGCCCGTCAGCCCGTCCACAATTATTTGTGCACAATCTATAGGTCACAATTTTTATCCTAAATATAGGTTTATCTATCTCCCTATGATCCCAGTTCCTTTCGACATTGACATGTATTCGACCATAACGTCAAAATCACGTTTTTAGCTTGTGGACCCTATTATATAGAGATCCCAACTTTTTTCCATTTAAAAAAAAAGTTTTAATATATCACAGTTACATCCTAAGGATGGTTGCGTACGCATTTCGTATAAATTGGACCAAAACTGACAAATGCCCCTGATCGTTTGAAAAATCGCAATTTTAGCTTGTGGACCCTATAGCGGTCACAATTTTTATCCAAACTAAACAAACGTTTAAATATATTACCATTATACCCTAAGGGCAATTGAGTTTGAATTATGTAAAAATCAGACCAAAGCTGCTGGACAAAATGGCAAATAGTGTAAAAATATCGTATATCAAGGTTGTGGACCCTCTAGCGGTTACAATTCTTATCTAATTTTGATGAAGCAATACATGTTAGTTTATAATCTAAAGATCGCGCATAACAGACCGTAACTTTTCAATTTCAATTATATCATCGTTACACTGTAATGATGGTTGAGTACGAATTTCGTGAACATCGGACCAAAACTCTAGAGATCAAAACTTTGAACCTATTTTGATGAAACTTAAAATATAACCCAAAGATCTTTGTTCCTTCCCATAACCGTGCATATCCGAACATAACTTCCTGGGTTATGACCCCTGATTGTTCGAAAAAGACAGCTAAAAGTCACAATTTGTATTCAATTTTAAAAAATATTTAAATATATCACCTTTAATTTTTACATCGATAAAGAATGAGTTTGAATTTCATTAAAATCTAATACTGTCAGACAAAATGGCCGCTCCTGATCTGATTTTAATGAAACTTAAAATATGTTTGTATCCCGAAGATCTAGGTTCCTATAGATATTCACGCATATCGTACCGTAACTACCTGGTTGTACAAAAAAATCGTAGTTTTAGCTTGTTCTTTTCCCATCTTTGCAAAATGTGGGCGTATCTTGCCTGGAAATCGCTTGTTAAACTTGATACGACTACCTTCGACTACATACAGCGTATGGACACTCCACAGACTACATTACCTGTTTAAACTTTATATATGTTGTTAACATTATTGAGATGAAGAGCCCTATTGAATTCCTACAATTTCCATCAATTAATTCTTGAGTTATGGTCCTTGTTTCACTTCCTAGATATTATACTAAAGATTAACAATATCCCAAACCTTTGTGGAATGCTAGGATTACTTATAACTGACGGATGTAGACATATGTTTCGTTACATGGCAAGATATTGTTTAGTCTCGGTCACCCAGAACCTCCTAGTCTTCAACATACAGAGGGTCTGGGACCGTTCTCAATATTTGACGTAAAGCCCATTGCTCATGCGTAACCGGGAGTTTGGTTATTAATGTGTCTCATTATCCAGTCTCTTTAGCTAAGTCATGGTGTAAACATCTTTTTTAAGAGGAGTTAACTCCCTTAGACGTTGTTTATGATAAGCCAATTTTTGTCAAATGTTGACAACGGATCCAGACTAATATTCGTAGAATATTTTTCTGGATGATAGAGACTAGACATCGTTATACATTAACGTTGAAATATTGTCTAATATTGCCATCCCTCTGTTCATCATCCAGTATTTATTGAGACTTCATTTATACTGTATCTTGTTTATATGAAGACAAATAGATTTCTGATTCCTAGAGTTATTGCTCTTCGCGCTATTTTAACGACATTTCGCCTAATAGTTTGGATGCAGCTATGGTGGGTGTGGCGCCAAGCAGGGTAGCTTACTTTCACGGATACCTGTTACCACTGCTGGTTGTGTATTTTGTACACGAAGAGCAGTCCATTTGCTGATTACACTATTTTGCTTGAATATACTATTTTGTCTATAATGTTTTTAGGACTTCAAATTCTGTCTTATGGTTTGGATTGTTCATACTTGGTTTTTTATTTTATTACCTTGCTTACTTTTCACAATCTTGTGAATGATTTTACAACAAAATTTATCATGGAATTTATATATCTACCAATTAGACAATTTTTATGGTTATGATTTTTGTCTCCCATTTCACAGATCTGTGTACGAAAATAAAGATTGTAATCATTGTTATCTTTGCTGTTGTATCTGGAATTCTTGGTGGGGTATCCTATGCCGTGTGTAGTAAGTATTAACACTTTTATCTTTACCTTGCCGCCGGAGCATCTTGAGCATGTAGTAAGTATTAAGAATGCGTTTGCGAGAGAACCATGCAGGGACTGGTACATGGTAGGTGAGCGATTTTCACTAGTTTTTTTATTATATATGATGGGTAACCCGTCCATACCTTACTGCCACAATTTTTGATCAATCAATCAAACATGTTTAAAGTGTAGAAAAAAAATGAAATTTTGAGATCGAAAAGATCCAAAAAGTCATCATTTTCAGGACCCTTTTTCTATTATGGGGTACAGCTAAACTACGGCGAGTAGATTAATGAAACTTTATAGGGTAGCAGAAATGGTTAGTGGGTAATTACATTCTGAAAGTTTGATAAACTTTGATCGAATGGTTTTTGATATAGATACTTAGTGCAGCAAAGTACCAAAATAGCTCAATTTAGGTATGCCATTTTATTCTATCTATATCTCACCCTTTGCGGGTATAAGAATTGTTTTTGAATCCTGACTGAAATGTTTCTACTAACGAGCTGTTACAGTTGTCAATCCTTCAAAGAACATACAAATGTAGCAGGTACTTCCTAGCTAATCAAGTGTCTTAAATTGCCAATATTCCGGGACTGGAGATAACATTTTCGACAAATTTGTGACTATCCATGCTTAAATTGAACCCCATGAGGACACCTAAGTTCTTCACAGTTTCTCGTGGTACAAGTATTGCATCTCGTACAACAGCATGATTTGAACTTGTATTTTTCAGATGTGTATTTGCGCCAAATAAAATACATTCTGATTAACTTAATTCAATTACATTTCATTTCAATATATTTTTGTCACCCTATATTTATTGTCATGCAAACACAATTTGATGTCAGAATAATTAGGGGATTGAACAGTTTTTGAAAAGGACTAATTTTCAATCAGCTGTGTGTCATCTGTAAAAGAATTTAGTCTTAGAAACCCTGATTATCGATTAGTTGTCCGAAATTTTAATAATACATTACAAAAGGACAGGTCCAAGATCCTTGTGGAACTCGTGAATCATCTGTATTGTTCCTACACAGGGTTGCTGGAAAAAGGTTACATGGGGCATTATCAGGCCTAATAATCCAGGCAATCAATGATTTGTTTGTTCAAGTTTGACCATCAAATTTAATATGAAAGAAATCCGTGACAGTCATTTTGTCAAACCAAATATTATTATTAGTAGTCCCCAACTTCCATTACTAATAGAATTGTCCCCAGCCCCGCAGTGGGTGAGATATAGCATCATAAAAATTGTATGTTTTAGCATATAGCAAAAACAACATCTCAAAATACATTCCTCGTGGCCTCATATGGTTTCGGAAAATTTTAACAGTCATGTATATTGAAGTAGTAGACAAGATCATTCATAAAAAAAATAATTAGAAAAATAAAAAAATCGATTTATGGAAAATATTTGATTTTAGGGTTTTTGGGGGTAATTTTTTTTAATTCAAAAATGGCCATAGCTGGTTTTTGGTAACTACAAGGTTGGTGACCCTCATATTTCATGTGGGGTATATGGAGTACCCATTGACCAAATCTGCAAAGTGTTGTCAAAATTTCCTATGGTTCACTCAGAAACTTATTCTTAACACCTTTACCTTTACCCTGGTGCCAGATGATCTGGAGCGTGTAGTTAGTATCAACACCTCTACCTTAAACAGACTCAACAGGGATGGGGGTTTAACGCTCACTTGACAAAAACTAGGTTATTTCGGGACTAACATAAGGTTCACATTTTATTTCAATAACTTGCATGCGTGTAGGAGTCTTTATCAGTGGGACGAAATCTGAGGATCTGGAGAAAACCCATGTAAGCAATAAAAATAAACTACTGGAATCTATAATCAGAGACTGATCAGGATGTTTTAATAAGTTTATTTTATCAATGGTGGGTGTTTTTTTTTTTTGTTTTTTTTTTTTTTTATAAGCAATATTTTATTCAGATTTGTACCTGAATAGGGATTGGGGAACAGGCATAGCCTATATTAAACCCCTCTCCCTGTCAGATAAAGATACATGTATTTACATTTTAGAAATTAAAAATCAATGTACACGTGCAAGTATGATTTTAGTGAAAATATATTTACAATGGGTGTTTATAGTTGTCCCTGGAAACGTCTGGTGATTTCGAAGAACGAATGGACTGTTCTAAAAATGTTGAGTGAGTCTTCCACATGGTCAATTCCGTACAATAAAACAGTAGTGTTTCGATTAATAGTCGATAGGTTATTTATTGTTTTATTTCGGGCATCTGAATATAAGGAGCAATTCAATAAGAAATGTTCAGTGTCTTCAAATTGGTGTCCACATTTACATGATGGAT
Source organism: Patella pellucida (assembly GCA_917208275.1). Lineage (NCBI taxonomy): Eukaryota > Metazoa > Mollusca > Gastropoda > Patellidae > Patella > Patella pellucida. The sequence goes on along the minus strand of OU795038.1, from coordinate 86,932,165 downwards.
TGTCAAAAATGTGGCGTAAAAATTTATGGCCGTTTAGATTGCTGCAAGAGAAGCGCAGTCTAGAATGAATAATTTGGTTTGTACGGGTTCCAAATGAAAAGAGTTTTGGTGGTATTGAATCTTGAGCCATAAGTTTCGAATTAAAAATATTTAGAGATAATGAGTTTTTTATGTCTGCACTTAATTTGTTCCATTCTCTAATTGATGATGGTATGAAAGAATTATAGAAAATATTTGTTTTACATTTATATTCAGGTAGGCATGCGTTTCGGAGATTATAATGTGCGCTTTTTGTCAAGATTAAATCATGAAGATAAGATGGAGAAAGGCCGTTTATAATTTTATAAATGAGTTTGAGTTTATGTCTTCTGCGTCTCTCTTTTAGCGTTATAAAACCGGTTTCTTTATATAGCAGTCTATGGCTGGTACCCCTTACAGCCCCACATATGGACCTAAGTGCATCAAGTTGGAGGTGCTCTAATTTGTTAGCTAGTTTGTCCGTGCAGTTGTCCCAGATGACGTTACAATAATCAAAATGAGGTAGGATGAAGGAGGTATAGATTGTTTGTAATGATTTACGGTTGAGTCTGTATTTAAGGGATATTAGACAATTGATAGATTTGCTTGTTTTTACGATAATGGTTGGTGGTTAGATAGGGGAATAGTATAATAAATATGTCTCAATGTTTTATCAATAGGGGGTTTGGATGGTCGAATGGTTAGACCATGCTTGCTGTATCATAAAGCCTGTCATTGAGTCAACTGGTGTGGTTTCGAATCCCCGGTTGTACGTGACAAGGAGTGGGGTCGCCTATTCAACCTCGTGGATCTTCTCCCACTACTAAAGACCCCTACGCGCAAGCGAATTATTGAAATAAAATTGAAACCATATGATAGTCCCAAAATGACCTAGTTTGTGTCGAGTGGACGTTAAACCCCATTTCTCTATAACTCTTTCTCAAGTAAAGTTGTGTTGTTTGATGTGGTTAGTTTGATGTTTTATCAATAGAGGAAGTTATAGGTCAAAGTGATCGAACGGGCTGTCAATGCCTGCCTAAAAAAACCTGGACGCGAACAAACTAGTTGATTTATCCTATGTTAGTCCCGAAATGGCCTTATACTAGTTGTGTAGACTAAATATAAAGCATATCTCTTGTATTTTTAGAATATAATGTATTACGTGTTTTATTTTTAGATACTTGTATATCAATTGGTGGTATAGTTGGTATCAATATCGGTGGTATGGTCCCGTTATCAGTAATAACACTCGCTGTGGTTAAAAATTCTTGTTAAGGTAAGTCCTTGTTTCATTTTACTATTCGGCTTAATCTGCATGAAATGTATATACACCCTTTACATTAGTGATATGAGGAAGCAATGTACGGGAATTACGTCAAAAGTCATAGCTCTTGTTTTATTTCTTTGGTCCTTATTATCATCCGATCCGTATAAAATCTATCTTTCTTCCAGTCACAGGGAAGAATTATTTGTCCATTGACTTTAATGTTGAATGGCTTTAACAATCATCACAGTCTGTAGCTATTTGCTCAACATTATGTTGCCGTTCCAATCTTCATAGACACATGGGGGATCATATTTGGCAATGTCCCCCTTATAATTTTGTAGAGGGTCACTATTTAGATGTTTTGCTACAACAATTTGCTGTTGACTGGGGTTAAAATGATTGCAATTCGACACAATGATTGCTCTGTAGAAAGACATTTTACACCCCTATCCCTCCACTGTTATATCATCAGTGTTACCCAAAAACTGCTATGAAATTGCAAATTTGTTATACGCCCACATGGAAATGTTTTTCATACATTGTCGCTGCCCCGTCTGTCCGTCTGTCTGTCTGTGTAAAAATCGTGGCCACGGTTGATGCTGATATAAGTGTTATGTTTTATTAACTGGCGAAATAAGCGGTTTGTCTTCAAAGCTAAAACATTATGTAGTTACTCAATTAGCTCAACCATTTTCTAGTTCATCTGTTGTATCTTATTCAAAAATTAAATATATTGCTATTAGTGGAACTGTACTTTACTATTTGTAAGGAAATTACTAAAACAAACATATCTATTTTGTTTGTTTTACAAATGTGTTATGTTGGTTTTTTTAAAAATATTTAAAATATAAGTGAACTCAAATTTTGGCTTAAAATTAGTAGTAACTTAGTATTAACATGCCTATAGTTCGAAGTGAAATGTTTTATGATTGTTTGATTAACTGGAATTGTTTTAAGTTAAGAGTAACCTAGTTGAGAGATCTAACTTAAAAACATTCACATGGTATTAACGGTTTTATCTCTTATATTTTATCTATATATATGTGGGGATAGATTTTATTTGTGTTAATCAAAGTAATATGAGATCGGAATGCCCGATATGTTACGCGAAAAGTCTTATGTGAAATTCCTATAAGGTGGCATAGGTTTAACCCCGGAATTTAAGGGATGCCCCGATCGGTTGCGGGAAAGATTTTTTTATTTGTGTTAACGCCAATAATATGAGATTGGAATGCCCGATATGTTACGTGAAAAGTCTTGCGTGAAATTCCTATAAGGTGGCATTGGTTTAACCCCGGAATTTTAGGGATGCCTCGATATTGTACGGGAGAGATTTTATTTGTATTAACCCCAATAATATGAGATTTGGATACCCATTTATGTTACGCAAAGAGTTTTATGCGAAATTCCTATAAGGATAGTGCTCAGAATTAAGAGTGAATGTGGTGTTAATTTTGATAAAATCTTTCCAAAATATCTTTTTTAAGACTGAAGAAATGTGTTTAGATCATTTATTATGGTTCATGCTGGGGAAAGCATTTAAAAAGGCCTATTTTAAAAGGAGGTAGACAGAGGCGCTGGAGGGGGGTGTCAGGGGGAATTCGGCCCTGGGAGTATTAGGTCTTCCGAGACCTAGTAGGAGCAGCTGTTTATAGACGCTACTAAATCTACCCACCAATGAATGAATGAATGAATGAAATGGGGTTTAACGTCCTACGCTTAAGCACCGTACCTGGGCTAATTGAAGACGGGCATACGCCACAGTGTGCAATGAGGGAAATTTTGCCCGGGCAGCGGCGCTACGGCCTACTCTTATATCGAATTCCAACTGCCAAGGGATCTTTTACGTGCACTCCAATTTGTACACGGGACCTCGGTTTTTCGTCCCATCCGAACGACTAGGCAGCTGTCCTTGTCAGGCCCTCCTTCTGCATCACTGACAAGGGGAAATCACGCCGAAAAATCGAGATGAACTTTCTCGGCCAATGCAGGGATCGAACACTCAACCTCCAGGCTAGCGAACCAGCGCCTTATCCACTTAGCCACCGTGATCCCCCCACCCACCAATGACGCTCATATGTAGATATGTACCTGTAAATATGTTATCCAGTATCAAAATATCTCTTTAATTTAAAAAGTTATGTATTATATCAAATCTGACTCTAAATTTATGCACATTGTTTACGGTCTTAAGACGAAGGATCCTAGTTATTACTGCCAGAGTTATGGCCCTTGATCATTTTGAAATATCTTATGGATAAAGGCCAGGAGACAAACAATCGAAACAATTCTAACCATTTCTGATAATTATTTAACGGGCTATTACTGGCAATAAGTGTTTTTAAAATTCTCCTTACTGACAAAAGAAAAAATATGCGACAACCCTAGTTGATCGCCCGGGCGACTTAGCTGTTGTGGGCGTGTGGTTTGTTGCCTGGCAACGTATCTTCTCTAATTCTAGACCAAAGGCTTGTATAAGGCAAAGAGCAAAAGGCCTACGTCCAGGGGGTTGGGAGTTGTAGTTGATAGCTTTAGATATTAAGGTCTGTCATTGCGGTAAGCTCTGTGATTTCATTGTCAAGCTTTCACAAGACAAGGAATAGGATGGCCTGTCCAACCATGTGGGTTTTCTGCAGTTCCCCTCACTGTTACAGAGCCATGTGTGCAAGCAATTTATTAAATTAAAATTGTACCAAACTTTATGTTTATTTACTCGATATTGTTTTGTATCTAGATCTGTTTATTTCTGTTTTTTCTAGAATGTAAAAAGTAGACTGAAAAATCAAACACATAGTTTCCATCATATGAAGAAATTAAAGACTCACAGCAGAATCATCCACAGTTAGACAAACTAATAAAACAAAATTTGAAATAATTTATTTATTTAAATAACATTTTTCTGTGAATCTTACAATATGTAACTCGAACTGTATAAACAAAAATGAAAAATGTATTTACATAATTAATTATTTTACTTTTTATACTCCCATATTGGAATGTGGTTGTATATTGTAGTCGCCCCCGTCCGGGGGTCCAACGTCCACAATTACTTGTGGCTAAAGTTGACTTTAAATTTATACACAGTGTTTAAGGTCATAAGACGAAGGAACCTGTGGATTTTCAGCGATTTTAGATAATTACTGTCTGAGTTTTGGCCCTTGGTCACTTCAAAGAATCTTGTGGACGCTCTAGAGGCTTAAGTTAATAACCGATTGACTTTAAATTTTTACACAGTGTTTAAGGTCATGAGACGAAGAAGCCTGTCGAGTTATGAGACGAAGGTCATGAGACGAAGAACCCTATAAATCTATCATTTCAAAATATATTGTTGGCGCTCTAGAGGATAAAGTTAATATCCGATTGACTTTAGATTGATACATATTTAAGGTCTTGAGACGAACAAGTATATGGATTTTCAATGAATTTTGATAACTCGAATAGCTAAATCCAGGATATTAAATGTTTAGAATACTAAACGTATCAAAACCAAACAAATCCTAGTGGTTTTCTGATATTTACTCTTAATCAGATTTTAGTTTATTATAAATGTGTCATTACCGAAAAAAGTAAAAAATGCGACAACTCTTGTCGACTGCTCGGATGATTTAGCTGTTGTGGGCGTATGTTTCATTGCCTGGCAACCTATCTTTCAATTTTTTAAGAGGCTTAAGAATTTTGAATTTGTGAAAAAAAACTATTTGGAATTGCTATAAATGGACCATTACATAATAATAATAATAATAATGATAAAGATACTAATATACATTTGTAGAGCGCAGAAACCTTCCAAAATCATGCTCAAAGCGCAGTGAGACAATATTTATATACACAGTGAATAGAAAGTCTATTTAATTCTTGTAGCATTCTCGAAATAAGTGGTTCCGCAAATATTGTCCAATGCTATAATACAGTTAGTGATAGGATATTATTTCCATATTGAACCTTCTAACACCTCTTTAAAAGACGTATTTGTTGGTGTTTTTTTAATAACTATTATTTGGTCATTATGCATATCTTACACTAATTTATCTTGCCTTATCCTGTTGTAACAATTGATTATAATATTACCTGGTGACTTTTGAGAGCTTTTCTTCTTCCTCAGTCATTGAAAACATTTTATGACATTATGAATAAATTATATATGGAAGAGTGTATTGTTTTATTATATCAGTCAAATGAAACAATTAAAACATACTTGATGCCCAGTTTTCATATCATTTTGCCATATAATATATATATATGTATATTGATTGTCGATTACATATAATCTAAAAATAATGTTTTTCTTATTCTTGTAAATATACAACTTGACATTTGTTTAATCATTATTATTTATTTTTATTCTTAATATGATAAAAAAAAACTGATAAAAGGAAAAAAAGTTACAGTCATAGGTAGGCCTACACTTGCAGAATTGTTTTTTTTATTTCACACTGTAGCCATAGTGTGTGTAGATTTTAAATTGAGGTTATTCGAAATATCTCTGATTTGAAATATCTCTGATTTGATTCCTATCTGTTAACATTGTGGCCGAGTTATGTAACATGTAGTTTTCTCTTATCTTCTAAATGATCATTTAAATAATAATATTTTTATTGGCCTTCTTATAAATTATATATTATATATTGGATCTGTGAGCTATATAAATTATATATTATATGATATATTATATATTCATCATCTGTGAGTTTTAAAAATTATATGTTAGATCTGTGATCTATATAATAGACTGTATATGACATAATTTAAGGCTTGACATGATTTTCTCCAAACTCAACAACTATTATTTTATTTATCTTCTGTAAGTTTGTTTTATATTTTATTCAGGGTTATTAACGATTTTTATGATTTGTTTTCTTATTGGTTAAAATAATGGATTTAAAATCTGAAAAAAATGTTTGTGTTTTTTTTATAGACTTGATGTGAGAGTTATTATGACATGTTATTTCATGGGCCTTATAATACATATTGTAACATGCTTAAGAGTGAACCTCGCGTTTTGATTGTTCCAGTATATACATAATGTATTATATGTCTGGTCTAGACTAGTGTTCAAGACATTCCTTTTTATAGTCTATGAAATCTGTAAATTTGTTTGTTCGTTTTGATTGTTATATAGACAGGTTTATTTTTGATGATGGTGTGTTAATAAACATGTGCTGGTCTACAAGCTGTGGTAGTTATCAGATGGGATTCGACAAAAGATACTTGGTGCCATTTTATCTCTTAAGTTCCACAGAAAACATCTATATTACACAACAAGAAACTACCTCAGATGTAAAATGGCACCAAGTATCTTTTGTCGAGAAATTTCCTGTTAGTTTTATCCAGTCGGTGCAGAATAGTAGAATCTTAACACCCCCTGCCCCCCCCCTTCTCTCTATCTCCCTCTGTCTGTCTGTCTCTCTCTTTCCCTCTCTCTCTCTCTCTCTATATATATATATATATATCCCATCTCTCTCTCTCTCATCTCTATCTCCCAATCTCTCTCTCTATCTTGCTACTACTATCTTTACAATCAACATGTATTAGTCCCAGCTATGTATTGTACTATCACCCAACAAACAGCATCTATTACTTCTGTTCTGTTTACCAGTTATAGTATATATCATTACTACTGTAACTTTGGTCTGTTATCACTATAAACTTAGTAATGTTATTCATAATCATCGTGTATTTAAAATATGTCTCTTCAGTATGTTTTCTTCACTATCATCACATAGCATGCATAATTATCGCCATGGCAGCATGCATAATTTATTTCTGAAATCCAATTAAATAAATAATAAAGGGATGGGTTTGGAAATTTAAAGCCCCAATACCACTCTTATTGTAACTGAAAAATATGTTTCAATCTTTATTCTGGTCAACAATTTGTACTATTTTACAATATTTCAATTAAAAAATATTGTAAAATTTCATCTTAACACACCTAATTTTAAAAATTTGAAAAATTCAACTACATGCCGTTACATGGTTTGAAAAGCCTTACGTAAGAACTTTTAAATGCAACTTGGATTTAAACATATATTCGAACCCTCTGGACAAGTGAGATAGGTTGTAATGGATAATTTACACAACAGGTAGGACACTTAAACATCTTGTAGTTAGAATAAGGCTATTTTTTTCTGGACCTGTCAAGCCACCAAGAGTGTAATTGTCCCTTTAAACAGAATAAAAAGTTAATATTGGATAATTTTATTTGGATATTTGGGTTGTAATGTGTTATCCAATAACACAAGACTGTGCATAGTATGTGCAACATACCGACAGGCATCTCGGGCGAATATATAATTTTACACACTTGGTGATATGGAAGATGTATGTCTTGTTATTCGAATATCTAATATTTACATGGGTGAATATACAATGTTATACACTTTATTCTCAGGCGATTATACACTTTTACACACTCGGTGATATGGAGGATGTATTTCCTGTTATGTTATAACATATACTATTTAAAAAAAAGTAGGGGATATTTGATTTTGGGGGTATAATACTAAAATATGCAAATGACTACGAAAAAAGTCACTATAGAAACTAACAGAAGAAACATTTCCAGTTACATGTGACGCCCAAAACGCACCAATAGCTACCGCATGGAATGCAGGTGATGCTTGGGATCATCATGGGGGTCCAACCCAAGATTTGCACGACTCTGACTTTGAATGTTACAGTCATTGTGGCATTGACTTCCAGGGTGGAAACATCAGTTTAATTGTTTTAGTGACTAGAAAACAAGTTTTGATATGCGTCGCCTTACCCAAAATGAAAGGTTACGTGCCCTTGGCATGCTACAGATCGGCACAACTCAGGCGGCTGTGGCGCGGACGATGAGTGTTTCTCAGCCTGTCATAAGCAGGCTATGGTCCAGATACCGTGATCCACAATTTGTACAGGACAGACCACGCTCAGGTCGACCAAGGTCGACAACTCAAGCCTAGGATCGATTCATCCGTACCTTGGCCTTGAGAAATCGTGTCATCACAGCAAATCAGATCAGCGCTTGTCTTCTAACAGACACTGGTGTGATAGAGAGTGACCAGACCATTCGAAATCTACTGCATAGGGGTCACCTTCGCGCCCGACGTCCTCGCGTGATCCCTTGTTTGAGAGATCATCACTTTCAGGCAAGACGTCGTTGGTGTAGGGATCGTCAACACTGGGATAATCGACGCTGGAGCAATGTGATGTTTTCTGATGAGTCAAGGTTCACTGTTGATTTTTTGGACAGACGTAGGAGGGTGTGGCGTCGTCGAAACGAGCGCTTCCAAGACGTTAACGTCATCAGACATGATCGATTTGGGGTTGGTTCTGTTATGGTGTGGGGAGGCATCACCGTTGCTGGAAGATTGGCTTTACATGTTGTTGCAGGGCGTGTTACAGGCCAGTACTACCGGGGCAACATCTTGGCAGTCCATGTTGTGCCGTTCGCACGACGTCATGGCCGCTGTTTCATCTTCCAGGATGACAACGCAAGATTTCACAGGGTCAGGATCGTTACAGGTTAACTCCAACAACAGAACATCACCTCATTACCTTGGCCAGCACTGAGTCCCCAACTCTCCCTCGTCGAGCATGTCTGGAGCATGCTTGGACATAGGTTACGTCAACGTCAACAACGTCCTGCCAATGTCCAAGAACTTGCTGCTGTGTTGCAACAGGAATGGGACAATCTGGACCAAAATGACCTTAGACGTCTCATTAGGAGTATGCCATGTCGGATCAATGCTACCTTAGACGTCTCATTAGGAGTATGCCATGTCGGATCAATGCTTGTTTGGCAAACAGAGGAGGATTTATCCTTTACTGCCTTGTTGTGATGCTGTGGTAATTTGCTGTTTGACCCCGAGTATCATTTTAACCTTATAATGGTCAGTCTGTGCTTTAGTTAGTCTAACGATCATTTTGAATAAATCGATGAATGTGAACTTCATTTCATTTGTCATTTGTTTCTTCGTCAGTTTCATTAGGTGACTTTAGTAACACTTAAAAATCAAATAGCCCCTACTTTTTTTGAATAGTATATATAAATGCCGTATCTACTATTATATTTATACAATGTAATCTTCTGTATCTCTGGTTTTAATATTGATGTATAACACAACCTTGTATATTGCCGTGTATATTTTTGATGTATAATATAACACTAACCCTACGTATGTATTTATATCTTCTGTATAGGTTGTAATATTTTATGTATAGTAAAACCCTTGTATATTGTCGTGTGTAATTGTTTTACTTTATTATTGATGTATAATATAACCAGGGGCGGATCCAGGATTTTTTGCAGGGGGGGGGGGTCTAGGTTAGATAACTGCTTAACTAATTGCCGAAGTCGCTAAACCTTGCAATGGGGGTATAATAATAATAATAATAATAATCGCGTCATTTTACAAGGGTAGCAATTTAGGCCTGGAGCCTTTTTCCAATTTGGCCCTTGGCACAGATCGTGCGAATGATTTCGATCATTACTGCAGGAAAAAACCTAAAAACTCGGGGGAAACCTGTCTGATCGGACGGGAGACCGAATATCCCTCTCACTTGCAACGATAAAGTTCTGCCCTGAGCTGGGAATTAAACCCTCGTTGCATTGATGAGAAGCCGCCTCTCTATCGCCACGGCTATCCGACCAGCTGTGGGGGCCCTCCACCAGAAAAATTTGTTAATTTATATTCAATTTGGTGCATTCTGACGTATTTCCGGAAGCTTAATTTCAAGACTATAGGTCTAAAAATCGCCAATAAAATCGCATAAAATATGTCCATAAAATCTTGATGGGGAATGCTCCCTTAACATACCATTTTGTGGTTGTTCTTAACATTTTACAATATAAAGTGCAGAAACCAATAATCGAACTTACCCTCCTGGCGACATTATGTGTTTTATTCCAAAGTTGATGCCTTACTTGGTGTGCAAGAAAAGGACAAACGGAAGGAAGGGAATTCGACAATTAGGCTAGTTAAATAAATCGATTGATGATGAATTTAGGTTATTGTTAATCTCTTATTACCCGATTTTAAACACACCGGGTGTTACGTCTCACACAGCAATAATTGTTTTAAATGCGCGTATAAAAAAGTCTTACGAATGACGACTTGTCGAAAGTATTTTACCTGCACTTGATCGCTGTAGTGTAGGCCTACCTTCCACTGTTTCGTGGTAAGGGCATGTTCCAGTGACTATTTGTTTTTGTCCACAATGGAATGAAAGTCATGACTCAACTCAATGTATACAAACTCGCAATTTTGGGGTCACATTCAGGCTTTTAGTTTTAAGTTTCTCGGCCCCTTCATATTGTCAAGTCTGGGCGGACGTGAATTTTTTCTCATAAAAAATGTTCAATTTTTTTTTTTTTAAATGTGGCTGAGCAGGGGGGGGGGGCTAAATGTTTAGGGATTGTTTAATGGCATATGGACAACCCCCCGTTCCGCAATATCGAAATTGAGAATCTTCCGATAGCAAATGAGAGTTGTCTCCGTGTTTGTCCCAATCATTTTAAAAGCTACAGGAACTACTTTTCCGCTATATTTTGAGAGAAGGTAAAGACACTATTCCTCTATATTTTGGTGCGTATATTCCATTCGTACACACACTTTTATTTCCGAGAGTCGATTAAAAACGGGGTGGTCCCTTTAATGACGACCTTTCCGCTATTGTAAAAAGCCCCCGTTAATAAAAAGATCCCCTGACAATTGCATATATCAGTAGGCCAGGCCATATTTCCCTCATAACACTAGGGGGTGTGTTATTCAACACATATTCTGGAAGTCAAGCCGTACGATGCTTAAAATATGTAGAGGAGTATCAAAATCCATAGTACATACCCCTGAAAATGGGGTACCTCAAATTAGCCAAAAGATTAGTTTTTATGTCATTTCACTATTAGCAAATACCTTTTACTGACTCAAATATAGGATTCCTTGGTCTGCAACAATCCAATTTGGCGGCCAAAATGGCGCATCAAATATGATTTTTGTGCTTTTCGATTAAGCAAATAGTGTTGTAATATGTCGAATACTATGTTTTCGATGGCGTAGAATACAAATTTGTAGAGTAGGTGTAATGTAAAAAGCCCCCGTCCGTGTTTTTTCAATTAATTTTGATTTGAGATTTTTGTGGTAAATTGCTTGTTTATTTGTTCTTTTACTTGCTTTCATTTGTTTAAATACCTCAGCAGTATATAATTAGACTAAATTTCTTAATTTTCATTTCTGACAAACACATGGTAGGGGCATATATAGTGTGACCCCAAAAAAAATTGCAACAAAAGGTTTTTTAACTGGTTTGGGCAGTACTAGCTGTCTATTATCACATATTTTTGCTCACTACATGTATTATTTTAGCGTTTTCCGAGATTCTATCCGGATTATCGCCCTTATTGTTGAAAAATATTTTTGACGTTCTAACACCTGACGTCAATTACTGGCAGACTATCGCCATTGAACAGACGACCACTGTCAAGAATGGTCGCATTATTTTTGTTACGTCATTTTTGTGGATCATTTTAGTGAAGCCTGTACCAAAACAGGCCCGGGACTGTACAGCGCAGTGGACGCTTACGGCTGGCCCCCGGATCCATTCACTTGATTCGATAATTGTTTATTTTTTGCAATGTCTATTTTCTGTCTTGTCCGCAGTTTTATCTTTGTTTTACGTGTAGTTCAGTCCTCCTGCACTTCTATTAAGGAATCCAACTTCCGGAAAGTGATTATTTTCAAGATGGCTTTCAAGATGGCCGCCAAACAATTAAAATAACAGTAAATTGACCATAACTCGGTCATCATATGACCAAAACATGTAATTTAGGTGTCTATATCTAGGTTTTTTTACCCTGTGAAGTCAATGAGACCATTCTCAGAAGTGTTGAATTATCTGATAGCCTATAAATTCAATATGGCAATCCAAAATGAACATTAACAATGTATTGGTTATTAAAAAACCCGGTGAGTTTCTATGTATATTTGGGTAAACTAAGCAGACATAAAGATTTCATACAATGTGGTCATGTTGACTCTTGACATAATCAGCGTTAAGAAAGCACATGGATCAAGTATTACTAAAGCTCATCGCTGTTACTCTCGGTGTCATCGTCTGTAATTATGTGATTGCTGTATGGGTTGACAAATGAACCAGTTTGGCATGGTCCACACCCAGCATGGCATGGTAGCCCATATGTCCGGCAACTACAGTGAGGTGTACACGATTCGCAATTGCTGTGTATCATTTTCAGTAGGTTGTTCGGGGCAGCTTTCATGTCAATCATGATTGGAACCATCTGATTATTGTCTACTCCACCCCCAGTCTAGAGCATCCATACCATCGTCAGTACCCATCCAGACTATATGATGGCCGAATTATGGTCAATTTACTGCTATTTTAATTGTTTGGCGGCCATCTTGGAAGCCATCTTGAAAATAACCACTTTCCAGAAGTTGGATTCCTTAAGATTTTGAATATGTGATAACAGACACCTAGTACTAGTAGTTAAAAAAATCCTTTTTTTGCAATTTTTTGGGGGTAAGGATACTTTTTCAATATCTGACAAACACATGGATCCTTTCAAAGTTATTTAACAAAGGAAATAAAACCATGCAACACAATTTGTTGAATTTAACAACACATTAATAATTACAATTTTGACAGCGGTATTGGGGATAATCTGAAGAGTTTCGGGCAACTTTATCTTGTTTTTAAGGCAAAACTGAGTGAAATTATTGTACTTTCTTCCGGTCTAACCTTTATGCTACAGAAAAAGTAAAAAGTATACATTAAAATATTTTCCACTAATTTTGAAAAGTAAATAAACACTGAAAATTACAAAATTTGGACTAAAATCATAAATTCTCCTCACAAATCTATCAAATTTTTGAAATTTTACCATTTCAATTTTTGTAATTTTGAGACCATATTATCAAATTTAGGCCCTTCATCCACTGTGAGGTTGTTTCCATACATGGTTTTAAAAGTTCATATATCATCAAAATTCTTTTCTTCATAGCTTCACATTTATTTTTGCAAAATTATTATAATACAGAACGGTTTTATATAACAGGTAATTGAAGATTTTTTCTTAATTTTGTCAAAAAGTAAATTCTGCATAAAGATTTAAAAAGTTTCAAACAAGTGTCATCTAAAATATTCAAAATATTGGAATATTCTTCAAAAATTGTATTTGTTTTTTTTTTTCTTTTTTCTACAAAAGGGAACATTTTTTACACTTTGTATGTCTCAAAATGCCAATATTTCCCTATTTCTTGGAATATCTGAGGTGAGTGAAAGGCATTTATTTTTTTAGAAACCTTGGCCAATATACAAGAAGCTGAAAACTGGTTTCATTGAAGGTAACTGTAAGGAACTATATTAAAACTTGTAAGCCCCCCCCCCCTGAAAAATGTTGCTGTGATACCAAGTCCAACTTGTGTACACATAAGTAACAATTTTGATAGAATATGGCTAATAGCCATGTTCTTCTATCCCTGGCTTATATACATGCATACAAACACATGTAGGCCTCTTTGTAAGAAGTATGAGTCATTTATTAAAATATGGATTCATAAATGTAAAACAAATGCTGTATTCAGGTGATAACCAGCCACTCTGATAAAAGGGTCACAAAACACTTTTTTCAAAAAAGGAATATTTCAGAATTTAAAAACTCTAACAATCAGAAGTATCCTTAAAATGACATAGTGTAAATATTTTGTTGAAGCAAGTTGTTTTAATTTTTAAATCAATTTCCTGACAAAATTAGGTGGAAAAGGGAGTTTTGACATAATTCATAGCATAAAAGTAATATGGAAAGTCTATTAATTAATATTGTTGTTCTGTAAGTGCCACATTTTAAAAAAAAAACACCAAACATAATAGATTTACACCCAAAATGTAATACATTAAAGGGTCAATCCCGATAATGTTTTTGAGTATAAAACTGCTAAATTTTGTGTTAAAATCCCTTCAAATCCCCTACCTTCGGGCATAGCAACTAACTCAATATATGTGATTCGTTTCAAACAACTTAAACCCACCAGTCTTCATCTTGAAATTGGGTCTGGTATAAAAATAATGTGTTGGTTAAATTTACCTTTTGTTATCAAGTACAGCACATGGACCATTCAATGTGTAGACCTCTAAATGAACGGGAATCGATTATTGGGTCGCCCAACGAAAGAATTGACCCGAAATCTTAAAAGGGTTACGTGTCCGGATAAGCTGTTTTAACGCTCACGTCCAAACAACTCAAATTTGAGGTGAAATTTTGAGTCAGGGCATATACACCATTCTTCTATATTTTGGCGTTTAAATTTCATAGTACTCGGACTTTTATTTTTGATGCTCTGTTTAATTCGGGACAGTCCCTTTAAGCTGCAAAGGACACATCTACAACATATTTATTTTGGAGTGTGGACACATTTGGAAAAACTGCCATAGGATTACATGTTTGGCCATAAACAAAAAGTCTTAGAAATCCTTGAAATCGTGTATGTGTAACTAATTGTTTGTGCAAAGTAAAACGGCCGGTTACAATTCATGCACAATATCCAATTACTGTAAATTTAAAAGTGGTCTGCATCCTTTTTTCTTAAGTTATAAAATGGAGTTACTTCGCTTTACCACAAACCGCGAACATGCCGATCATTGGTCCGATTAAATATTGTTTTGGAAGTTTAGACAGAAGCATCGGGAAATATAATTTAGTAAATTTCTCATAAGAAAACAAAATTCAACTATGTACTCTTGAAGCAGAGGAGGCGAGGAACCGAGCCGAGCCTGTCAGCTAGGACCGTATGTAGGATTTTAAAAGTGGGGGTGAAGCAGAGTGGTTGGGGATCGGGGCAATATAATACCTGAGTTATTGAGCGCGGAGCGGCGGTCGGCAAAACATGGACACAAACTTAATTTCGGGACTAACACATGGTTCAGTCTTATTTACTCATCAGCGGCTGACAGGCAGGCTACGCCCACATTTTCGAGAGATTGATAGAGAACAAGCTAAACCGAAAGTCATTTTTCCTACAATCCAGGGCCATAATTCATGAAGTTGCAATTCGATATGCGCAAATATCGAAAGGAACCAAGGTCGGGGGTATAAACATGCATTACAAATTTCATCAAAATCGAATTAAAATTGTGCCCTCCAAAGGGTCCACAAGATAAAAAAACACGATTTTTCTTACAATCAGGGACCATAATCTATGACGTCTCAATCCGATACATGCAAATATCGAAAGAAGCCGAGATCTGTTGCGGAGAAACATATATTTTAAGTTTCTTCAAAATCGGATAAGAATTGTGGCCTTTAGAGTGTCCACAAACAATTGTGGGCGGACGGATTTCCGTACGGAAAGGGATGACGACAATATACATCCACAGGAAAATGTGGGCGTATAATAAAAAGGTTACCGATCAGGTTACAATCAATTTACTGTACAAAATATAGTTTTTAAAGATATCAGGGGCCTGTGCCACGACATTTTAACTAAGATAAAATCCAAATTGTAGTAATTTTATTGGATAATATTAGATTGGTTTTAGTGCTAAGCCGATCAAAATGGAAGTATGTACTAACATTAGAATTTCATCTTGAGTTAAGATTTCGAGAAACGGGGCCTGGGTTTGTTGTTTTCAAGTATTGATGCCCGACAAACCCGTTATTCTACAACATAAAGAAAAACTTTATAAGAACTGTGTTGTGTTATAGATTGATGATGTACAATTTGGGAAGATATCAGAATTAATCGAAAGTGGTAAAAAAGAAGGCGCTTTAGTAGAATGTGGTGGCGAAAAGATTGGGTTATTATATTCAACCAACAGTGTTCTCTAATGTACAGGATGACATGCGTATTGCTAAAGAAGAGTTAAGAGAGAGAGAGGGGGAGAGAGAAGAGAGAGAGAGAGGGGGAGAGAGAAGAGAGAGAGGGGATTAACGTCCACTCTCGGCACAATCTAGGTAATTTGGGGACTAATAGGTTAATTTTATTTCAACTATTCGTCCGCGCGTAGGGTCTTTAGCAGTGAGAGGGAAACCAGAGGACCCGAAGAAAACCCACGAGGCTGGACAGGCGACCCTACTCCTTGCCACGTACAACCGGATTTATACTAAATTTTGTTTTATTCCCATTAATTTTCAAGCTCGTGTTATTTTAAAGAGGATAACACGCCAATCGGTAAATGAGGGACCTCGATTTTTCGTCCCATCCGAACGACTAGACAGCCGTTTTTGTCAGAAGGATACCAAGAACTTTTAGACTCGTGTAATCTGTTAACGGTCAATATTCTGATCATCTATACAGCAACCAACAGTCGGCAAACAATAATTTGTATACGCCCACTTCAGATTGTAATCGTATTATGTAGTCAGTTTTTGTGAACGCGACAGAAGCAGTATTTTTAACAGATTATTTTAAAATTTAGTTTGAAAAGCATTGAGGTCACCTTCTGTTCGACACTTGTGCAGCATTTGGACGTTCAAAGGATGGACCCGATTGCGTTTCCAATTTTGCATTAGGCGAAAGAGAGAGAGAAATGGGATTTAACGTCCACTCAACACAACTAGGTCATTTCGGGATTGTTGGCATAAGAGGATGAACCCTGTTGATTCCCTACACTATATATAGGACGTTCTGTTTCAGAGATACGTGTCCGGAATAGCTTGTGGACGGGATAGAGATCAGATTACCGGAAGGTAAAAAGGGGGCTTTGCCGGCCACCTCTGTCTTGCGGCTGTGGTTTCGAGCCCTGGTGTGAGCGTATGTGGCATGGAGTTAGAGGCGCCTTCTCAACCTCATGGGTTTTCTCCGGGCACTCCGGTTTCCACCCACTGCTAAAGACCACTACGCGCAAGCGAATTATTGAAATAAAATTAAACTATATGTTAGTCCCGAAATGACCTAGTTGTGTTGAGTAGACGTTAAACCCCATCTCTCTCTCTCTTGGTGGCATAAAACGGGTCCATGTCAAATATCATCAACATCTAAGTTTTTCTTTCGGATAAGCTGTTGTCTATAACAATATTTTTTTTCGAAACAAAAGCTATTCGGACGTGTGTATCTTTTTTCGTTTGTTCTACCAATTGTATATTATCAGAATTTATGTTTTTTACAGATATTTGGACCAGTTCAACAGATTTTGAAGTTTTCAGACGAAGATGAAGTTATAGAGAGAGAGAATAATACACATTATGGGCTTGTAGCAGCAGTATTCACCAACAATATTAACAGAGCATTAAAATTTGCCAGTAGTCTCCAAGCTGGATCGGTTTGGTAATCTGATTTACCGTGTTGAAATGTTACTTTGGCCTTTTATTATATTCGATCCTGCAGACGCCGCAATTCATTACCGCTAAAAACCATTGCTTATTTTACTTAAATATTTATTATAGGGTGAACTGTAACTTGGCTGTATCAGCACAGGGTCCGTTTGGAGGATTTAAAATGTCTGGCATGGGCAGAGAAATGTAAGTACAAAGACAAAATTCAATGTTCTGATCTGAAGACTCAATGGTGGCTGATTTGTATCATTACGCGGTGATGTCGTCCTTCATAAGGCGGCAACACAACATCACGACAATTTAAACTGGCATCCCGGCGTGTTGGTGATGAAGAAAGTTCCCTGGGAATTTGCATCGTAGTTTCTCCCTGTCGCTAGTGCAGGACGAAGCACTATTTAGCTAAGTAGATGTGACAAAAACACAAGTTCATGTGTACAAATTGACGTGCATATAAAAGAAACGTCCTCGGTCTGAATTCGATGAAGAAATGCCACTGCCTATGTCGTGGTATCGGATGAAGATGTGGTGTACTGCCGGCTTAAAATATCTGGCTGTTGTGATGTTCGATTAAAATGTCACTGCATGGGCATACGATAATTTTTCCCACGCACCACCCACCCCAAGTTTAACTTGGGAATGTTGACCCCCACGTATATATGCCATCTCTTGCAGTACTAGCGAATTAAAGAAGAAATTTGAGTTTAATTATATCCTTATATGAACCAGGCGAGTGATTATTATGTTTGTCCGTGATATCCCTAATACGTGCCTTTTACTTTCCGGATCATTCCGCCTTATTATCATACATATTCACAAAAGCCAAACCGGAAATGTAAATTCAAGCACCCTTCTTCTAATCCAGACAAAAAGCTTAACAAAAATTATCAGGAAAGGGGTTCGGGGAAGAATTGCTATAAATAGTTGTTAAAATGCATTCCGCAAAAGTTATTTAAAGTGTTATTTATAACATTTATATTGTGTTATTTAAATATCTCAGGGGGGAATATGGTTTGGAAGAATATATCGAGGTTAAAAATGTATGTTTTTTTTCTTTTCTTATCAATATATTAATTTATCTAACCCTAACCCTAACACTCCTAGAGAGGAATTTATCTAACCCTAACCCTTCTAGAGAGGAATTTACCTGTCCCTAACCCTTCTAGACAGGAATTGATCTAAACCTAATACTTCAGTTTGATTAAACCCTCCGTGTCAATTAAAACACGGTGGCACTTGTTTCGAATATAAATAAAATAAAGCCAAGTACCAACAATCAAATAAAAAAGGGTATAGGCAAAATAGTGTAATCTAGCAAAATAGTGTTATCAGCATATGGACTGTTCACCGTGTACAAAATACACGACAAACAGTGGTAACAGGTGTCTAAGAGAGTAAGCTCCAAAGATATTATCAATTAAAAAATCCAACATCTGAATTATCTTGATAGCGGTGAATTTATTTTTGGAATCACTACGGTTCTTGACAAAATATGTGCAATTGTAATTAACAACTAAATATTGATATCTAACATGTCCCGATTTAGATGAAAGGACACTGTGAATAATGTCTTTTAACCGAGCTTTTAATTTACTACTGGGAATTTTAGTGTACAAAATAGACTGAGAGAGTATCAGTGATAACATCTTCCCTCTTTTCCCACGATCTACGACATCCATAATAAGTTTGATATTTGATCCCATGAAAATGGTTGCGGTTCCCGGTATTTGGGTCCTTTAGACAAAACCTCACGTAACTTATTATTCTAGACTATATCCAAATCACAAGTGACTACATGTCCAGTTGGTTGGTAAATAAAGGACGACGTAGAGCAAGAACATGGTAGAGGGTTATCATATAATTCCTTTGTATTGATGTCAAATAATGCGTTTCTATAATGAAATATTTTACCGTTGAGAGCACTCGGCAAATCTCGACAGGTTCCGGTACCCTACATCTAGACTCGGCTGTATGACGAATTTCGCCATTTTGAAACTATTTTAAAACACCCGGATGAAAAATGGCTGCACCCATGGAGATTATATCAACAAACTAAAAAAAACGGCTGCCCCCATAGAGATTATACCTAGAAAAGACGCCATTTTGGGACTTTTTTGAAAAAGCGGCACGTTTACCTGTTAAAGTAAATCGGTAGTCACTAGCCGCATCGCAAATGTATGGTCGTAGGTACATATCACTATAACCCCGTTTACATTACAAATTTTAAGCGTACCAGGAACGGTACCAGGTACGGCGCGCTTCGTTTTTTTGTAGTGTAAACGGGACAAACGTAAGCGCGCCGTACCTGGTATTAAAAAAAAATATCCACAATCTATATAATATATACCAGTTCGTTTAATATAACTTTTGGGCCAACAAAACTTTATACTATTTTGTATGTTTGAGCAAGCAAATTGTTGAAATAAAATTGAACCATTACTGAAACTACCTAGTCTATGTCGAGTGGACGTCAAACCCCTCTCTCTCAAACAAATAATAAACCAGCAAGTTAGAATCATAGGCGTCGGTGTGCTTTACAGGACCATTGCAGTACTCTACAGAAATTAAATGAAATGGGGTTTTACGTCCCACTGGTCTGCTCCTAACCTGAGCTGACGAAAACGGGCATACGCCATACAGTGTGCTATGAGGAAAATTTTGCCAGGGCAGCGGCGCAACGGCCTACTCTTATATCAAATTCCAACTGTCAAGGGATCTTTTACGTGCACGCCAATGTCCGTACGGGACCTCAGTTTTCGTCTCATCCTAACGACTAGACAGCTCACACGGGGAAACCACGCCGGAAAATATGGATGAACACCCGACCTCTACATACAGAAGGGGTGTGAACTTAATTAAAGAAAGGCTGGGGCTATTTGCCACATGTGGTAAGACAATCCGGAGACTATTTGCCACATGTGACAAGTCTCCGTACCACAATTATCAACTGATTTCAATAAAATTTACAGATTATAATAAGAGTATTAATATCTCAAACTTTATTGAAATCGGTTGATAATTGTGGTCTGTAGCCGTGCCACATGAAACGTGTTGTAACCTGATATCTCGGAAACCGCCAACCGGAACTGGCCGAAATTGTGGCTATTTTGGGATATTTATACTCTTATTATAATCTGTAAGTTTCATTGAAATCGGTTTATAATTGTGGTCTGTATCCGTGCCACATGAAACGTCTGATAACCTGATATCTCGAAAACCGCTAACCGGAAGTGGCCGAAACTTTTGCTAGTTTGGGATATTATTACTCTTATTATAATCTGTAAGTTTCATTGAAATCGGTTGATAATTGTGGTCTGTAGCCGTGCCACATGAATTGTGTGGTAACCTGATATCTCGGAAACCGCTTACCGGAAGTGGCCGAAATGTTGGCTAGTTTGAGATATTAATACTCTTATTATAATCTGTAAGTTTCAATGAAATCGGTCGATAATTGTGGTCTGTAGCCGTGCCACATGGAATGTGTGGTAACCTGATATCTCGGAAACCGCTAACCGGAAGTGGCCGAAATGTTGGCTAGGTCGAGATATTAATACTCTTATTATAATCTGTAAGTTTCATTGAAATCGGTCCATAATTGTGGTCTGTAGCCGTGCCACATGAAATGTGTGGTAACCTGATATCTCGGAAACCGCTAACCGGAAGTGGCCGAAATTTGGCTAGTTTGAGATATTTATACTCTGATTATAATCTGTAGGTTTCATTGAAATCGGTTGATAATTGTGGTCTGTAGCCGTGCCACATGAAACGTTTGGTAACCTGATATCTCGAAAACCGCTAACCGGAACTGGTCGAAATTTTGGCTAGTTTGAGATATTTATACTTTTATTATAATCTGTAGGTTTCATTGAAATCGGTTGATAATTGTGGTCTGTAGCCGTGCCACATGAAATGTGTGGTAACCTGATATCTCGGAAACCGCTAACCGGAAGTGGCCGAAATGTTGGCTAGGTCGAGATATTAATACTCTTATTATAATCTGTAAGTTTTATTGAAATCGGTCGATAATTGTGGTCTGTAGCCGTGCCACATGAAATGTGTGGTAACCTGATATCTCGGAAACCGCTAACCGGAAGTGGCCGAAATTTGGCTAGTTTGAGATATTTATACTCTGATTATAATCTGTAGGTTTCATTGAAATCGGTTGATAATTGTGGTCTGTAGCCGTGCCACATGAAATGTGTGGCTAGTTTGAGATATTATTAATGTTATTATAATCTGTAAGTTTCATTGAAATCGGTTGATAATTGTGGTCTGTAGCCGTGCCACATGAAACGTTTGGTAACCTGATATCTCGAAAACCGCTAACCGGAACTGGTCGAAATTTTGGCTAGTTTGAGATATTTATACTTTTATTATAATCTGTAGGTTTCATTGAAATCGGTTGATAATTGTGGTCTGTAGCCGTGCCACATGAAATGTGTGGTAACCTGATATCTCGGAAACCGCTAACCGGAAGTGGCCGAAATTGTGGCTAGTTTGAGATATTATTAATGTTATTATAATCTGTAAGTTTTATTGAAATCGGTTGATAATTGTGGTCTGTAGCCGTGCCACATGAAACGTGTGGTAACCTGATATCTCGGAAACCGCTAACCGGAACTGGCCGAAAATTTGGCTATTTTGAGATATTGATACTTTTATTATAATCTGTAGGTTTCATTGAAATCGATTGATAATTGTGGTCTGTAGCCGTGCCACATGAAATGTGTGATAACCTGATATCTCGGAAACCGCTAACCGGAAGGGGCCGAAATTTTGGCTATTTTGAGATATTAATACTCTTATTATAATCTGTAAGTTTCATTGAAATCGGTTGATAATTGTGGTCTGTAGCCGTGCTACATGAAATGTGTGGTAACCTGATATCTCGGAAACCGCTAAACGGAAGTGGCGGAAATTTTGGTTTGTTTGAGATATCATTACTCTTATTATAATCTGTAAGTTTCATTGAAATCGGTTGATAATTGTGGTCTGTAGCCGTGCCACATGGAATGTGTGATAACCTGATATCTCGGAAACCGCTAACCGGAAGGGGCCGAAATTGTGGCTATTTTGAGATATTAATACTCTTATTATAATCTGTAAGTTTCATTGAAATCGGTTGATAATTGTGGTCTGTAGCCGTGCTACATGAAATGTGTGGTAACCTGATATCTCGGAAACCGCTAAACGGAAGTGGCGGAAATTTTGGTTTGTTTGAGATATTATTACTCTTATTATAATCTGTAAGTTTCATTGAAATCGGTTGATAATTGTGGTCTGTAGCCGGGCCACATGGAATGTGTGGTAACCTGATATCTCGGAAACCGCTAACCGGAAGTGGCCGAAATTTTGGCTAGGTCGAGATATTAATACTCTCATTATAATCTGTAAGTTTCATTGAAATCGGTCGATAATTGTGGTCTGTAGCCGTGCCACATGAAATGTGTGGTAACCTGATATCTCGGAAACCGCTAACCGGAAGTGGCCGAAATTGTGGCTAGTTTGAGATATTATTAATGTTATTATAATCTGTAAGTTTTATTGAAATCGGTTGATAATTGTGGTCTGTAGCCGTGCCACATGAAACGTTTGGTAACCTGATATCTCGAAAACCGCTAATCGGAACTGGCCGAAATTTTGGCTAGTTTGAGATATTTATACTCTTATTATAATATGTAGGTTTCATTGAAATCGGTTGATAATTGTGGTCTGTAGCCGTGCCACATGAAATGTGTGGTAACCTGATATCTCGGAAACCGCTAACCGGAAGTGGCCGAAATTGTGGCTAGTTTGAGATATTATTAATGTTATTATAATCTGTAAGTTTTATTGAAATCAGTTGATAATTGTGGTCTGTAGCCGTGCCACATGAAACGTGTGGTAACCTGATATCTCGGAAACCGCTAACCGGAACTGGCCGAAAATTTGGCTAGTTTGAGATATTTATACTCTGATTATAATCTGTAAGTTTCATTGAAATCGATTGATAATTGTGGTCTGTAGCCGTGCCACATGAAATGTGTAGTAACCTGATATCTCGGAAACCGCTAACCGGAAGTGGCCGAAATTATGGCTAGTTTGAGATATTAATACTCTTTTTATAATATGTAAGTTTCATTGAAATCGATTGATAATTGTGGTCTGTAGCCGTGCCACATGAAATGTGTGGTAACCTGATATCTCGGAAACCGCTAACCGGAAGGGGCCGAAATTGTGGCTAGTTTGAGATATTAATGAACTTATTATAATCTGTAAGTTTTATTGAAATCGGTTGATAATTGTTGTCTGTAGCCATGCCATTAGAAATGGTTCCACTACTGCTGTCTTCCGTCTTACTCCAGTCGCAGTAGTGGTTTTTCCTACAGAGTTCCTTTGCGCAAGTTTTTTAGTCAAATGACTACAAAAAGTTTACTAGCCTATAGCTCGCTTAATTTACAAATAAACTGACCCAAAGCACTACTGCACACAGCTTAACATATAATAAATCAATTCTTCTTGAAATAAAGGTGAGGCCTTACCGCATAATTATATGATTTGATGAAACCCATCTCCTACGCGAAATTTCAACTGGCCGACCGTCATGGCCGAAAGTTGCGTAATACGTCATTAGCCTACAACATAAACAGCGCTATGCAGAGAAAAAATGTTCGGTAACTCTTTTAATGGTGCAGTCTTCACTATTTGTGATGGAATTACTTATTTTAATACAAACTGTAATGATATGTGTTGACAATTGTGCGTTTGAACCTATTTCAACTTGCGTAAGGGGTCTTAGACTGTACCAATTGTTACCTAACACAGTTAAGGTAACAAGTATAGTTACTACCATGCCACATGAAATGTGTGGTAACCTGATATCTCGGAAACCGCTAACCGGAAGTGTTCAAAATTTTGGCTACTCAGTGATATTATTAATGTTATCTTAATCTGTAAGTTTCATTGCAATCAG
The DNA here is from genome assembly GCA_917208275.1 of Patella pellucida. NCBI lineage: Eukaryota > Metazoa > Mollusca > Gastropoda > Patellidae > Patella > Patella pellucida. The sequence continues at coordinate 86,907,658 of OU795038.1, read as the reverse complement.
TTGATAATTGCCGAAAGGCTTTTTTGACATTCTTGCTTACCACATGTGGCAAATAGCCACTGTCTTAAAGGAAGTCACAAAAATATTAATTTGACGGCTATATATCCAGAAATATATTAGCGCAACCGTAAAGCTGTGCTACCTTTTAAACGATGAAAAGATAAAGAGTATGCCTGATTTCAACACTAGTTTAATAACATTTTAAAGTACTTTTCGTCCATCTTGGTGCTATTCATAAATAATGTCATTGTATAAAGATGGACAGAATAGTATATTTATGCAATTTAGATAGTAACACTGGTTTTAATTGGCTATAGTTACCATTTGAACGCTGGGACTAAGTCTGTCGGGATGAGTTTGTAACTGGTAAGCTGATACTATACTCTTGACCTACGAACCCGAGATTTAAAAAAAATAATAATAAACGGTTTTATCATTCACGTTATTGGTATTCAGTGTTTAGTACGTAAAGAAAGGTGTTAAAACCTATGCTGTAGTCATTAATTAGTAGATGTGCAACTAGCTGTACAAGTTAAAACTACTGGTGTAAAAGCGTGATTAATTATAACACTTATCACTATTGAATGCACAAACCTGGACAATAGAATAGTGGGGTGTAAATAAAACATCCGAGAGAAAAATAAAAAAAAAACGTCCCGGACACAAAGATTACCAAGATTAATTAATCAGTATGTGTCGTTCCTGTATTTTACAGAAATTTCTTCTATTAAAATAAATCCAAACACAAAAAAAGTCCTGGTAATTTTTGTTTTCAGAGCCTGAAAGAGACAAAAATGTTATTGAATTAGAGATAATTAACTCCTGGCTGTTGCAGCGTGCCCAAGACTTACCATTTACTTAAAGCTAAACTCCGATTACAAAAATACCGAAATAATTAAATAAAAAAAAATACAGGTTTTTTTTACATATATTTTATTTCTCATACAATATATTTTCTTTTCTTTTTGTTTACATCAAATGATCTTATGTTTGTATATTTACATAATTTTATCACATTTTTATCTGAAAAACTGAGGGTTTTACAACAAAACAAAATCATGCAGTAATACAGCTACAATATCATACAAACTCATACAGGAGGGGGTGGGGGGGGACATTCATACAAGCAAAAATGACGTGGGTGGTGGGGTGGGAGGTGTCTCATACAAGACAAAAGGTGGGTTTGGGCACTCATATAAGCTGAGATGGAGAGGGGGGGGGGGGGCTTTCATACAAGCCTATATGAGTGGGGGGTGGAAACAAACCAAGACAAAGGTGAGAGTTGACTGATACTAGCCAAGATGAGGGAGGGGGGGGGGGAGGTCACTGACACAAGCCAAGACAAGAAGAGTAGTAAAAGTTAGAATATTCACATCAATATAAATTCTTACAGTCGAAAAAAAACAGAGTCAGTCATTGACAAATACCCTAACTACATCTTAATACAATAAACAAATAAACAAATACACCCAACTATCAACCCGGTTAACAAACACACCTGTAAAGGTAGACAGACCTGTACCTGTAGAGAGAAAGAGAGAGAGAGAGAGAGAGATGGGGTTTAACGTCCACTCAACACAACTAGGTCATTTCGGGACTAACATATGGTTTTTAATTTTATTTCAATAATTCGCTTGCACGTAGGGGTCTTTAGCAGTGGGGGGAAACCGGAGTGCCCGGAGGAAACCCATGAGGTTGAGAAGGCGCCCCCCTATCTCCATGCCATATACGCTCACACCAGGGCTTGAAATCACTGCCGCAAGCCAGAGGTGGCCAACCAGCTAGACAATACAGGTAGTGTTCGCTTGTTTCCACAAGTTACAATCAATCACTCTCCCAACATAGGCCCAGCCGCTTCTCCAATCCTTTTTCAAATGAAATTTTTTATAAACAATATTTTATTCAGATTTGTATCTGAATAGGGATTGAGGAACAGGCATAGCCTATATTAAACCCCTATATTTCAGAACAGGCATAGCCTATATTAAACCCCTATATTTCAAATGAAATAAAATATTGTTTACAACAAAAGAAAGAAATCATTTCAACATTATTAACAAATCAGCAAAACCTAATAATAACAGTAAAATCGCTCTTAACATGGTTTTCGGTTGACAAATTCCAACAACAATATTTCGTTATTCAACTCTCTTAATCAGCATTACTATTTCAGAACTTGACTCAGCTATTAAGATTATTATTTCAGAACTTGACTCAGCTATTAGGATTATTATTTCAGAAATTGACTCAGCTATTAAGATTATTATTTTGGAGGCCAAGTAATTATAAACATCATATTTATTTCTTTGACCTCAAAATACTACACAAAATATAAATTGAATAAATTTGAATAAAATTGAATGAATTAAATCGGTAGAGGATAGTGTATAATTAAAATGTTAATTTGGTAATCAAGAGTTGATATAACTGCACATTCGACGAACCTCGACAGATTCTACGCATCTAGTCTCGGCTGTATGACAATTCCGCCATATTTGAACTATTCTAAAGGTCCCAGATGGAAAATAGATGCCCCCATGAAATTTTTTATTGGGAGTGTATTATATCAACAAACACCAAGTTTGGCATTGGTTTTGGGGAATTACCAGGGAATTTTATAAAACCAGCAGCCTTCAGACAATATCATGTAGGTATATACACTATACAAAAGAGGCAATTTGGGACTTTTTTGTAAAAGCGCCACGTTTTTATGTTCAAGTAAACCAGTAGCCGCATTGCAAATGTATTGGCGTAGGTACATATCACTTACTGTCATACAGCCGAGGTTAGATGTTAGGTACCGCAATCTGTCGAGGTTTGCTGAGTGATAACTGCAGGCTTGACTATTCTCTCCTCTACATAATTAAAGCGACATCAGAGATGACAGTTCTCGCTATATTAGTTAACAAATAACGAGCTGACAGTTCTCGCTATATTAGTTAACAAATAAAGAGATGACAGTTCTCGCTATATTAGTTAACAAATAACGAGCTGACAGTTCTCGCTATATTAGTTAACAAATAAAGAGCTGACAGTTCTCGCTATATTAGTTAACAAATAAAGAGCTGACAGTTCTCGCTATATTAGTTAACAAATAAAGAGCTGACAGTTCTCGCTATATTAGTTAACAAATAAAGAGATGACAGTTCTCGCTATATTAGTTAACAAATAAAGAGCTGACAGTTCTCGCTATATTAGTTAACAAATAAAGAGCTGACAGTTCTCGCTATATTAGTTAACAAATAAAGAGCTGACAGTTCTCGCTATATTAGTTAACAAATAAAGAGCTGACAGTTCTCGCTATAAAAGTTAACAAATAAAGAGATGACAGTTCTCGCTATATTAGTTAACAAATAAAGAGCTGACAGTTCTCGCTATAAAAGTTAACAAATAGGTAATGAAAACAGAATATGGTGAAAATTTCAGTCGAATTGCTTCACTGTGAAGCAAGATAATAGCTTTAATCGTCATTACTGATGTTGGTAGGTATTGTAACATGCTTAAGGGTAAATCTTACGCTTTGATTGGTCAATTAGACACCATCTATTGGACAATAACACCCCTCTAAATTAGAAAAATCACTGCATATTAATACACACTGGAGGTAATCAATTTCGATCTTGGTAAATTAGATGGAATATTCGGAGATATGTCCGAAGATGCCTTGTCAGGTAAAAGCTACAAACAATAAAATATTATCAAAACATTATTCTGATTTCAAAAATACTTCTATAAAAATGAAGTGAGAATTCCAGTTTTCCTTGTGTGTGTCTATACTCATACGGCTACCATAGCAACCATGCGATAAGCGAGCCAAATTTCATTATGTCAAAATGTTTTTTACGTCACTAAAACCAATTTGAAGTGAGATGAATTTTTGAAGTTCACACAATAAAATAAGTTAAATTAATTTTAAAATTAAAAAAATAGCATGTTACAATGTCCATAAACACCTCCTGTTTCGCATTTAGAGGGGTGTTATTGTCCAATAGACATGTCCTGAGATTTTACCTTAGAACCCGCGACGCTTACGCGTCTTGGGTCCTAATGATCTCAGGACAATAACACCCCTCTAAATGCGAAACAGGAGGTGTTTATCTCCTAAATAAACAAATAAAAACAGATATCAAATCCACTAAATATCAGAAGCTAACGATGGCAACAGGAGATGATTATGTTAATTAATGTCTAATTTAGATAAGATGTCAGGCCTAAAGAAAGACCTGCAATAGGTATATCAAACTCTGATATAATAAATGGCTTTTGCTCAATAGGTTATCAACTCACTATAATATGATCATAGGCTATCTTCCTCAAACTTAAAACTTAATTACACATGAAATAACAACACAATTACCTCCCTTGTTTCCTATTTGAAAACAATTTGAAAATGATATTTTTGCCAATTTCTCAGCTGGCAATAGTGAATTATAAGATTAATAGGATTATTCTTTAACACGGTCGAACAGTTTATGGATACCATCTATTTTAAGGCTTTATTTTAATAAGTTTTAGAAATATAACTTTCAAAAATTTGAAATTTCAGCTTTAAGAGGTTTACATTAAGCTCATTTCTAAATCATGTTTCCTTTAATCAAAGAGATCTAAAGCTGACCTATTCATGAACAAAATACACTGAAAATATGATGTAAACAACAGTCTATCTATCTACCTATCTCTGTGTGTGTTGATCTGTGTTTATGTTAAGTGTATATGAATGAATGAAATGGGGTTTTATGTCCTACTATTATACACCTAACCTGGGCAAGTTTATATGACCATCAAACCTGATTGATGCAGGAAAGTAGAACCACATATCATTTCTCTTTAATTGATCTATCTCTCTGTGTGTGTGTTGATGTTGAGTTGAGTGTTCTATGTTGCTGTATCTAGAGATAAAGATAGGTTGCCAGGCAACAAAACATACTCCCACAGCATCTAAATCGTCCGGGCAGTCAACAAGTGTTGTCGCATATTTTTACTTTTTTCGGTAATGAAACATTTATAATACACTCAAATCTAATTATGTATTTATCAGAAAATCATTAGAACTTGTTTGGCTTTGATAAAGTTCTCCTCCATGCTAATGTTAAGTATACAAAACACTAAATAACATGGATTTAGATGTTCAATTTATCAAAATTCATTAAAAATCAATATACTTGTTTGTCTCATTACCTTCAAAATTGTGTATAAATTTAAAGTGAATCGGTTGTAAATTTGAGCTTCTATAGCGTCCACAAGATATTTTGAAGTAATCAAGGGCCATAACTCTGGCAGTATTTATCCGAAATCGCTGAAGATCAATAGGCTTCTTCGTGTATAGATTTTAAGTCAATCGGATATTAGGGCTGGACGATATTGACAATTTTAAATATCGCGATATTTGAAAAAATATTCACGATATATTGAAATATCGCGATATTTTTACGTGTGTAATGTTTTATTAAAAAATGTGTATAAATCATTGTTTTATGTTGTCTTTACCGTCAATGCGTAGCATGGCACCAAACTAAGTGCTTTTCAGTCATATTTGAGTGACGTCGTAAGCGGTATTTCCCCTTCAGAATCGCTAGTACTAATTTTAAAACTGAAATCCGATCGTTATTATCAGCTAAGATTTATTAAAATCATAATAATTTGAATGATAATATGTCAAATATTTATAATCTCGATGAAACCTCACGAATTTTTTTATATATGTAGTCGAAATTTAGCAATTTTCAGTCATCAAAACAGATAAATCCCATTTTCTACGGCTCTAATTGTCCGATCTCGAGGTTTCACTCAGAATAATAATCACAAAAATGTTATCTATCATTTGATTGGTTCTATATGAAAATCCCCTGAAAAATAACGATCGGAATCACCAATGAAGTGGGCCATAGCAATGCCGTCAGTGGAAATTTACCGGCCGCGTGACGTCAGAGCGATATTTTCCCGCTAGCGTCTCCTGTAAACAAACGGTAATTTCGCTATCATATCGATACTTTTTTAGCCTGAATCTTTGCAGATATCGAGATTGATATTAAACTATTGCAATACAATTGTTAGGAATGCATTTACATCAATTAGTAATTCAGAATCGTAGATTGAAGTGGGCTATATTTCAGCTGCTGGCTGGCCCGATTTCAACCTAAAGTCACGTGACGTGAAACCCCTAGTAGGACTATTTTATTGACAAAAAATGCATTTCAACAAAGATAATCAACGATGTCTTCTTATTGATTTAAATTATATCATATTTTGCACATAATTAGCAATATATCGTCAATAAATATCGCGGTATTTACGATAATCTGCAAAAAACGATATATTGCTATACCGCGATGTTTTTGGTGACCAAAGATCGTCGACGATGAAAAAATTTGACATCGCGATATATCGGGATATCGAGAATATCGTCCAGCCCTATCGGATATTAACTTTAGCCTCTAGAGGGTGGACAGCGGGATGCGACGACAATATATGACCACATTTCAATGTGGGGTATATAAATTAAGAGTAAAAGTCGAATTGTGTATGATCTATATCGTGTTGTGTATGATCTATATCGTGTTGTGTATGATCTATATCGTGTTGTGTATGATCTATATCGTGCTGTGTATCCTCGTTGTCTTGACAACAGACAGTGGGTCGTAGATTATCACAGTTTGAATATTTTACTCCAGGCGTAATCCTAACATTCGATCCTGAAATAAAATAAATAAATTATAAAATATCCCTTGGGTTAATGGGGGGAGAGAGAGAGAGAGAGAGAGAGAGAGAGAGAGAGATATGTTTCACTTCCACATCAATAATTTGATCAGGATTATTTTTGACATGGAGAAAACACAAGTTCTGACTAGCGACCCTAATCCATGTCATGTACAAGTGGGAAATCAAAAATATGCAACCTTATGATCTAAAGTGAAAAATCCCCTTGGGTTGGGTTAATGGATTCTGCTTGAATGTTTTGCCAACATTTTACTTGCATGTTTTTAAAACGGACATTTGGTGAATATTGACAAGGCAGCACCAATTCTGTGTTTTCTTGATCAGATTTACAAACTGTCAACCATTTAAATATACCTTGATCATTTAGACGCAATAAACTGGCAGGTTTTTTTATTTTAATGTTGTGGAATTTTGTCTTGGTGGTGGTGCTTCAGCCTCTTTTTTGTTCATGCGTAAAGTTATCTTTTACGTGCACAGTAATATATGTACCTTGTTGGTCCCAACCAATGTTCTGGGTCAAGGTCAGGAATCGAACCGGAGGCATCCTAGCGGATAACTCCCATGTCCCCGGACTCAACAATAACTAGGCCATGTGGAAGAGATCAGTGTACTACCATGGTCCCGGACTCAACAATAACTAGGCCATTCTGGGACTAACATATGCTTATTCATATAGGGGTGTTTATCTGGAAGAGGAAACAGGTGAAAACCTTGCATGGTTGTATCAATGATCCTATTTATTGTCATATAGAAGCTTGGGATCAAACCCTTGCCACTTGATTCAATGACAGACCTTATGATCTAAAACCATGCCACTTGATTCAATGACAGACCTTATGATCTAAACCAGGCTACTTGACTCAATAACAGACCTCGTGATCTAAAACCCACCATTTGATTCAATGACAGACCTTATGATCTAAACCCCACAACTTGTTTCAATGACAGACCTTATGATCTAAACCCCACCACTTGATTCAAAGACAGACCTTATGATCTAAACCCCACCACTTGATTCAATGACAGACCTTATGAACTAAAACCTGACATTTGACACTTGATTCAATGACAGACCTTATGATCAAACCCTTACTGCTTGACTCAATGACAGACCTTATGATCAAACCCTTACTGCTTGACTCAATAATAGACCTTATGATCTAAAACCACCCAACCACTTGATTCAATGATAGACTTTATGATCTAAACCCCAACCACTTGATTCAATGACAGACCTTATGATCTAAACCCCACCACTTGATTCAATGACAGACCTCGTGATCTAAAACCCAACCACTTGATTCAATGACAGACCTTATGAACTAAAACCTGACATTTGACACTTGATTCAATGACAGACCTTATGAACCACCCTGCCACTTGATTCAATGACAGTTTGTCACATAGAAGCTCAATCTAAATCTGATATCAGAAATCCAAGTGAACAACTCACCTAGTTTTTGATAGAATAAAAGATATCCGCTGCTGTATTCTTCGTCTTTCGGTAAAGATCGTGTCACCGTTTCATCGTTGTAATAAAACCACTCACCATTAATAGGATGTCGAGTATACGATGTATAGTGACCAGAATTAGACCCTGTAAAATAAAACACCATTAATAGGATGTCTGAATTAGACCCTGTAAAATAAAACACTCTGATACGAACGCTTACTAGCAATATATACAGGCATGAATTTGGACACTGAGTGTTGAGAGGGTATCGGTCGACACTGATTGTCGAGGGGGTATTATGGGTTGGACACTGTTTAACAAGAGGGTATGGGGTCGACACTGTTTAACGATAGGGTAACACTGATTGTGGAGAGGTTAACACTAATCGTAGAGAGGGTATCGGTCAACACTGATTGCCGAGGGGGTATTATGGGTCGACACTGATTGACAAGAGGGTATCGGGTTGAAACTGAGTGTTGAGAGGGTATATGTAGACACTGATTGACAAGAGGGTATCGGGTTGAAACTGAGTGTTGAGAGGGTATATGTAGACACTGATTGACAAGAGGGTATCGGGTTGAAACTGAGTGTTGAGAGGGTATATGTAGACACTGATTGACAAGAGGGTATCGGGTTGAAACTGAGTGTTGAGAGGGTATATGTAGACACTGATTGACAAGAGGGTATCGGGTTGAAACTGAGTGTTGAGAGGGTATATGTAGACACTGATTGACAAGAGAGTATTATCTGTAGACACTGTTTGACAAGAGAGTATTATCTGTAGACACTGTTTGACAAGAGGGTATGGGGTAGACACTGTTTGACAAGAGAGTATTATCGGTAGACACTGTTTGACAAGAGGGTATGGGGTAGACACTGTTTGACAAGAGAGTATTATCTGTAGACACTGTTTGACAAGAGGGTATGGGGTAGACACTGTTTGACAAGAGAGTATTATCGGTAGACACTGTTTGATGAGAGGGTATGGGGTAGACACTGTTTGACAAGAGGGTATTATCTGTAGACACTGTTTGACAAGAGGGTATGGGGTAGACACTGTTTGACAAGAGGGTATTATATTGATCAATTAATGGCAATCATGTTGTTGTTGTTTACAGATTTTTAACGTCGGATACATGACGATAATTATGGACAAGTTGATTTCATTAGGAAATCATGAATTTGGAGATCTATAAGATTATCAAACTTCGTGATTAAAGGCAACATTCGCCGTGCTGAGTCCAACTTTCTGTAGAGAAAATTTTCACTCACAGGACCCATGAATTCGTGATGCTATAGAAATTTATCTAGTTGATCAAGAAGAACTGAATTTATTACAAACCTCCAAAATGGCAAACAATACTGTAGAGGTCGTATTGAAGGTCGTTGTTTTTAGGCCCGGAGAGAAAGTCTGTCAGCTGGAGATTCGTCTGGGGAAATATCACAGGGTTGTCAATCTTCGTACTTGAAAACTCATGAAATACGAACCTGAACAATAAATTAAAGGCAGGGTTTATAGATAAATTAAAGGCAGGGTTTATAGATGAATTAAAGGTATGGTTTATAGATGAATTTAAGGCAGGGTTTATAGATGAATTAAAGGTATGGTTTATAGATGAATTAAAGGTATGGTTTATAGATGAATTAAAGGTATGGTTTATAGATGAATTTTAGACCACCAGATACTAGCAATGCCTAAGTTTATATCTTAGTTTGAACATATGAACTTCTTTTGTATGGAATAATATCTGGTCTTAATATGTTCAATTACTAAATGGCAATCAAAGAAGATTGTGTTAATATGGAATAATAGTTTTTGAGGGATATTAAGGAATAGTTTATTGTATCATTAAGGGTTGTAGAGTTGAATGAGTTATAATGTTAAATATTGAACAATCAACGTATCAGGATAACGTTAAATATCGACTCTCACCGTTTTAAATGAACAATCAACGTATCAGGGTAACGTTAAATATCGACTCTCACCTTTTTAAATGAACAATCAACGTATCAGGATAACGCCAAACGGTCATTCGTTTATTCGCACATTGATTTTTACGACATTGTGGACAAAACCACGGATTCTGTTCATCCAAAACTTCACTAGAAAAAAACAAAAAAATTGTCATTAAAGAAACATTATGGAAGATTAGATAACAAGTTGGCAGTTCTCGCCAGAATAGTTTAAAACTGGATCATGTAAAGGTAATTTGCTGAAAATTTCAGTCAAATTGATCCACTATGAACGTAGATACATGTATAAGCGATTATAAATTTAGTAATTAAATCGAGAAGGAAAGATATGCAGTAAATAGGATCATAATCCACCAACGATCGCTTGTGCGTTGATTATGGTCTGGATACATTAATTTATATCTAATTAATAATTTATATAATATTTCAGGCCAATAGAAAATCCTGCAATTAGCTCCTGCATAATGTTTGCTTAATGATAATATTATTACAATTCTTAAAAAAAGGACAAATTTAAGTATTGACATATTGGGTCTTGCGGTCTATTGGCTTCTGGTATGACACAGGGATCCAAACTAATATAGATGGGATACACTTTGTACCATGCTATGAGGGGAATTTGGCCAGGGCAGTGACGCTACTGTCTACTCTAATTCTGAAATGCAAATGTCAAGGGGATCTTTTACATGCAGCACTGTTCTGCTGCACTGACAAGGGAAACCATGTTGGTACTAGGGTTAGGGGAACTTTGTCGGCTAAACATTAGAATGAACCGTTTCTAGCAGCGATTTCAACTCCCGGACTTCTCGACTCCCCCCGGTAACGAACGTGAAATGGAGTTTAACATCCTACCACAGCAACTGGGCTAATGAAGACAGGCATACGCCATACAGTGTGCAATCAGGGAAATTTTGCTAGGACAGTGGCGTTATGGTTTACTCTTATATCGAATTCCAATAGTCAAGGTTTGTTGAAAGGCGGGGGACAAAAAAAACATAGTTTGACGACACCAGCCCCGACCCCTAAATATTGTTATCTTTACGACACCAGCCCCGCCCCCTGGATATAATTACCTTGACAACACCAGCCCCGACCTCTGTATATTATTATCTTTACGACACCATCCCGACCCCTGGATATTGTTACCTTGACGACACCAGCCCCACCCCCTGGATATTATTATCTTCACAACACAAGCCCCGCCCCCCTGGATGTTATTATCTTACCATTGAGTAAAGGCAGTAAAACAATCATAAATAGTAACAGGTTCATCAGGTCGAAGGTCATTCATAGTCACATGATCAACCAAACATTCAGCTTGAGTTATCTGCCCCCTAGTTACATCTTCTACTTGAACAGCCAGATGATCTCCAGGCTGTAGAGTAATCTCCCCTTCACGACTCATAACACAGCCAGTACAATGATCCATATGTTGACACCGTGAACAATGTTTACCCTGTCCGTCCGTTAATACGACCGAATACACTGTATCAGGGGGGATAACTGTACTTATAGTACTATATAAGGTCTGTCCTGTCACATGACTAGGTAGATATACTATATTAGGATGGTTAAAGAGTACAGGTTTATTGTCATCGTTGATGTATCGTTGACAGACAGGTATCGCTAATATCCTACAATATATAGAGAGAGAAACTAGGTCATTTCGGGACTAACATATCGCCAATATTCTACAATAGAGAGAGAGGGATAGAGAGAGAAAACTAGGTCATTTCGGGACTAACATATCGCTAATATCCTACAATATATATAGAGAAAACTAGGTTATTTCGGGACTAACATATCGCTAATATCCTACAATATATATAGAGAAAACTAGGTTATTTCGGGACTAACATATCGCCAATATCCTACAATATATAGAGAGAAAACTAGGTCATTTCGAGACTAACATATCGCCAATATCCTACAATATATAGACAGAAAACTAGGTCATTTCGAGACTAACATATCGCCAATATCCTACAATAGAGAAAAAACTAGTTCATTTCGAGACTAACATATCGCCAATATCCTACAATATAGAGAGACAAAACTAGGTCATTTCGGGACTAACATATCGCCAATATCCTACAATATATAGAGAGAAAACTAGGTCATTTCGGGACTAACATATCGCCAATATTCTACAATATAGGGAGAGAAAACTAGGTCATTTTGGGACTAACATATCGCCAATATCCTACAATATATAGAGAGAAAACTAGGTCATTTCGAGACTAACATATCGCCAATATCCTACAATATATAGAGAGTAAACTAGGTCATTTCGGGACTAACATATCGCCAATATTCTACAATATAGGGAGAGAAAACTAGGTCATTTCGAGACTAACATATCGCCAATATTCTACAATATAGAGAGAGAGAACTAGGTTATCTGGGACTAACATATCGCCAATATCCTACAATATATATAGACAAAACGAGGTCATTTTGGGACTAACATATCGCCAATATTCTACAATATAGAGAGAGAAAACTAGGTCATTTTGGGACTAACATATCGCCAATATTCTACAATATAGAGAGAGAAAACTAGGTCATTTTGGGACTAACATATCGCCAATATTCTACAATATAGGGAGAGAAAACTAGTTCATTTCGAGACTAACATATCGCCAATATCCTACAATATATAGAGAGAAAACTAGGTCATTTCGGGACTAACATATCGCCAATATCCTACAATATATATAGAGAAAACTAGGTCATTTCGCGACTAACATATCGCCAATATCCTACAATATATATATAGAGAGAGAGAACTAGGTTATCTGGGACTAACATATCGCCAATATCCTACAATATATATAGAGAGAAAACAAGGTCATTTCGGGACTATTTTATCGCCAATATTCTACAATATATATAGAGAGAAAACTAGGTCATTCCGGGACTAACATATCGCAAATATCCTTCAATATAGAGAGAGAAAACTAGGTCATTTCGAGACTAACATATCGCCAATATCCTACAATATATATAGAGAAAACTAGGTCATTTCGAGACTAACATATCGCCAATATTCTACAATATATAGAGAGAAAACTATGTCATTTCGGGACTAACATATCGCCAATATCCTACAATATATAGAGAGAAAACTAGGTCATTTTGGGACTAACTTATCGCAAATATCCTACAATATATAGAGAGAAAACTAGGTCATTTCGAGACTAACATATCGCCAATATTCTACAATATATATAGAGAGAAAACTAGGTCATTCCGGGACTAACATATCGCAAATATCCTACAATATATATAGACAAAACTAGACTAACATATCGCCAATATTCTACAATATATATAGACAAAACTAGACTAACATATCGCCAATATCCTACAATATATATAGACAAAACTAGGTCATTTCGGGACTAACATATCGCCAATATCCTACAATATATAGAGAGAAAACTATGTCATTTCGGGACTAACTTATTGCCAATATTCTACAATATATATAGAGAAAACTAGGTCATTTCGGGACTAACTTATTGCCAATATCCTACAATAGAGAGGGAAAAACACACAATTAGGTCATTTCGTGACTAACATATGCTTTAATTTTGTTTCAATAAATCACCTGCACTTACAGGACTTTGACAGTCGAAGGAAACCGGAAGCTCCGGAGAAAACCTTCGCCAGCTGACTAAATGACACCCAACACCCTAATGGCCAATGGATATAAACTCACCTAGCAGAAGAAAACCCACGAGATTTGACAGGCAACCCTACTCCTTGTCACGTACAACAATGGATATTAACTCACCTAGCAACAGGTTTATTACCAATGGATATTAACTCACCTAGCAACAGGTTTATGACCCATGGATATTGACTCACCTAGCAACAGGTTTATGACCCATGGAACTTGAGAGTGGAATAAAATCAGCTGTTCTACTGGCAGGAGATTGACAGATCTACAAAATACCAATCATAAATACAGGTTGCCAGGCAACGAAACATACTAATCATAAAATACCTTTAATCACGTTTGTTAACCCATTTTATAAACCAACCGGTCAGAATTAGGTTAAATCAGGTCCCGGAAGTGAATAGGGTAGTTCTAAGTTTCTATTCCATTTATAATAACCAGGCTTCAACAAAAATAATTCCTGGGAATTTGTTACGGAGAATGTCATATTCTAACGTATGTGATTACAACAAAAATAAGGATAAAAAGGGGCATATTCAATTCATGTACTGGCTTAATGTTCATGTCAGTAACATTTATGAATAAATTATTGTCTACATTCGATCGAAATAAGTATTTTTCAACCACTCCTGGATCAGAAAATGCTTTAGCCAATATAAACTGATATGACCTGACATTTCTTTGTTACACAATTAATAGTTTTTGTCTGTCATGTAATTTAGTCGATGATAGACAAACGGCACAATAGGAGACAACCATAATTGAAATAGTTTTAAAAATAAAATTCTGTATGCTATCATGCCTTATAGCCTTTGATAATAACGACAATATTTTAAAAATTGAGCCTGTCAGCACCTGTATCAAATCAGAATGGTAAAGGCTATTTCAAACTAAATCTACCATCAGTGTTTATTGACCTAATTGCGTAGTAATGTCGTACATGTAGACATCACACATTCCGTGGTAATACTGTAAACTAAATAACTCAATAAAAACTCAAATCTTTAACTTACTGGACAGCAATGGCCGTTATCAGAACTATGTTTCATTGACATCTGTAATATCACAAGAGAGATATATTAATATACAAATAAAATGAAATAAAATGGGGTTTAGCATCCTACTGCTCTGCTCATACTGGGCTAATGAAGGTTAGGCAAACATGTATGTCATACATTGTGCTATGGGGGAAAGTTTGCCCTAATGAAGAAAGGCATACATGTATGTCATACAGTGTGCTATGGGGGAAAGTTTGCCCTAATGAAGAAAGGCATACATGTATGTCATACAGTGTGCTATGGGGGAAAGTTTGCCCGGCAGCGCTCTATGGCCTACTCTTATATTAAATTCCAACTGCCAAGGCATCTTTTGCGTACACACCAATGTGTACACCGAATGTTTTTTGTCCCATCTGAACAACTAGACAGCTGTTCTTGTCAGGACCTTCGTTCTGCACCACTGACAAGGCGGAACCTGATGAACTTTGTCGGCTGGTACATTGTGGCTCAGTGAGTAGGGTGCAGGTTCACTAACTGGAAGATCCAACATTTCATCAAGTTTTCCTCCATGTCATTGATGCCAAGGCAACCAGACGCAAAACCCAGGACCACCTCATTAGCTAGTCAGAAGATTTACCGAACCCCCCATTTCTTTTGAACGACATCAAGAGAGAGAGAGAGAGCGAAACAGGGTTTAACATCCATCCACTCGACACAAACAAGGTCATTTTGGGACTAACACATGGTTCAATTTTATTTCAACAATTCCATCCACGTAGGGGTCTTTAACAGTGGGAAGAACAAAAGAAACACCCACATGGTTGGAAGGCAACCCTACTGTTCGTCACGTACAACCAGGGAATTGAAACCACACCAGTGGACTCAATGACAGGCTGTATGATACAATGCGCGCGTGCTAACCATTCGTCCCATCACCAACCAAACTTGAATAAAGTATGACATTAACTATTAAAGTGTATACAGCCCTTAGTTTACCTCGAGACAGGAATCACAGAAGGTACCACCACATGACGTATGCACCAAGAGTTCGCTATCAGCCAGTTCTTCTAAACAGATAGCACATGACTTCCACTGATCGGCTTTACCGCACATACTGGTACTTGTGCTGCCCTCTATACAACTAGGGTCAAAGTTCACGGGACTTGACCTTGGAGCAGGACCAATAGGATTATCATAAACATTACTATCCCATGATGCACCTGGTAATGGATTAATTCGTTCATCGTATTGGGTCCATTCCCACATTCCTGTCCCTGTAATAAATTTTAAAGACGGGTTGCCAGGCAACAAAACATACGTCTACAGTAGCTAAATCCTCCGGACAGACAACAAGAGTTAATTTTTACTTTTTTCGGTAATGAAACATTTATAATACACTAAAATCTGATTAAGAGTAATAACTCATTTAGTAATTATCAGAAAATCATTCGAATTTGTTTGGCTTTTATAAATTACTCCTCCATGTAAACATTTAGTATACGAAACATTTAACAACATGAATTTAGCTGTTCTTGTTATCAAAATTCATTTTTGAAGTGATAAAGGGCCATAGCCCATAACTCTAGCAGTAAATTAATAGGATTCTTTGTCTTATGACTTTAAACACTGTGTATAAGTTTAAAGTCAATTGGATATTAACTTTAGCCTCTAGAGCGTCCACAAGACTATTTTAGGTGATCAAGAGCCATAACTCTGACAGTTATTATCGGAAATCGCTGAAAATCAATAGGCTTCTTCGTCTCATGACCTTAAACACTGTGTGTAAATATAAAGTCAATCGAATATTAACTTTGGCACCTAGAGCGTCCACAAGCAATTGTGGACGCCAGACCGCCGGACGGAGGCGATGGCAATATACGACCACATTTCAATGTGGGCGTATAAAAAGTCAGGTGGACATTGATTCAATCTTATATTTGCTGTTTTCCTATTACTTAGTGTAAAGTAGACTGTAGTAAACGAATTAAATTAAATTGCCGATCAACTACAGGGACATTACGAATTGATAACGGCAAGGTTTGGGTAACCCCCAGGGAAGCTAGGGTTAGGTAACCCCCAGTAACATTACGAATTGATAACAGCAAGGGTTGGATACCCCCCATTGACATTACGAATTGATAACGGCCAAGACCTACCTTGCGTGTCCGTATTTGAAATAAAGTTTGCTGATTGGTCATCAGAGGACAGAGGAATAAAATTTGATTGGTTGTTAAATGAGCTGTCAACTGATTCTGTATTGGTTGAATCCTTTCTTGTCAAACCTGTTGTAAAACTTCCCATTTGACTAAAAATATCCCCTGTTGTTTCTCTCGTAATTTCATCTTTCTGGCTCGGGGTATTGGTTGTTTCCATGACAACCGTTTCTGGTAGTTTGGGAGGAGCTGCCATCTCAAAGGCGTAAATAGTTCTAGTTGAATCTTTGACGTAACGAAGCAAAACGTTATCATCCTGCAAACAGAAATTCAAAACATACCTATATAAGGTCATAACGTTATCATCCTGATCATTTTTGGCTGCACTTTGAGCATGCTCATGCTTGGATATTGCGCAATATAAATAGACTATTATTATTTACCACATTTCACGAAAATGGTTATCTAAGATTTTTCCTTCAATCGGCTGATATTAAGATTTCTGTTAGCCAATTTCTGTGGGAAATTTCCCCCTTTTTTTAGGGATTGCTTCCCTTATTGTTTTTTCGTTTTTTCATTTTGAGTGAAGTCCAGATAACTACTGGCACAGGGCTCTCAGATATGTGAGATGAGGTCCCATGATTGATCCCTGCATTGGCCCAGAAAATTCATCAGGATTTTTAGGTCTGGCTCCCTCGTGTCAGTGAATCGGAACAGAGGAACAGGCAAGAGACAACGTAAAGTCCTTCGGTTGGTATGAAAAACCAAGGTCCCATGTACACATTGGCGTGCATGTAAGAGATCTCTTGAGACAGTTGAAATTCGATATAAGAGTAGGTCATAGTACCGCTGCCCTTTCAAATTTACTACTAGCCTTGATTGTCCAAAGGTTTAACAACTTACCAATAGCCTTGATATATGATTATCCAGTACTTCAGCTAGAATAATATCTGCGTCTGGTTGTTCAATCAATGTTTTCACCTGTTTCCGTAGTTTCGCTACATTGTCTGTTTTAAACAGGTTGAGTAAATAACGAGTTGGTTGAGTATCACCACATATAAATATCACACCTGTAATTAGAGATTAATATCACACCTGTAATTAGACATTAATATCACACCTGTAATTAGACATTAATATCACACCTGTAATTAGAGATTAATATCACACCTGTAATTAGACATTAATATCACACCTGTAATTAGAGATTAATATCGCACCTGTAATTAGACATTAATATCACACCTGTAATTAGAGATTAATACCACACCTGTAATTAGACATTAATATCACACCTGTAATTAGAGATTAATATCGCACCTGTAATTAGACATTAATATCACACCTGTAATTAGAGATTAATATCACACCTGTAATTAGAGATAAATATCACACCTGTAATTAGAGATAAATATCACACCTGTAATTAGAGATTAATATCGCACCTGTAATTAGACATTAATATCACACCTGTAATTAGACATTAATATCACACCTGTAATTAGACATTAATATAATACCTGTAATTAGACAACAATATAATACCTGTTGGTTTAACCAAGGTATCATTTAATCTTGTGTATCTAGCACTAATTTCTTTCACATTTGTTTAATATCAAATCTTTGTTTAAAAATTTGTTAAAGCGGTTTAAAATCACCATAAATCATTTAATTGGTACTTGTGTTCAGTTTAAAGCTGACCATTCAATTTTGATAATGAGTGTCTAATTTCTTTCAAGTCTCCTGTATTTTACTAGGAAACACTGAGATGTAAAACTATTAGAAATTTAACTTACAGATTTGTCGTTCCATGGCTCGGGGTATTGGAAGTGAAAGATACATGAAGGGTTCAAAGGTTACGGAGATATGGCTACATTCCGAGCAGACAATCTACAATAAAAGAAAGAAAATATTTTTATTAATAAAGTATTTTTCCGGAGGTTAATATTCAATTTTCTATCACATTTTTAATTATTCTCTGAGTAGGGTTATCATCGGTTGACTCATTTTGACGCATGCTATCCCTTAGAAGACAACTCCATGATCCTTGGTGAGACCTTTCCCCCTGTTCCTTAGTAAGAAGGTATGATACTCCCTGAGCAATTGTTATCGTTTATAATTTATTATGATTCTTGTTTTCTCTTAGTATTGTATTGTTAATTTATGAGTTTATAAATTTTTATATCTGTACGATTGTATGCAATGCTCAACACGTGTATGTTTGTAATAATAATAATAATGAGAAGACATTTTTAAATGTTCTTTCTAAAAATAGACCCCAAAAAACTTACAGTGCTTTTAAACTGTCCTTGAAACGAATTAACGACAACCGTATTATTCTCTGCTGTATATTCAACCCACGCCTTGTCCGCTTCTAGTTCATCGGCTTCACTAAAACTCTCTAATACTGGAGGTACAGACGGTAAATCATCGACAGTCGAACTTCGTGAAGTTATCTCCCCTTCATCGTCGGAACTCTCCCCCTCTACTTCCATCAAACTATCAGGCGTAGCCGAGCGTCGAGATAAATCATCACGAATGTTGCTTTTATTTTTACGATATTTCTGCATTTCTTCCATTTGAAAGTTTTTCTCGGCTTCATTTTGTTCTATTTTTATACGTTTGATGTTGGTTAAACTGTAGACCTCCTCCTCGCTTAGCGACAAGTTCTTGGCACACGATGACGATATACTCCGCGATTTCTTGTCTGCTCGCAGATTAGTGTCTTTGATCCCGAAACCAGGATCCGATTTTTCCGTCTTTTCATCGTCCGATATCACTTCCTCTAAAATATTAATCTGTTGTTCGTTACGAATCCGGTTGTCCATTTTGGCGAATTTATCGGAATCGATATTAACGTTGTTAAGGACATCGTCAAACAACATGTTCGTGTTGAGTGTCTTACAATCTTTCGAGTAATATTCCTCAAGGCCGGCCAGTGTCGTTATCCTCGTGTTATTCAGCTTGGGTACTTCTGTTGATTTACACAGGCCAAGATTGTTTGATTCTACATCACCATGGTGATCTGTTGTCAAGGTACTTGTGGACGGTGTGATGTTATTCTGAGCAATAATTGGTAGACTATCGGCACTTTCATTTTTAGTTTCCCTGATAACAGTTGGTGACCTTGACTCTATGGTGGCAAGGTTAGTCTGCCTAACAACGGTACCATCATCTGAGTCTATGGTTGACATGGTAACTGCACTGCCATCAGCACTTGTTTTAATATTTAATGTTTTAAAGTTGTTGGCATGTTCTGAATCAGAACTATGAAGTGAAATAGTTGATTGGTTGCTGTCCTCTGAACCAAATAAGGATATGTTGCTAACGGTTACACTGCTACCAGCAGAATCAGAGTCGGTAGTTTTATCACCTATCACAGAAAGCTTGGAATTTGAATTTTTGATTCTGGGAAATTTACCATCTGCTTTTCCACTCTGACCCGGTTCCACAAATAGATCTGATTGGTCCTCTAATCCATGTAACATGGTGTTTGATTGGCTGATATCCATATCTTCTGATTGACTAGTCCAATGAGAAGAATTGTTATTTAAATGACTAGAGGTTGAGCTTTGTGTTGGTTCCGCCGATTGGTTGAGATCAGTGATTTGAAGGGTTCCAGACGCCTGCTGCGATTGGTCACAGTTTATACGAGAATTCATCAAAATTTGTTCGTGAAGAGAATCTAATAACAGCGCCAGAAATTCCTGACAATCGTGCTGGAATAAAAAAAGGGAGAAAAAAGATTATTGCTTGTGATAGTGTGACACAGGATGGGTGGGGGGGGATGCTCATGCCAGTTCTGACAGGGTGGGATGGGGGGGATGCTCGTGCCAGTTGGGACAGGGTGGGATGGGGGGATACTCGAATGTCAGTTCGGAATTCAGCCCTTTTACAGTTCTGCCACCAGTTCCGACAAGGGTTAGGGGTGGTGCTCGATTGTAAGTCCGGAATTCAGCCCTTTTACAGTTCTGCCAGTTCCGACAGGGGTTGGGGGTGGTGTTCGATTGAAAGTCGGGAACGTATCAAGCTGCAATCAATTGATAGGGAATTGATCCTTTCACCGTTCTGTCAGTCCAGACAGCTGACGCAGGTTTGAGTAGAATTGTGACGTATTTTAAGTAACAAATAGGTTTTAGCCGTCATGACATCCAACACTTATGCCTTACTCACTGAGTCACCGTGGCTACCTGACTCTTTTTTTCTGAAAAACATCGACAAGTGTTAAACGTCCATTCGACACAAACAAGGTCATTTCGGGACTAACACAAGGTCCAATTGTTAATTTCAATACTTCGATGGCACATAGGGATCTTTAGCAGTGGGAGGACCTGCCGCAGAAAGCCCAGGACGTTAAACAGACGAAACCTACTCCTTTAACGTCGATTTGACTCAATGACAGACCATCTGACACAGTGCGTACGTGCTAACCAAATCGACCATCCAACGCCAAACACTCCCCCCCCCCCTCCCCCAGATCAAAAAATAGAAGGATGGTAATTATTTGTTGAAATAAATTAATTAGATGATAAAATTATCTGGACATGCTTACCAAATCGACCATCCACCCCCCCCCTCCACCCCGATAAGAAATAGATGGTTGGTAATTGTTTGTTGAAATAAATTAATAAGATGATAAAATTATCTGGACATGCTTACCAAATCGACCATCAAACACCCCCCCCCCCTCCGATCAGAAAATAGAAGGATGGTAATTATTTGTTAAAATAAATTAATAAGATGATAAATTATCTGTCTCTCAATGGCAGACATTCGGATACAGTGCACACATGCTAACCATTCAGCCATCCTACCCGAATGGGATGGGAATTATTTGTTAAAGCGAGAATTTCAAATTTTCTAAGTTAGTTGAAACATATTTATTTCTGTCTTTTGCTCAATAGGTTATCAATTCAATATTATATGAACATGGTCATTGTTTCCCACCCTTACAAATCACCGACACAAGAAATAACAACAAAATTACCTCCATTGTTTTACTATTGACAACATGGATGGCCATGTTCAACGTTGGAATTTGAAAATGATATTTTTGCCAATTTCTAAGTGGACAGTAGTGAATTATAGGATTAATAGGATTATTCTGTAACAAGGTAGGACTGTTTATGGACACCATCTATTTTAAGGCTTTATTTTAATAAATATAACTTGATATTTGAATCTGTAGCTTGAAATAAATGAGAAAACACCGCGATTCTTAAGCAGAAAAAACGCGGACCAAGGCAGGATTTCATACTTCCGTGTGATGTGTACTGTAGCTTTGAATAAATAAATGCGATGATAAATTTACCTGTCTATAATCTTGAAACTGACTGTGATACAAACTTAACGTCTCCTTAAAATCCCGGGGATAAACCACGGAATATTCCCCGGACCACACCTTCAATACTAGATGTTTAAAACGACCAAGTATCGTGTCATTCTGATCCGTGTCCAATACCAGATCATCCAGACAGTATTTTACTAGTTGATCTGAGGCCAGTAGACTCTGTAGTCCAGAGTTCATAAAGCATGTATTACCCAGGTTGTATAGTCCGGAACTTCCAGGTGTGGCTGACGAATCTAGAATTAAACATACATTATTGTAAAATCAATCAAAAAGAACAAACCAAGTCATTTTGGGACTAACATATTGTTTCCATATTATTTCAATAATTTGCTTATATGTAGGGGTTTTTATCATTGTGAGGAAACCCCAGAGGATTTTGAAAAAAAAACATGACCCTCGTCATTTGACTCAATGACAGAATCTTACGATACCAGTGACAGATGATAAACCTTTAATATAGATGTATCCATGGTAACATTACCCGGTCCCTAGTGTATATATATATATGTAATATAGATGTATCCAAGGTAACCAACCTTTTATATCTTTACAATTATTAACGTCTGTTCCATCCGAGGTTTTGTAAACAACTTGAAGTGGCTCTGAGAATTTACAGGTTACTATGGAAATAAAATCAGTATATTTATACATCACAAACTTCACTTGAATTGAGAAAGAGAGAGAAAGATAGAGAGAGAGAGAAAGAGAGAGAAAGAGAGAGAGAGAGAGAATGGGGTTTAATGTCCACTCAACACAAACTAGGCCATTTTTGGGACTTACATATGGTTTAATTTTATTTCAATAATTCGCTTGCGCGTAGAGGTCTTTAGCAGTGGGAGGAAACCGGGGGACCCGGCAAAAACCCACTAAGTTGGACAAGTGACCCTACTCCATGCCACGCCAGTTGACATAATGACAGGCTTTATGATACAGCGCACACATGCTTTACGGCCATCCAACCTCCCACATTGACACAGTCATAGCCTTAAAGCCCCAATACCACTCTTGTTGTAACTGAATAATATGTCCCAATCTTTATTCTGGTCAACAATTTGTACTATTTTACAATATTTCAATTAAAAAATGATACAAATTTCATCTCAACACACCTAATTTTAAAAATTGGAAAAATTCAACTACATGCCGTAACATGGTTTGAAAAGCCTTACGTAAGCCCTTTCAAATGCAACTTTGATTTAAACATATTTTCGAACCCTCTGGACAAGTAAGATAGGTTGTAATGGATAATTTACACAAGAGGTAGGACACTTAAACATCTTGGAGTTAGAATAAGGCTAATTTTTTTTTCTAGACCTGTCAAGCCAGCAAGAGTGTTATTGTCCCTTTAATGTATTAATTACTGGTTCAGTAGAAATTGGGTGGAGAATGATAAACCTGTCATTTGCATGAGAAATATTCATTTTAAACTGGTCGATTAATACATGTAATACTTTTATTATTATTATTATTATTGTTAGATTTATATAGAGCTTCATTACACATAAGTGTTTCTACGCGCATTCACAACAAAACAGTTCAAAAGCATGTTTGAAATAAGTATGTTTTTAAGTTAAGTCTTAAAGCTCTGGATGGAAGAGGACTCTTAAAGACTTTCTGGAAGATCATTGCCCATATTAGCTTCTCTGACAGCGAAAGCATATTCACCAGAACGTTTATTATATTTAGGGATTCTCAATATGCTATGATCTCTTGCATTGCCGGTGAGTATAAAAATCAAAAAGTTCTTTTAAATAACTTGGTGCAGTATCAGAATAATTTGATTTAAACACATTAACAAAAGCTTTAAATTGAACCCTTGCTCGAACTGGAAGCCAATGGAGTAATAACCAATAGGATTAGATAAAGAGGTTTAATTAATAACAATTACCGATAGGATTAGATAAAGAGGTTTAATTAATAACAATTAGCGATAGGATTAGATAAAGAGGGTTGATTAATACATGTAATACTTACTAGTCGGAGAATCTGTCAAAGTTGTTGATATTTTACTTTTAGTTAAATCACATTTATTAGATGTTGACGCTTCAGCTAGAATAATAATCATATCAAAACATTTTAACAACAGATTCACAATCAAAGATACATCGTGTAAGATTTAGATAAAGAGCTGGCAGTTCTCATTATAATAGTTAAAGATATATGATGTAAGATTTAGATAAAAAGCTAGCCATTCTTGCTTCATTCCAATTACTCTAATGCGATTGAAGATATTAGTCTTTGAAGGTTTGACAAGATATGTCCAATTATTGCAACCACCATACTGGTTGTTTGAAGCTTAGTCTCGTTCGTCCATTGCTAAATTAAATTAAAATATGGCATCGAAAGTTGATTACACTCAGCTGTGAATATTGGACGAAATCTTCCGTTCCCTTTACCAATAATCGATATATCTTGTGAAAAAACTGAGTATTTCGAAAATATAATAATTTATAGTCCCCCCCCCCCATATGTCAATTGTTCAGTTAAACTCCCTTTCCATCTGTCAACACATAACGGATCATGGATACAATGCTGCCTTTTGTTGGTAGCTTGGTTAGCTGATGGTATATTTGGATCCAAAAGTGGCCCTTACGAGCAAAATATAGGTTGAGATGGGCATCCCAACCCCCCACACTTGGAAAAGGCGTGGGAGAAGTATAGTGGTTAGACAGTTGGAAGAGAAATTTTATGAAACTTTTCTCACCTGGTTCATCTTGGTTAAATGAAGCTTGAAAAGAAAGAGAGAGAGAAGGATAATCATCCATGGAGGTGTCTACAGGAGGACTCATTTCTCCTTCAGCCATCCCTCAATCAAGATTATAAAGAGAACACCCTGTATTCGGGAGAAATATATTTCATACATGTATCTGAAAGAAAGAAAAAACACATGTTGTATCTAAAATAATAACATTTTACTCTACCCAGCTGTAAATTGGTACAGGGATCACGGTGGCTAAGTGGATAAGGCGCTGGTTCGCTAGCCTGGAGGTTGAGTGTTCGATCCCTGCATTGGCCGAGAAAGTTCATCTCGATTTTCCGGCGTGATTTCCCCTTGTCAGTGATGCAGAAGGAGGGCCTGACAAGGACAGCTGCCTAGTCGTTCGGATGGGACGAAAAACCGAGGTCCCGTGTACAAATTGGAGTGCACGTAAAAGATCCCTTGGCAGTTGGAATTCGATATAAGAGTAGGCCGTAGCGCCGCTGCCCGGGCAAAATTCCCTCATTGCACACTGTGGCGTATGCCCGTCTTCAATTAGCCCAGGTTAGGTGCTTAAGCGTAGGACGTTAAACCCCATTTCATTCATTCATTCATTGTAAATGGGTACCGGTAGGATGGTGTATGCATTACACAAAAAACTGTTGCGCTCTTTGAAGCAGCATATGTTGGGGCTCTTAAACGAGTTCAGGGGTAAAGGGAGGTAATCAGGCTTTACCTGTATCCTAGAGACCGGGATAATAATTGTGTAGCGCTTTGAGCATAAACTTAGTTTGTGGATATAGCGCATTATAAATGCCAATATTTTTATGTACCTAAATTATAAAAGGCAAGAATTTTACGCAGTGGCTGTTTATTTCCTACAAGTTAACCTACTGTTTTATTTATTCCCTTGTATGTTCTACATTCTCAGTGAAGCCATTGGGTTACTCCGTTCACCGTTCCAGAATTAAATGTTCTCAATTCCCAAAATAGTGTGAATCGAGTAAAAAGGAGTATTTCGGAGTAAAACGCATGTGCCGTGCCGTGCCGACTACAGTAAAAATATCCCAACCAATCATGATAGCTGAAACATATTTATTACCGTACTCAAAATATCCCAACCAATCATGATAGCTGAAACATATTTATTACCGTACTCAAAATATGTCATGACTGATGACTCTACTCACATCACCTCAGCCATTGGGACTGGCAGAACTGTGACATGGCTGAATTCTGTATCACTTGATTATTGCAATTCTGTCAATTCAAGATGTTCCGGTCTTATAATCTAGCACCCCCTGTATCACTTGAAGCCAAGGACATAATGAATGGTACTAATAATAATCAGGGCTCTATAAAAGTTGAGTGTGTCTGTGCACACTTGAAAATCTGCCTGCAGGTGCATACTCAAAAGGAGAGTATTCAATTGCCAGGTAAAATTATTGTGGTGCAAGTTGTGCAGTAAGCACGCCGACAAAGTGAAAGTCATAAAAATAAGAAAAGTTTGTGTACCTACACATTGTATAAAGAGAATATTAAACAAGACTAAAAGCATAAATACAATTTAGCTCCCCTAATTCAAGAAAATGTAGCATTTCTCTTGCAGAATAATTTAGACGACCGGATCTTTTTTTATCATTTTTGAAATTGGCAGGAGTTTTTTATGGCTCTCTTACCATTTCGTAAAAGTGAAGGCCTGAAATCTGCAATGACGTGAGTCCCAAATGACATGTAGGCTAATCTAGATGGATGCCAAATCACATCAATATCGAGAACGTGCTTCAACTATGATTAGATCTATTTTATAAGGCCAGCTTCAAGTTTGGTTAAAGATCACAAGATGTAAACAGCAGGGCTGGCGCTAATCCAAACCGGGCCAACGCCCTACCCTAACCGAGCCCTAACGCTTACCGGGCTAACCCACAATCTAGCCAACAATCACTTGCCGTAGCCTTATTTAGGATACACCAAATTAAAGGCCTTTCGAGTTGGTCTTAAATAATAGATCTAGGTGTTTATGAAGCTGACCAAATTTCACAAGGGCGTCACCCACAGCAAGGAAATTAGGACCAAAATCTAACATCGGTAAATATATCCTGTTTCAGTTCACACAGCAGAAAGTAGAAAAGGCTGGCCCAGCCCAGGTCCTGCAGTTTCTGTCAACATAACAAATTTAGAAAGGAAAGGCTGAGAAAATCAATACAGATACAAATATATTTAGACATAACAAAACTAATTTATTTTTTATATCTAATGGAATAACACAATAAATGATAAATATTACCATCAAATTTTCTTTCATATCTTTTCACTCAACACAAGGCAGACATTTTCACGCATGCTCACCAGACCGTATAGTTTTATTTCCTGGAAGGAAGGCGAAGGTCGATCGAAACGTACCACGAAAGTTCATTTCCGGCGTGGTGGGTCACTTCGAGAGAAAAGTGCAATGTGCAAAAGTTGAACAAAAGAAGGACGCTGGAAACCATCTTTTGGACACGTGTGTGTTTTTGGTAAGTTATAATAAGGCTTTTTTTTTATCGACTTGCCAAATCGATTTGAATTTAGTGGAGCTGCAATGTGACAGTATTTGAGTATAGCCGATTTCAAAGTATTTTGGCGAGTTCGATTGTGGCTGGACACAGGTGAGACTGAGTTGAAAAAAAAAACACGTGATCATCCGATCAAATCGCACCTTGAAGTGATTCCGCTATTTGATATATGATGTAATCGCTTCGAAAATTGGTGCCGATAAATTTGTTGATTAGGGTAACCAATTTAAATTAGATGGACAATAAAGATGAAAATTTGATTGTTGTATGCAAATCACCTTGGCTAGTCATTGGTCAATAAAAGGCCTATATATAGACAGTACTGTGTAACAAGTGTAAACGTGTAACTACGAGAACGCACTGAAGCGGGTATCGGGCGTATTCAACACACCAGGCTAATTCAACACCTGTAAAATCGGCGTATTCAAGACCAGTTTATTATATACATAGTTGATTGGTCGGTATATAAAGGAGCTAAGTAGTACTCATCAGTGCCAACGTCGATGGGTTTTAATTAATCAATTAAGACACAAAAGAAGGATTAACAAGGTATTTATTTATTATATCTTAAAACATGAATCCCCCATTCGGAAAACAATGTGCATTGTGGGAGAAAGCTGAGAGAACTTACAGGGAGCAACCATTGCTTTGCATGGGATTTCTCTGATCAAATTTCGAAAAACGCCGAATTTATGTCATTTTTAGTGATTAGTTATATTTTACATGATGTGATAGAGACACAGATGGTTGATGCACTAAAATTAACATAAAATTGGCGTTTTTCGAAATTTGGTCAGAGAAATCCCATGCAAAGCAATGGTCACTCCCTGTAAGTTCTCTCAGCTCTCTCCCACAATGCACATTGTTTTCCAAATGGGGGATTCATCTATACAAACAGTTGAAATATTTCATATTCGAAGACAATATTTACATAATTCTTCTGCCTTCCGAGGTTTTTTCTTGTGATTGATTTGATAATTAAATTATAAAATGACACGTGAACACTGAATAGCTGTATGTATATTACTGTAGTATATTTATTTGAGTTTGTGCTAAAGAGAGGTTGGAATAGGGGTTTCAGGTGACGTGACTTTTGTTGAAATCGGGACAGCCAGCAGCTAAAATATAGCCCACTTCAATCTACGATTCTGAATTACTAATTGATGTAAATGCATTCCTAACACTTGTATTGCAATAGTTTAATATTAATCTCAATATATGCAAAGATTCAGGCAAAAAAAGTATCGAAATGTAAGCGAAATTACCGTTTGTTTACAGGAGACGCTAGCGGGAAAATACTGCTCTGACGTCATGTGGTCGGTAAATTTCCATTGATGGCATTGTTACGACCCACTTCATTGGTGAATCAGATCTTATTTTCCGGGGGATTTTCATATAGAACCAATCAAATTAAAGATAACATTTTTGTGATTATTATTGTCGCTGAAACCTCGTGATCGGACAATTAGAGCCGTAGAAAATGGGATTTATCTGTTTTGATGACTGAAAATTGCCAAATTTCGACTAAATATATAAAAAATTTCGTGAGGTT
Source organism: Patella pellucida (assembly GCA_917208275.1). Lineage (NCBI taxonomy): Eukaryota > Metazoa > Mollusca > Gastropoda > Patellidae > Patella > Patella pellucida. The sequence goes on along the minus strand of OU795038.1, from coordinate 86,878,523 downwards.
TCATCGAGATTATAAATATTTGACATATTATCATTCAAATTATTATGATTTTAATAAATCTTAGCTGATAATAACGATCGGATTTCAGTTTTAAAATTAGTACTAGCGATTCTGAAGGGGAAATAGCTTACGACATCACTCAAATATGACTGAAAAGCACTTATTTTGGTACCACGCATTGACTGGTATAGAGCATTTTGATTACATTTTTGGCATCAATCTCGGATTTTAAAATTCCATAACTTTGGATCTAATTAGAATATTTTGATGAAATAAAAATATTTGGGTAGCATTTTATGTATATTTTCACAAAATATTTAAAAAAAAAAAATCTCTTTTTTGAAACTTTGACCTGAAACCCCTAGTTGGAATAAATCGTTTAAATTGGCAATAAATAACATTATTTACTAAGTCATTCGTTTTGATATTACTTACGCGGTAAATGGGCTGAGTAAGACATTCCAGTGTTCTGACTTACCCTTACAACTTTAACTGCTAACTAAAAATTCAAAACTGGCAATATATTACAATTCACTAGTACAACAATTCTGTGCATAATATTTTAAAATATAGCGATAATCATATTGACGCAAAACAACAAGAGAAGTCGCAGCAGATGGTACAAATGTGAAATTGAAAATAAACACGTGACAATTTACATTTGCAGAGGGGGGCCAATGGAAGATCCTCCTGACTCTTAATGTCAGGAACTAGTTTTTTTCGTTGTCTCACAGTAACGGCACATTGTGATTGTGAATTAAATAATAAATTACAACTGGATTTAAAATTAATTTACACTGGAGGAATTTCTGAGGGAATCTTTTGATTATATTGTTGGAGCATTGTTTTCGTCTTTATATAACGGTATTAAAAATACTGGTCACGTGACCTTGTGTCGTCATTGGCGTCTGCTCACTTCAAATTAAAAACAGATCCATCTAAGCTCGTAGCCTCAAAAAAATCATCATTTAAAGCCCCAAAACCACTCTTGTAACTGAATAATATGTTCCAATCTTTATTTTGGTCAACAATGTGGACTATTTTACAATGTTTCAATTAAAAAATGATACAAATTTCATCTTAACACACCTAATTTTAAAAATTGGAAAAATTCAACTACATGCCGTAACATGGTTTGAAAAGCCTTACGTAAGCGCTTTCAAATGCAACTTGGATTTAAACATATTTTCGAACCCTCTGGACAAGTGAGATAGGTTATAATGGATAATTTACACAACAGGTAGGACACTTAAACATCCTGTAGTTAGAATAAGGCTAATTTTTTTTCTGGACCTGTCAAGCCAGCAAGAGTGTTATTGTCCCTTTAATGTCTCAATTTAGAAACTAAATAAATAATCTTCCACAAACAATTACTATTTTGAGGAAATAATGGACAGTGCGTGATATTTTCGAGCTTGAATCGTGAGTATTGAGTATTGCTCAGAGCTGGGTCTTCGATTAACAGTTGAAGCTAAATGTTGATATTAAAGGGAACGATCAAGCAGACGTAGCTGCCAAGTCGGCTTTAGATCTTCCCATATCACCATTTTATGTCGTCTATTAATTGTCCCCCGCCTTTCGAAGAAAGCAGGGGACTATTAAAATGGGTTCGTCCGTCCGTCCGTCTGTCTGTCCGTCTGTCTGTCTGTCTGTCTGTCACACTTTTTGGGACACAATAACTCTCGTTCTAATTGAGCTAGAATGTTCAAACTTAGTGTAGGTGTTTATTATGGCAATACCTTGATGGAGTTCGAAGATGAGCATTTTCCGCTTAGGGTAAGCAGAGATAAGCAATTTGATTGGTTGATGCTTTGGGACACGATAACTTTAGTTCTAATTAAGTGAGAGTGATGAAACTTGGTGTATAGTTTAATTACATCAATACCTTGACTAAGTTCGATAATGAACATTTTCTGCTCAGGGTAAGCAGAGCGATAAGCAATTTGATTGGTCGAGACTTTGGAACTGAATAACTCTCATTCTAATTGAGTTAGAATGTTCAAACTTAGTGTGAGTGTTTATTGGGTCAATGTCTTGATGGAGGCAAGCAATTTGACTGGTTGATGCTTTGGGGCACGATAACTTTAATTCTAATTAGGTGAAATAAAGAAACTTGGTGTGTAGTTTCATTACATCAATACCTTGACTGAGTTTGATAATGGGCATGTTCTGCTATTGGTAAGATGTCTAATAAGCAATTTGATTGGTCGAGATTTTGGAACACAATAACTCTCGTTCTAATTGAGTTAGAATGTTCACACTTGGCATAGGTGTCTATTAGGTGAATACCTTGATGGGGTTCGAAGGTGAGCATTTTCTGCTTAGGGTAAGCAGAGATAAGCAATTTGATTGGTTGATGCTTATTAAGTTCTGATTAAGTGAGAGTGAGGACACTTGGTGTATAGCTTTACCTTTATAACACCGATATATTGACCAAGTTTGTTAATCAACTTTTTCTGCTGAGGGTCAGCAGAACGATAAGAAATCTGATTGGTTGATGCTTTGGGGCACGATAACTTTAGTTGTAATGAAGTGATAGCAATGTAACTCAGAACCCAGAGTATAGATTCATTTTATCATTACCTTGACTAAGTTCAATGTTGCAAATTTTCTGCTTTGGCTAAGGAGTGATAAGCACTTTTATTGGTCAAGACCTTTGAACATAACTCATTAAGCGAATGTCTGAACTAAGTCAATAATTAATATTTTGAGCTAAAGCTAATATTTTGAAAAAAATAAATGTTCGATTAATTAATATGTGTCATCTTATTATTTTGGGATTTCGGCGGGGGACATCAGCCTCACTGTTGGCTTGTTTTTATATATATGACCGCTGGCAACGGTCTTGGGATCTTGCAGACACAAACAAACTTCATCACATCAAGCCTCTCTTAGGAGACTGGCCAAGCTTCTATCGTTCGAGCAGGAGAGATGAAGTTGTCTTGTGTCGCTCTTGCATAGGTCATACTTTTTTAACTCATAATTTCATTTTAAAGTGAGAGCCTCAACCAGAATGTGTTCACTGTCATATTCCTTTGACAGTAAAACACATCTTAATTGAGTGCAATCATCTCAAGAATATTATATCTAAATAGTACCGTTGCCAGTCAGCACGTCAGCTATTTGCTCAACCGGAGCTATATGCTAAATTGTTAGCTTTTTAAAAAGAGACAAACTTTTATTTTAAATTTTAATTGTATATATTTATCATATATTGCGTTTTAGATATTTATAATATGTAAAGGAATTGATATTTATTTTTAATTATATTTTCTGTGATATTTGTTTTTATTACTTATTTTTAATTATATTTTATGTGAAATTTGTTTTTATTACTTATTTTTAATTATATTTTATGTGATATTTGTTTTATTTTTTATTTTTAATTATATTTTATGTGATATTGTTTTTATTAACATACTGTATATGAATACATCCCTGTGATAGTGTTTTAATTTGTCTCGTAAATTTCATGTATGGCGCCATATGGCCCGGTTGGAGCTGAGGTGCCATTAAACAACATTTCATTCATTCGTACCTTGCACCGTACACCGATGCGAATCTGTGGATTTTGCAATATTGCTTTGTCCGCACAGTTTTTGATGTCACTGTTAGTGTTGTGCGGTTTTTAAATTTTCTTTCGGTTTTCGGTTTTTCTGGGGCAAAAAAACTCGTTTCGTTTTTATATGCATTTCAAAACTGTATTATAAATGTACCGTACTGATTTATAGTTATCTTATACAGCCTACTTGGAAGCCAGAAAAGATATCAAACATATTGATGTAAATTGTAAATAACAAGGTTTTTTTACTGTTAACTCATTGAACCCTAGACCTAATTAAGTATCTACTCCTTAATCTCCCTGAGCCAATTAACTAGACAATAGCTTATCTCCCTGGAGCTAATTAAAGGATTATCCATTAATCTCATATACTGTAGATTAAACAAAATAACACGGAAACTATCACTCCAATCAAAAAATGTTTATATTATCAAATGCAGATATAAAAACAGGCATTGCAATGGTATAAAATTTAATCAATAATACAAAATAACAACAGAGTTATTATTTAATAAAAAAAACCATTCACATTACAAGATTATACATTTTGGCAAGTCAATAATTCTTCCTAAAATGTCTTTTTAAGTCAACAATTTGAAAAAAATAGTTAGGCCAAATATATATAATAATATTATAGGTTTACAAGAATATCAGTGTGGATTTAGCCATTTGATTGGGATTTTAGTTCACAACAGATTATAAATGTTTAGCACTGAGTAAAATTCATCAATCAAGATGAAGATGTCTGTTTACAACACTCACAATACTGTTGTTTTATTAAACCGGCAATTTTGTAATTACCTAAATAATAGTCTCGCGACCAATACATATTACTTCTTGGCTGCGTTGATATACTCATAAACACACGTAAAGCCAAAAATTCTCGAATTTCTTCCGGGATCACGTTTCTCCTATTCTTCTCTCCATTTTCATATTTTTAGCATTGTCACACGTGGTACCGATTCATTTCATCAGCGATTAACGTGTATAAATTTAATCCGTCAAACAAACTAAATAAATCAAACTCGTTCTTCCCCTCTTCTAATATATTGTTGGTCAATGCTCAGGCCCTAAAAATGACTGAGTGGTCACTTAATGTTGTTTGCCAAACTCGTTATACTGCAAGACGGGGCCCCCGCCATGCTGGTTTTCGATGGCCGTTGTTTATATCAAGATTCTCGCCTTCTTCGCTCGAAATTTCGGAAAAATCACTTCCCACGGCATTAATAACAGTGGCGTCACTAGGGGGTGGCACATGGGGCACGTGCCCCGGATCTTTTCATGTGTGCCCCGGATCTATTTTGAGCAGACAAAATCGATAATTTGCAATAATTTCACTACTTTTCCCTATCATTTTTTCGAATGTCCCGAGTACGGAAGAGAAGCTTTCCAGTGAAGCGCTTTTCTGTATTGTCCTTTCTGGCCCACCGTAGATTTCCTCAATTGTCTGCACGTGCACAGTTTAATACAGTATTATATAACCATAATAGAACTGTAGCATTCGGCAAACCTCGACAGATTCCGGTACTCTCCGTAACCTACATCTAGACTCGGATGTATGATAGTCATTGATATGTATCTACGACCATACAATTGCGATGCGGCTTATCAACTACCGATTTACTCTAACAGGAAAACGTTCCGCTTTTACAAAAAAGTCCCAAAATCTGGTTAATTTCTGGACACATAATGTATTTGTAAATAGTATAGTTTTTCTGCATGGTCACCCTTTCTCTCGGTAAAAATAAACAACAAAGTAAATAATTTCTGAATATTGTAATACGTTTTTTGGAGTCGTCCACACGATGTATTTTTAATTAGTATAGTTTTTTTCTGCGTGGTAACCCTTTCTCCCGGCAAATAAACAACAAAGTAAATCGTTTTATTCCATAAATAACAAATTCATTAACAAATTCATAAACAAATTTAGTTGTGGACGACATCACTAAAAGTTGTTGACGACATCACCAATGCCTTGTGGACGACTCCACCAACGGTTGTGGACGACTTCGCTTGTGGACGACTTGACTGGCACCCATCTCCTGGGGGCAACCATGTTTATCCGGGTCCTTTAAAATAGTTCCAAAATGGCGGACTTCATCATACAGCCGAGTCTAGATGTAGGGCACCGGAATCTGTCGAGGTTTGCCGAATGAGAACTGTAGGCTACTAGAAGGAAGTCCGACTGGTTGTTTATGTTATACATCGCATGCGCGAAGTCGACTTACTGTTAGTTACTTCCGGTAGAAGGTTTGGCTATTGTTTTATTAGGCAGTGTCGTATGAGCTGATATTAGATTATTTTTTTTGTAATAATTGTACTTAAGGTAACGACTGGAAATATTTGAGACAACTTTCCTATATTTATGAAGTTAATATAAGCACGAAGAGCGTATTTTTTACTTCATTATTTCTATTTTTAAAACGTACATAAATTATAGATCCAATAACCCTAGTTACTACTATCGACCCAAATCTACCCAAATCTACCTAAATCCACCATTATTTCAAATTATAAAACAATGATTTATATCGATATTTGCCAAATTGTCATATTTATTTTACAATCGTAACGTTTTTGTGTCAAAATTCCCCGCAAAATGCGATTTCCGAGCAAGTTTGGAAGTAGTAACAAAGGGACATAACTCGTTTATTGCACGAAATCGCTTGTTTGGAAATTTTGAGTGATATTTTAGAAACAAAAACCTTACGATTTCAAATTAAAAATGCAAATTTGGCCTAAGGAACATTATTTTATCAAATATAGATATAAATTACAATGTTACAAAATAATAACATCAAATATCAGTTCATATGCAGCAAGGTGAGTAGCCTATGTCCCGTAGTATATGGGATCTATAATTCCACTACGTTTTAAAAATAGAAATAATGAAGTAAAAAATACGACCTTCGTGTTATTATTAACTTCATAAATATATGAAAGTTGTCTCAAATATTTCCAGTCGTTACCTTAAGTACAATTATAACAAAAAATAATCTAATATCAGCTCATACGACACTGCTTAATAAAACAATAGCCAAACCGTCTACCGGAAGTAACTAACAGTATGTCAACTTCGCGCATGCGATGTACAACATAATTCATCGTCCAATGACAGGTACTGCAGAGTCAGTTATCCATATTATATACGATCTATGTCTATGTTATAAAATAACTAAATAAATATTTGACTGAAAATAGTGTAGAAACGATCGTGCATGACCTAGTTTACCCGCCGTGTATGTTTAGCGGGACAAAAATATCACATTAAATTTTAGTTCGTGATAATTTAGCTCACAACTTCACAAGAACTCGTACATATTTCCCAGTAATGCAGTATTCGTTTTAATAACTATATTATTATATCGACAAAAATAATCCGCGGTTTGAAACATCAATAGAATACCCACGGTAACGTCATGTCGTTATTAAAACGAATACTGGAAAATATGTACGAGTTGGGCCTGTGCCCCGGATCTAATTGGGTCCTAGTGACGCCTCTGATTAATAATATCGATATCACCATCCAAAGTATCTTCGGGTAAAAACCCTTCGAATTCTGAGTCCGTATCACTTTCCATAATGAAGATATTGTAAGAAAACAGAGCGCAGTAATAATCGATAATAATACGTAACAAAACAATATGGTGACCAGTGAAAAAAATTTGACCCGCAAAGTTCATGACCTTATAACCCCTAAATTTTTGTTGTGACGTATGCATTTTTTGTGGTCATTCGTTAGCCAAAACTATATTTGATTTGATAAATTACTTTTAGTTAGCCAATTGGCTTTTATTTAACAATTATGGTTCGAGGAAACAATGCATCAACGGGACCGCGAATTTAAGTCTCTCGGATATGACACTAATAAGCAATGGACCGTATATTCAAGCAATCGGTATTAGAGAGGGGTTTAATTGGCCCTTATATTTAAGCAATCGGACCCAATGAGTTAAGATGACTTTAATTACGACTAGTATATACAAAGTTACTGTAAAAAAAAAAAGATTTGACAAACTTATTTTAGGTGCACCTTCAAGTTGGATGTGTTTCCGAATTCAGCAGACATATGCTTTTCACAAAGATTGCACTATGTTTAGTACTGTCCATAGAAATGTACTGTCATCCAATCTTTCGTAGTGAGAAAGCCATGGACTTGGAAGACATTTTACTTCTTGAGGAAGCCATCGTGCCTAATATTGACAACCGGCTAAGGGTTGCATAGAATTTTGGAATATAAACCGAAACGAATTGAGAAAATAAATAGTCTAGGCCGTCCAGACTTATTAAACTATTAAACACTCTATACATAGGGGGCCTGGTTGATCTAAAATCAAAACGAAAGTGGTGGTTACATTAAAATTTTGGAATTTATCAAACATTTCCGAAACGAAAAACGGGTAAATTAAAATTTAGGAATTTGGAAAAATAACCGAAACGCATGGTTATTTTTTTGTTTTATCGGTTCGGTTTTCGGTTTATATGTAAAAACCGCGGTTATTCGGTTAAACCGAAAAACCGCACATCACTAGTCAGTGTCGTTATTTAACATTAAACCCAATCTCTCTTATAATTATTTCCCAGCATGGTTTCCCCTGGTCATAGATGTAGGATAGAATAACAAGGTCAAGGTCCCTTGTACATGTCGGTGTGCTAATGCTGCTGTCTTGAGTGAAATTTCCATTTTTGTACGAGCGTCTTTAATTTATTTTGAGTGAAATTTCCTTATTGTATGCTGCATGGCAATATGCTAATCTTTAGCCCAGTTGGTTCATGCAAAAAACACTTTAAAACTGTTTAATTTATTTTTCAGATGAAATAAAATGGATGTTTTACGTCCACCTGTTGTTTGGATTGGTGATCGATGTTATCGTAAAACTGTTGCCGAGGTTACGGAAGGCGGAGATCCAGAATTTGATGAAGAAAATGAATACAATGGTAAATAAAACTAATAATCAGATGGAATCAAAAATGAAATGGAATAATAGGGTTTAATGTCGTACTGTCCTCCTCAACAGGGGCTAAATGTAGCATCCCAATCATTTTTTCAGAGATTACGAAGGCCTTCTTATATCTTTGTAAAAGTTGACTGCTTTCAACATGTGACATCTCCTCCCTCACCGGACACAACCATTGACTCAATGACGCGTGTATTGTTTACGTAAGACGTTACTGAATTGGACAGAATGCAAGACTTGAAATAAGGCACCTGTCACTGACAATGTCAGGCACAGATTCAGGCATTGTCAGTGACAAAATCTCTGATACCTGTCATTTTGTCCGGCACTGATTTGTCTTTTCTGTTGATATTATTAATACATGTTCGGCACTAAGTTGAAAATATCAGGTAGTATTTTATTAGTGCCTGACATTTTGTCAGGTACATCTAAAACGGTTATTTCCAGGCCTGACAGAATGGTGCCTTTTACTCATTTAAAAACCCATTTACACCAAATTGGAAATAGGTTTTACCTAAAAATACTTCAAATGCTTTATTAATTTTTCTAATACAGTGCACTCTGTCACATCCGACATTGTCTGGGATCGCTACAATATGTCGGATCACACCGAGTGTCGGAATACAAGGTTTTCTCAAAACCGGAAATATTGTAACTTCGAAAACCGGAAGTATTATTATAATGTAGCTTCGTATCACCAGAATGTTATTCCCTTGAAAAATGATAAAACTTTTCTGTCCATTCAAAATTTTATTACATTATTTATTATTTCACTTAACATGTGTAGGCATTTTGAATAGGCCAAGTCTGTCTTTAATTTTGCCGTCTTCAGTTAATCGCACTCTTGTCATTTATAATGGGTGAATTCAATCGGTATTTCGAGCTACAACGCATGCGTCGACTGGATATATTTGTACACATGTCACTTGGGTTTATATTTTATTTGTACACGTGTATTCAAGGTTTATATTTTATTTCAGCTCTTATAGGCTTCTTTTCTTTTAAAACAAATTCTATTTCTACTTTCACTTTCAAACAAATTCTATTTATAAATGTAGGCTACTTTCACTTTAAGATAAATTCTATTTATAGATATGGATGAGGGAGGATGGAATGATGAAGTCTGCGATCCATTCACCAAGTTAGAAGAAACCGATTCCGGGTATCGAGTTGCATTAAGTATACCCAGTCCATATTTTAAATTTATTATTGGTAAAAAGGGAGAAATGAAGATCCGCTTGGAGAAGGAGACGAAAACACAGATAAAAATACCGAAACAAGGACAGGAGGGAGATATAGGTACGTTATTATATACCCAAATAAGGGCAGGAGGGAGATATAGGTACGTTATTATATACCCAAAGAATTTGAAATAAAGAGTTGTAGCATTTCTGTCCAGGCAAATGTCCCCCATAGCATCCTACATAGCGTCCAGTTGGTGCAGAACAGTAGGACGTTAAACCCCATTTTATTTCATAGTTCTCTTAAAAACAGGACAGTAGGACGTTCATAGATCTCTTAAAAAGGCTTTATGAGAACTAAAGGCACCACAATGAATGAAACTACTGCATTGTTCTGTCGTATGGAAATGAAATGGGGTTTAATGTCCTACTGTCCTATTCCAACTGGGCTAATGGAAGACAGGCATACGCCATACAGTGTGCTATGAAGAAATTGTGTCCAGACAGCGGCACTAAAGCCTACTCTTAAATCAAATTCCAACTGCCAGGGATCTTATATGTGCACGTCAAATGTACACTGGACCTTGGTTTTTTGTCCCATCCAAATGACTAACAGCTGTCCTTTGGAGAAGCCCTGTCCTGCATCATTTGGATAAACTTTTGCCAATGCAGGGATCAAACACCTGACCTCCAGGCTAGCGAGCCAGTGTTTTTACCCACTAACCAACTGTGTGACCCCCTCTTGTATGAGACTACTGCATTGTTCTGTTGTATGGAACAACTGAATTGTTTTGTGGTATGGAACAACTGCATTGTTCATGTGTTTGGTACATGAATCTTTAATTAAGGCTGTTGCCATGTCAATTATTATATGCCCTATCATATTTATTATTTCACTTAATCTAAACGGCTCAATTTCCCCTGTTATTTTTATGATGTTTTTTTATATGTAACAGGGTTATGATAAGAAAGGTATAATTTTATGATGTTTTTGATATTTAACAGTGATCCAGGGTTATGAAAAGAAAGGTATATTTTTATTATGTGTTTTGATATTTAACAGTGATTCAGGGTTATGAAAAGAAAGGTATATTTTTATTATGTGTTTTGATATTTAACAGTGATCCAGGGTTATGAAAAGAAAGGTATATTTTCCGCTAAAACTAGAATAGAAGTTATGGTTGACTCGGCACGACATAAACAACCCTTTACACACTTCCTGTCTATACCTATTGTATCGGACGCTGTCATTGGTGCATTTGAAGATTTTAAAACAGACGTGTTACGGGAATGTGATGGGGTAAGTTGCCTGTTTGTAGAGAGAGCAAGGAATGGAGGGAGAGCAAGGAATGGAGGGAGAGCAAGGAGGGAAGGGGGAGACTTCCCAAATAGGTTATAACGAGACAAACAAGGCTTGACAAGCCTCCCTAATCGTTTGTCACAAACTAAGTCATTTCAAGACCAACAAGACTTGACAATCATCCATTCTTGTTTGTCAGAAACAAGCGTAGAATCAAATCCACGCCTATTGATTCAATGTACGTAGCTAAAGTAAGATCTGATTCAATAACAGATCTTATTAACTTAACTGTCTGCATTAAATTATTTGGCCGCCCCCTGAAAACCCCAGATAAATGACTGCATCTAGTCTAGATACACCCTTTGGTTTCATACAAATTGCTGCCCAGTGACGGACTGTCCACAAACAGAAACAAACAAGACCAGCGTTTAGAACCAATCGGGGAATGCGATCGATTTAACTGAACATTCATAATAGGTTGTACAAAGTTAAAGTGAGAGCAAGCCTTCTATTGACACTAGGGACCAGGGCCCGTATTTATAAACATTTTAAGAGTTGAAATCAACTCTTAACTGTCAAAAATTACTCCTAACTTTGTAGATTTCCCTTAGACCTATTTATAAAACATTTTACTTTAAGAATTACTCCTAACTTGTTGAAAGTACTCTTATCTTGGTTAACATGGCCGTCCGTGTACGCCGCCTAAGAGTTTAAAACAAGCAGAGATTTCTTAGTGGAGTACAACAATGACGAGTTGATAAGGAGATATCGAATGGACATGGGTGGGATTCTTTTTGTGACAGATTTAGTTTGGTTAGTACCCAAGTCTTACATTTAGTTAAAAGTTACTTAAAGACCCTTTATAAATATTTCTAGAGAGTAACTTTTAACTAAATGTTGTTTAGGAAGTCTTAGAGTAAAAGTTAAGAAAATTCTAAGAATTTTTATAAATACGGCCCCAGGAATCTACAAGTTTTTACGAAAAAAGTTAATAAACTACCCTTATCCTTCTATTGGGGATGCATCATGTAGCTTGGATTATCAATCAAAAATTAGATTTATCTATCAGTTTCGATCCATGCATTGGCCGTGAAAGTTCATCCAGATTTTACGGACGTATTTCCCCTTGTCTGTGATACAGGACAGCTATCTGTGTACACATTGGTGTGCATGTAAAAGATCCCTTGACAGGTGGAATTCTAAAATAAGAGTATGCTGTAGCGTCGATGCTTAGGGAAAATTTCCCATATATCACACTGTATGACGTATGTCCATCTTCATTAGCCCAGTTCGGAGTAAGACGTTAAACCCTATTTTCTCAGTCAGCGCGATAATCAATTAAATGTTTATAATTAATTTGAATAAATTTCAGGCCAGAGGATTGGATGCAACCATATTTCAAAATCCCAAGAAACTGCATTTAACAATTGGAACATTAGTTTTACTGAGTGACCGTGAAATTGAACGAGCGACGGCATTACTGCAGCAATGTTTGGAAGACCTCGTCGAGTAAGTTACAAAAGAATTAAATGAAAAATCACAGAGGGCTAATTTTTGGTTCTGAAAGTTTTTCTGGTCAGTTTCTGGTCAAACTAATCTAATTGAGGATATCAAACCGGGGTGGATACAGGAATTTTTACAGTAGGGGGTATGCCCGGTTCCTGAATGCATCTACAATAGAAGGCTTGATCTCGCCTTAACTACTTACATCTTATTAAGCTCTTTATGTAACACTCTACTAATTTCGGCTCTAAGTTTGATTGGGTATAATATAGACCCAGCCTATGACCAATCAGATTCTTTGGTCTCTTTTAAGCTAAAATGTCTACATGTGATAATCGAGTTTCAAGGTTCAAAGTTCGTCATAGGTCAAAGTTTCTGTGGAGGTCGCGATGTCACAACCTCTGATTGGATGCTACTGTTGACATGTCTGCAGATAATGAAGCTAAAATGTCGGGAATGGCACATTATTGAAGCAACGGTTAGATGTTGTAAAACGTGTGGCCGTTGCTTTAGGAACACACTGTTAAGGAAATCATTTCTAAATTACATAGGCATACAAATTGAACTTTTTAAAGAGATAAATCATTTTTGTAAAGATGAAGATCACATTGTGATTTAATTCATTGATGCAAGACATTCAATTTTTATTATGTAGTTGAGCAGGGTTTGTTGAGGTCATTTTGGCACTAACATGTTTTGATTTATTTCAATCATTTGCTTGCATAGGGAAGGAAACTAGGGATGGAAACCAGAAACCCTGATGGTCTAAAGTAATATTAGGTGTTGATTATTAACATTTTAACATCATGGAAGTCTTTTATAAAAATTTACAATTGTTTTTTTTTCAGACCAATATTAAAGGACAAGAAATTAAGACTGGATGTTCAAGGGTTGGAATATATGAACGATGACCCAAATGCTGTTGATGTTCTTTATGCTAAATTACTGGGTGATCAAGATTTAGATAGGTAGGTTTCTCAGAATGACTGGGTGATCTAGACTTAGACAGGTTTCTTAGAAATACTGGATGATCTAGACTTAGGCAGGTTTCTCAGAATTACTGGGTGATCAAGACTTAGACAGGTAGGTTTCTCAGAATGGTCAGTACATAATCAGGTTGTACGTCAAACTGATTAAAATACAGATCCTATTTCTCAGATCCTATTGCAGTATATCATCCATCAACCCACAATTTCTTGTGAATGCTCTACGTCAAAAGTTATCATCCAGTTGTTTTAAAACAGATATGTTGTTTACATTAGTGAAATGAAGAAGCCTATTTAATTTCAATAATTTCTCCTCATTACGTCTAGAGTTTGACCCTTGTTTTACTTTATTGAACCTTGTGAATGCTGTAACCCAGATCTTTGTGAAATTTATATGCATGATTTAGATTAGTGAAACGAAGAAGCCTATTTAATTTCAGCAATTTCCCTTTATTACGTTGGAATTATGGCCCTTGTTTCACTTTATTGAACCTTGTGATAGAAGGATAAACCGAGGTCGCACGTGCACGTGAAAGAACCTTTGACAGTTGGAATTCGATGTAAGTGTAGGCTATAGTGCTACTGTCTGATCAAATTCTCCTTAATACCACACACTATTTTTTTTACATGTTTATTAGCTGGTCGGTAAACCTCATTGTATGGCGTATACCTGTCTTTATTAGCCCTGTAGGAGCTGGACGGTAGGGTGTTCAACCCTATTTCATTTCATCGTATTTTTTCCCCCCCCAGACTCCAGAGTTTAGTTGATCGAATGGTGGATAAGTTTACGTCTGCTAGTTTAATGAAGCGAGAATACGAACGAGTCAAACTTCATATTACTGTGATTAACACCCTGATGAGGAAAGATCCAACAGGGGTTTCCGTGGCAACCAGTCGACAAGATGGTCAACAAGCTAAAGACAGGGAATCGTTTGATGCTGCTGGTATTATCAGGGTAAGTAGCCATGGTGATTGTTTCTAACGGGGTTGAACATCTGATCTAATGGGTCGTACACATGCTCTTTAGATCACGAGGTCTGTTATTGAGTCAAGTAGCCTGGTTTAGATCATAAGGTCTGTCATTGAAACAAGTTGTGGGGTTTAGATCATAAGGTCTGTCATTGAATCAAGTGGTTGGGTGGTTTTAGATCATGAGGTCTGTTATTGAGTCAAGTGATGGGTTTTAGATCATAAGGTCTTTTATTGAGTCTGGTCATGTTGGATGGCTGAATGATTAGCACATATGCGCTTTATCCATAAAATCTGTCATTGAGTCAACTGGCGCGGTTTCGATTCCTCATTTGTACAGGTCAAGGAGTAGGATAGCCTGTCCGACCTCGTGGGTTTTCTCAGGGTCTTCTAATTTCCTCCCACTGCCAAAGACCTCTAACGCAAGCGATTTATGGAAATAAAATTGAACCATATTATTCCAGAAATGACCTAGTTTGTGTTGAGTGGATGTTCAATCTCATTGTGAGAATTAGTATTTTTTCTTTTCATAAGATTTGTCTCGAGGACTGAATGGAAGCTTCATTCATGTATTTAAGTGTTTGTGGAGGACTGGATGGACATTTGGTGATTATAAATTTGGTGATTATAAATTATATCTTTCAGAAATTTGGTGATTATAAATTTGGAACCCATCATATTGATTCTGTTCATATTTCAAGCCGATCTGCTGTCGGTGCTACGGGCTACTACCAATCGGTGGCTTTTATACAGTTACCATGACAACAAACACCATGACAACGAATACAACTATTTAGCAACAAGGGAGGATCTTTGTAAGATTTGAAAGGGTGACGACAAGAACATCAAGGGTGGCCACAAGAACATCGAGGGTGGCCACAAGAACATCGAGGGTGGCCACAAGAACATCGAGGGTGGCCACAAGAACATCGAGGGTGGCCACAAGAACATCGAGGGTGGCCACAAGAACATCGAGGAATTGGAACGTTGAAAGTGAAGACTATGAAGTACCCATTCTAGATATCAACTGTGAAAGTGAAGACTATGAAGCATCATTCTAGATATCAACAGGGTGAGGTATCAATCTAGATATGTGATAGAATATTATTTATATTTATATTTACATAAAGGTTGTATTGGATTTGATAATAAGTTTAATCTTAGGCTAATACAAATTAATTACCTGTAGTTATTCTGGTCTCTAATCACTACAAATTAATTACCTGTAGTTATTCTGGTCCCTGATCACTACAAATTAATTACCGGTAGTTATTCTTCCTATTCTGGTCTCAGACCACTACTGGTCTTGTTCCCAATAGGAGTGACAAGAGATACCCAGTCTGTTCAAGTACGTTTAAAGCGAGAATTTCATATATTTGAGTTAAATTATAAAAATGTATTAAAATAAAGCCTTGAAATCGATGGTATCTATAAACAGGTCCTACCTTGTTTTAATCCTATAATTCACTATTGACAGTTGAGAAGTTAGCAAACTTATCATTTTCAACTTAAAATTCCATCATGGAGGATAGAAAAACAAGAGGGGTAATTGTGTTATTATTTCTGGGGTCCATGATTTTTAAGAGTGTGAATAATACCCATGATTGTATAAGTTAGTAAGTTGATAACCTATTGAGCAAAAGACATAGAAATAATTATGTTTTCCTTAGAAAATATGAAATTCTCGCTTTAACATGGAGATTGTTCCTTGGGACAATTGCACATTCATTCCACATTGATTGACAGACGTTAATTATTTAAAACTCCCAAAAATTTCTGGTTCACCTTGTGGAGTCATTTCTTGTTTCATTCAAAATTTTGACATTTCCAAAACTAGATCAGTTGCGTTATGTTAAATTAAATTCTTTTTGTAATGTATAGATAACGTGAAAAAAAATGAGCTCTGAACGAAAAAGATGGAAATATTTCTATCTTTTGGTAATATTTGAAGAGTCCAGGTGAAGAACGATCTAAGTCAAATTTTGTTCTACCAGGCCTGGAAATAACAGTTTTAGATGCACCTGACAAAATTAATTTAATTTAAAAATTCATAACAAAACACAACAAAAGGTATATATTATTTTAGAAAGGCCTTGGTTCGACTTGACCCATGTTCCCGATCGTTTTAACTTGAAATTTATTGTTCCACAGAGAGGTTATACAATTTACTATCACATGGCGCCATTAACTGGGGTTCGATGAAGGTTATACAATCTGCTACCACATGGCGCCATTAACTGGGGTTCGATGAAGGTTATACAATCTGCTACCACATGGCGCCATTAACTGGGGTTCGATGAAGCTTATACAATCTGCTACAACATGGCGCCATTAACTGGGGTTCTATGAAAAATTGACTTAGATCATTCTTCCCAGGGCTCTTCATTTATTTCAAAGGTCAAGGACTGTTGCTGCCGATGGGCCATGTTTCAGCCATGTTGCTGCCGATGGGCCATGTTTCAGCTGTTTTTATTTGTTTTGTTTTGTTTTGTTTGTCCAAGTGGCAGCTGTCTTGACTTATCTATGTATAAGACCAGAAAAGTAAATGTTTATATTTTGAATAGTATTAAATTGATGTTATAAGATGCTGTTTGAATGGGGTTTAATAATGATAATAATGATAGATATTTTGAAGCTTGACGCAAGACAGGTTAAGGTTATTAGTATGGGTAACTCATCCATTGCGTTTGAGCCACAGTAATAAGTTGGTTCACTATGGGCTTACTCAAATGAACGTTCCGAAATTGAATTCTCTAAATTCTAAAAATAGTGTCAATCAAGTGAAAAGGAGAATTTCGGAGTACAATGCATGTGCCGACTGCATAAAAAATATCTCAACCAATCATGACAGCTGAAACATATTTGTTACTTAAAATACATCACGATTCTTCTCACACCACCTCAGGTGTCGGGCCTGACAGAACTGTGACTGATCAATTTGGAACGTTCTCTGGACTGTGAAGCGAGCAACCCCTAGGTTACCGGTTCTTTGTGTAAAGTCAAGAAGGTTTCTCTGGATTTTTCCGCGCGCATTTCTCTTGTCACAGACCTTTTTTGTGTGTATTTGCCCCAAAATAGACAGACCCCTTCAAGGAAAAGTGATTTGACGTAAAAGAACCCTTGATAGTTGTTGTTCGACAAAGAGTGCTGCTGTCCAGGCAAAATTCCCTAACAGCTCATTGTATGCCTTATACCCATTTTCATTTGCCCTGTTTACAGAAAAATAAGAAGTTAAACTCAATGTCATTTCATCTGTTACATAAAAATTGATCATTTCATTCACTGCCAGGTTTCCTATTCAGAAATGTAATTTCTCAACCTTGTGGGTTTCCTCCAGGTCCTCCGGTTTCCTCCCACTGCTAAAGACTCCTACGCGCAAGAGTATTATTGAAATGAAATTAAAACCATGTTAGTCCCGAAATGACCTAGTTGTGTTAAACCCCCTGTCTCTCTCCCCCTCAGAAATGTAATGAACTCTTCAACTAACTTATCTGTAGACCTTTAAAATATAACGACTAAATGATTGTAGGTAAAGATATGAGTCGAGGAAGCGTGACTATCAAACAAAATATGAAAACGGCCAAATGGTTAGCATGTGCGCGCTGTAATATAACTTCTGCCATTGAGTGTGGTTTTGATTCCCATGTTGCACCTGTCCAACCTCGTAAACAATATAAGTAGAGGGTTATCACCCTTTAATATCTTATTTATATGTGGAGTGTTGTCATCCTTTAATGTTTCTTCACAATAATTATGAGAACTAAATTGAATGTTCACTAGAGAATCTAAATTCAGATTAGAGAACATTTGTGGAACATCTAGCAGAGAGAGAGAGAGAGAAATGCCCCCTCCCCCTCGGAACATCTAGCAAGGAGGTACATATAGCAGGCATTTACATGTAGATGCATGTTCCTTCTGCTTGGAAACGGGTCACAAGAGTCTCTTCCTACGGGCTCTGGGAAATAAAGTATGTTTTCCTTTTCCAATGTTAGCTCCAAACTACAGAAAAAACCCCAAATATAATATAAAAAATAATAGTTTTAAATTTATCATTTTCCATTCCTGTTTTGTATCTGTGTAGATTGTATTAATTTATAATAATTGAGAAACCATAAAACCATAAAATCACCTTAAGCACTGGCCAAAATAAGACCAGGTAATTCATCAATAAAAACAAGGTGTTAACACGTAGATCAATATCACAGTCATATCTCCCCTTGATTCTCTCCAGGTTATCTCCCCCTTGATTCACCCTTCTGGTTCTGACCACCAATCAATACATAGTAAACCACCACATTCATTACCTCCCCTTGTTTTCCCTTCTGGTGCTGGCCGATTGCTGCCGGCTTTCATTATTTCTGTTTTGTCGTTATTGATTTTTTAAAAAATAATGTTTAACTATTCTATGGTATCCATCTGATTATAAAATCACGATCAAGATATTGGAACCATTACAGTCTCACCTCGGATTTCCCTTCTGGTGCTGGCCGATTGCTGCCGGCTTTCATTATTTCTACATTTATTTCATTCATTACCTCCCCTTGATTTCCCTTCTGGTGCTGGCCGATTGCTGCCGGCTTTCATTATTTCTACATTTATTTCATTCATTACCTCCCCTTGATTTCCCTTCTGGTGCTGGTCGATTGCTGCCGGCTTTCATTATTTCTACATTTATTTCATTCATTACCTCCCCTTGATTTCCCTTCTGGTGCTCGCTGATTGCTGCCGGCTCTCATTATTTCTGTTTTATTGTTATTGAGTTATAATAATGTGTAACTATTATATGGTACCCATCTGATGTAAACTCTGTTGTCTTCATCTGTTGATAAATAATATGTAGCTAGGTTATTATATCACGAATAAGATATTGGAACTATTACATTACAGTCTTATCCTCTGTTTTCCCTTCTGGTGCTGACCTTGTATATGAATTCTATTTATTGAGTCATATACATATATTAATAAATTTCTACCATTATATAATTCTCTATAAAGTACTCCACATTTTCTTTGGAATTGGTTGTCATCATAGTATGCAAATAGAATGTTTTTTTCCTGATATCATAAGAATATTCATGGTAATACTGCAACATTTATCAGAATAATCTTCAATGTTATAATAATCATCAGTATCTACACCAATGTATTTAGGGTGTCTGTCTTGTCAAATTTCCTCTGTCTATTCTTTTATTTATTTTCTGCAACAAGTCACTGTTGAAGTTCTGCCGTTTGAGATTAATCATGAGATAGTTTTAATCAATAGTTTACGTAAAATTAGAGGTTGTTTCGCGCGGCCGATGTCGTTATTTATCCTGGTCTGTAGATACAACGGGTGAACACATACCATTATTTTCACATGAGTCAGGTAGACACACAACAGGTGAACACTTACCATTATTTTTACATGGATCCGGTACACACAAAGGGTGAACACTTACCATTATTTTCACATGGATTAGGTTGACATGCATCCACTAGTGGTATTATCTTTTCTTAAAATACGTAAACAATATAAAAAATTTATAGAAAAAAACCAATATTGTAATAATACAGACATACAATAGGTGAACACCTTCCATTATTTTTAAATGGATCAGGTTGACATGCATCAACTAGTGATATTATCTTTCTTAAAATACGTAAACAATAAAAAAAATTATAGAAAAAAAAAAACAATATTGTAATAATAAAAAATTGTATGTGTTCATGGCAATATTGTTATCATTTACGGATGTACAATATTATATTTGTTTTAACCAAGAACTTACTAGCAGTTGCTATGGAGATGATGTTCAATATTATATTTGTTTTAAGCAAGAACTTACTAGCAGTTGCTATGGAGATGATGTTCAATAATAGCACTAAAAGTTAGTGTTGTCATTTTTACTGTCTTTTCATTCTTCTATTTATTATTTCTGGATGTAAAATAAACTAGCAGGTGCTATGGAGATGATGTTCCATAATTCTTTTATCATCTGTTATAATCATTTCTGGATGTATAAAACAATATGTGTTTTAACATAGAACTCACTAGCAGGTGCTATGGAGATAATGTTCCATTATTCTTACATGGGTTGGCATACATCAACTAGAATTAAATAAAATATAGCATCTATTGTTATACCACCCTTCTCTAGCAGCTATACGTAAAGCTTCCATCTTGACATATAACACCCCCCCACCTGTCTATTGTTATACAACCCTTCTCTAGCAGCTATAGGTAAAGCTTGCTTCTTATCTTGTCATGATATGACAACCCCCACCCCCGTCTAGCAGCTATACGTAAAGCTTGCTTCTTATCTTGTCATGATATGACAACCCCCACCCCCGTCTAGCAGCTATACGTAAAGCTTGCTTCTTATCTTGTCATGATATGACAACCCGCACCCCCCACCCCCGTCTAGCAGCTATACGTAAAGCTTGCTTCTTATCTTGTCATGATATGACAACCCGCACCCCCCACCCCCGTCTAGCAGCTATACGTAAAGCTTGCTTCTTATCTTGTCATGATATGACAACCCGCACCCCCCACCCCCGTCTAGCAGCTATACGTAAAGCAACCATCTTCTCTTGACTTGATAATATTCCTAACACGTCCTCTATATTTCCATCATGATAATATTCCTACGACCTCCTGTATATTTCCATCTCTATCAGCTTGACGTAGTTTAATCACCAACCTATAACTAGCACGAACCCCAGATTCTGACTTCTTCACATTCTGTCTCCCCCCAAATACGATCCCGGTGTAATAAACTATCACCATGTTTATCCTTAATATGTAACATGGAACCAGCAGAGGCGAGTAATTTCACCTTCTCTACTGTGTTAATCTAAAACTAGCATGTACCCCAGATCTGACTGTTCTTGGGTCAAGGGTTCATCATTAGTTTGTTCAGCACCCATCTCTCCTATTGGTGACTGGATGGACGGATGTGCCTAATTTTCCTCCAACTTTTCACGAGTTGTTAAATAATAATTGGCTGATCATTCGGGGCGCTATGGAGGCGATATTTAATAATAGCAGTAAAAGTAACTGCACTAATTTTTAAAAAATCATAATAGCTAATAACCGCATCCTTTAGGTTCCAGGGAATTGACGACGGGAATACTGCCTACTAGACTGGCCCAGTCTCTTCTATATGAAGAAATAAGATGAATATATTGTTGGCTTAAAATTATAATATATAAAGAAAGAACTCAATAACATGTATTTATTTTAAAGAAGTTGTTTAATATTACTAACATAAACTGGTTTGGTTTCAACTCCAATATGGTTGTCCACATAAATCAGATCTTGAATCTTGACATGATAAAATTCCTACCACTTCCCTGTATATTTCCGTCATGATAATATTTCTACCACTTCCTGTATATTTCCGTCATGATAATATTCCTACCATAATAATGGTGTTGTATAATCATCACCTCTACCATCTTTATCAAGGCCTTGATCTAGTAGATATTGTACACAGTCTATTGTACCATACGGACAAGCCCAGTCTAATAAACTACGACCATCTTTATCCTTAACAATATAACATCTAACATGTTAAGGATGAAGATTCTTGTCGGTATACAGTCTATTGTACTAAACTGACAAGCCCGGTGTAATAAACTACGACCATGTTTATCCTTAATATGTAACATGGCACCAACAGAGTCGAGTAATTTCACCTTCTCTACTGGGTTAATCTAAAACTAGCGTGTACCCCAGATTCTGACTGTTCTTGAATGAAGGGTCCATCATTAGTTTGTTCAGCACCAATCTCTCCTATTGGTGACTGGATGGACGGATGTGCCCACTTTTTCCTCCCAACTTTTCACGAGTTGTTAAATATTGATTGGCTGATCGAAAGCCTTCTTACGAGTTCTTTCTATCGTGGAATTATCTTTTCTTAAAAGTGGATATGAAAATACGTAAAAAAAATAAACAGTTTTATAGTGAAAAAAAACAATATTATAATAACAAAAAATTGTAGTGTTATAGATATACAATATTACATGTGTATTAACCTAGAACTTACTAGCAGGTGCTATGGAGATGATGTTCAATATTATATTTGTTTTAACCTAGAAGTTACTAGCAGTTGCTACGGAGATAATGTTCAATAACAGCAGTAGTAAAAGTAACAGTTGCTATGGAGATGATGTTCAATAATATGGATATTGGTTCACCATCCTGGTGATAAGTGTTCCTCTGGTCTAAAAATCGTAAAAATAAATCGTATCCAGTGTCGTACATCTTGTTATAAATGTGATTAATAAAGACGAATGATGATAGCTTTTATAAGCTTGAATCAACTTGAAGGAAGCATGGCAAAAACCATAAGTGAAAGACGGCGGAAGGTCAAGGACGCAAATAGCGCCACCTGAAGTACTTCCGTCAATAACAAAACGGAAGTAGAAATATTAAAACAACGATCAATAATTATCACACATCTACCGACAAATAGATCCGATGTGGTATAACAAGCTCTTCTTTTTTTTAAAATTGCCAGCAAAACTTGTCCCCCGCTTGTATCGTCCAAAGTCCTAATTGTTCAACCTGATCACCAGTCAGTTGGGCGAGATTGACTGTCCTCCACTTGACAACCTCTGGGCATGTTTTCTCTGTCCCTCCCCTTGACAGCCTCTGGGCGTGTTTTCTCTGTCCCTCCCCTTGACAGCCTCTGGGCGTGTTTTCTCTGTCCCCCCCTTGACAGCCTCTGGGCGTGTTTTCTCCGTGTTTTCTCCGTCAGATGAAGAAGACATCTGGAATAACAATTAGAAACGAAATGAAGTCAAATGGTTGACGTAGGTTTACAGTTAAAGTTGTTTTAACCGGAAATCGTCCCTACATTACTAAAACAGAAAATACTTTACTATAAAAGATTTAATTTACACTAACCTGCCATACCCTGACATTGTGACACATTCTAACCTAGAGTCACCAAATACTAATGGCGGCGAAAGGCAATATAATTGTATCTCTCGTGGGAAGTTTAATTCGGTAAAATGAAAAGTTATTGACCGATTTCGCTGAAATTTGGTGTGAGGTCATTGTTAGCCGACATGGACACCCCTGAAAATTTCAAGTCTCTATGACCCCGGAAACTGGTAGAGGTACGATACTGAAATAGAACCGAAATTACTAGCAGTTGCTACGGAGATAATGTTCAATAATAGCAGTAGTAAAAGTAACAGTTGCTATGGAGATGATGTTCAATAATATGGATATTATTACATGTGAATTCTACAATTAACAATAGTGTGATCTCAGTGTTGGTCATCATTACGTGGAGCAGCATCAGGGTGTTCGCGGTATGACGGAACGACTGCTCACAAGTCACCATACTCAATGCCTCCTGAAATTCTCGAAGTTTCAGACATGTACCTGTAAGACATTATGATACCATGCGAGTCCTTTGTGGTGGCGCTTGTTGCAGACAATATTTTTTTCTCCGCAAGGTCCACATCTCCCATATTGGTGTTTTTTTTGGGGGGGGGGTTTAGATTTTACATTTTTTTATTGACTTTAAGATACAAAAAAGACATGTACCTGTAAGACATTATGATACCATGCGAGTCCTTTGTGGTGGCGCTTGTAGCAGACAATATTTTTTTCTCCGCAAGGTCCACATCTCCCATATTGGTGGGGGTTTTTTTTTGGGGGGGGGGTTAGATTTTACATTTTTTTTATTGACTTTAAGATACAAAAAAGAACTAAGAAAGTTAATGTAAAAATTATGTAGATTTTGGTGGTTTTTTTTCAAGTTCCAAATGTGACATCTGTTTTAAAACAATGGGTAGTAATGCGTAGATATAACGTCTGGCCAACAGAAGTAATATAGGGGTTTTTTTTCAGCTGTAATAAAAAAAACCCCCAAAACTTGCCCCAACGTGCGGGTTTATTTCCCTCTACACTGACCTGTAATTGTAAATAAGCAAAATATTCACAAAGCACAGTAGGACGTTAAACCCCATTTCCTTTCATTTCACAAAGCTTACCCCTAACCCTGATGCTGCCCCTGCACGTCCCCAAGTTTATTCAAGCCATCTTTAAGTGGAATAAATCTCTGTACCTTCCTCTTATTCAAGCCATCTTTAAACATAGTAAATCCAATGATACACAGATGAAGAGCTGTGTAACCATGGTTATTCTGTGTAACCATGGTTATTTGGTGCCCTTAGACAGAAAGTGTATGGGTTTTCTATCCATCCACACCATATCCGTTAGGTTACCTCGGCAACGAAAATCACTGTCTCCACGACGTTTCATTTTCTTTTTCTTTAGATCGTTAGGAAAATGCTTGCAGTTTATTATAACTGTACCCACTGCATTCGTCTTTGAATTGTTTTCAGGTGGTGAAACAGTGTCACACAATTATAGAATCTGTCCATCATGAGTGTGTGCCCTTTTCCTTGTACACCGGCACCGAGTAGGAGGCGTGTCACAACGTTTCTAACAGCTCCGATTATTGGTTGGTTATATTTGAGATTGAACTAATACTGGTATAGGATTTAGAAAATAATTTAAGAAATGAGGAAAATTTGAAAAAGTAAGAAATTTGTTAGGAAAAAGGCATTTTTCTTTCTTCATTTTCTTATGTGTTTAAAATTGGCTCCTTCAGGGACATTAATTACACATTAATCTTCATCCCAAGAACTAGAAAGTTCTTCTTCATTTACAACAGAGGGGATATTGGGTTCTTTATTCCATTTACTACATTTTTCTTTCAAATGGCCATGTTTGCCGCAATTATAACATTTAAGATAATTAGCATTACAGTATGATTCTAAATGACCATCTCTTCCACAAATTTTGCATTCATTTTCTTGAGCCAGTGAAGACTTGCAATATCGGTGTGCTTTTTTACCACGCTTTTTACAGATTTTCTTAGTTGTCCTAAATCAGGGGGGGTTGGGATGGTCAAATGGTCTAGAGTGTCGCATCAAGTATTTTTGAGCTAATTCTGCTATTATCTGTACAATCATATTACATGTATATTCTACTACATTGGTTATTACCTTACAATTTAATAAATTCTTGCCTACATCTCAACAAGTCATTGCTACCGAAGTCGAGTTAAAAATGTCTAAGATTATTTTATTCTGGAATATCCAAGCTTTCTTGCTTCAGTTGCTCAGTTGGTGTGAAGCCCCTTTTACATCTTATTACTACATCCTCTTGGTATGCCCAATGATGTAATGGCATATCTTATTACTACACCCTCTTGGTATGCCCAATGCTGTAATCGCATGTGCTCCAAGAGTGCTTTAATATTACTGGTGCAGATGACAGCAAATTTTGCTCTTTTTTCTACTTTTTTACCTGCCAGAAGTGTTAATTTCTCACCCTGGCTTATCTGCGAATGTTTTTTTGTCGTGAAAGTTTTAGTAGTAACCTGGTTCAGCTTTTCTTGCTGTTCAGGCCAAGATGGTGTCAGACCAAGATGGCGTGACTTTCGGTGTTTCATCTCTACTTGTAGATGGTGAAACGTGCGTTGAAGTAACGTTGCAGATGCAGTTAATTGTCTTCTTTTCTCAATTGGACTAATTATCCCCCTTTGTTAACTTTTCTTTCCCGACCGACTTTCTTTGATTTTTGAAGATGGATAGAAGGAAGTCCCTCATGCATCTTGAATTCATGAGCCACAATTGGGCTTTCTACGTTTCCAATACCATGTAAAATTGGTGATGACAGCTCTTTTCGGAGCTGACTTGCTTGTTTAGAATTTTCGGCCTTAAGGCAACCATTTTCTTTTCTCAGGGTATCATTTTCAACCTGAAGACCAGCTACTTGTAGTGACTTGTGTTTGTAGTAGCATGGCTTCCTTACCCTCCTTGGTTTCAAGACGTAAAGCATGGCTTCCTCACCCTCCTTGGTTTCAAGACGTAAAGCATGGCTTCCTCACCCTCCTTGGTTTCAAGACGTAAAGCATGGCTTCCTTACCCTCCTTGGTTTCAAGACGTAAAGTTGTGTCATGAATCATTGTTGCATTGTAGTCAACTTAATTGATAAGATCTTGAAATAAGTCCTCAACAGAAGTCTTTCCAGTTTCATTTTTCACTTCTGTCTGTGCCATATCACTAGTAGTGGGCTCAGTAATATTTTCTGCTGCCTGAGCATTCTCAGACAATTCATTATCGATGGATTTGGTTCCAGGTTAGAGACAGGGTTCATCGCAGAGATCGAATTGGCTGTCATAAAACTGTGCAGCCTTGAAACCAAATGACGAGTATAAGTCCATAACGGACGACATGTAAGAGAATAAACTTAATGCCGCATGGGGGGGGGGGGGCGCTGGATGTAAACATTCATAAAGATAAGAAATGGCCGACGCCACTGCTCGAAGCTGATTTGTTTCTGCTTTGGCACAGACAATATGCGGAAAGTAGACGTATCGTCAACCTCCATGATATTAAGGGACATTGCAGGAGTCGTGTAACCAGGTAACAAGGTTGAAAAGTCAACATACTTGTCAGACAAAATGTCAGACTTAATTTTGTCCGATAAATGGCTTGATATGGGAGCACATCAATTCGCATTGATTGACATTTGTACAACGTCATTTGCACTACCTTGTCCGGGTGGAAATATATCATTCGCCTGTATAAAAAAAAACAGACGGCCCTGTTGACACATGGGGTTTATGCAAATCCTGGTCTGTTGGTGGTGATGGATCTGTCAACGGCTCTGTCTGGTGTGCCGGTTGGGGTTGCTGGGACTGTTTGAGCTTTCAACACCAAACCATGCTGCACCAGTTTCCTCATCAGGATGTCTGTCAATCTATCCTCCGCTGTTGTCATGGAAGGATGGGACTCAATCGGGTCCTGTTCAGCGTCACTGGAGGGACATGGACTGGCTTTTCGTTTACGCATGTTTCTGAATCATTGTTGCATTGTACTCAACTTTATTGATAAGAACTTCCAATAAGTCCTTAACAGAAGTCTTTCCAGTTTCATTTTTCACTTCTGTCTGTTCCATATCACTAGTAGTGGACTCAGTATTATTTTCTGCTGCCTGAGCATTCTCAGACGTTTCATTATCAATTTCCATTAACAATTCTGAAAGTATAAAAATATTTACATTTTTTTAATATCAGAATATAAAGCCAGATTGGTTTCTTGTAAAAACTCATTCCCCTGTGAAAATACACACTGAAATTTCAATAAAATTTTGACCAAATCTCTCACTGAAATTTCACTGATCTCAATACTAATTACTATTTCAAAGTCTTTATTTTTATTAACATGCCTTCTGAAAAAAAAAACTCCAAATAATTACAATATTACTTTTTTTCCCTTAAAATTTCTGTCTTCTAAAAAAAAATTTTCTTCTAGAGTGTTGTCCTTTTCTTCAATGATAATAAAAATATACGGCCTGAAATGACACAATCAAAATAATATTAAATAAAGATAGGCATGTGCCATGCAGTGTGCTGTTAGATCATTCAGCAGTTTCAAAATTATTCTGTCAAAAACTGAAATTTCAGTATCATTTTCTCTGGGGTAATATTAGCTTGAAAAAACATATTCCTCCAAAGACAAAATGAAATGGGTTTTAACGTCCTACTGTCTTAAAAGATGAGCCAACTTCCAAATTTTGCACAAGGGAGACATTCCTCACAATAGTTACAACACCGGCCATGGTGAATTGACGGAATGTCGCGATTATAAATTTGATGATGGTTTATTTTTAGAGACCCTGAGAAGGCCCCACTTGCTAGGATAAGGGTTATGGTTTAGTTTGGTCCCAAAATTCTAACTTCAAAGTGATTAACACGTGAGGAATGTCTCCCCGACGACCAACTCCCAACTTCCTACATATTCAGTTATATAGACAGAAATATAAGAGAGAAACGGAGAGAAATCAGAAAAAGATGACTTCTTTCATCAGATCCTTTCATTTCTTGATACCCGTTTTTGACCTTGCAACCCCAGATTAATTGTATGTATATTTGCAACAGAATTGTAATTAATAATAAATACCTTACTATATATTTAAAATAACCTACCAAAGTTCCCGGAATGTAATCAATCCTCGGCAGAGCATCTGCCTGCCACAAACGGTTCCCGGCATTTGATTTTGAACACGCATGGTTCTGGTTTTGTCAAATTTTAGATCCGATCCGATAAGACGGAAAACGAACTAACCTTTTCAACAATTAAATTAAGCCCCAGATTGTATGTATATTTGCAAGAAAATGGTAATTAATAATAAATACCTTACTATATAAAAAAAATACCAAATTCTACGGAATATGATTAATCCATAGCAGACAAACTGCAAACAAACGTGAATTGTTTGAACATAGTCTCTATCATCCAGACAAAATATTCACAAAGCTTGCCAAAACCCTAATGCTGCCCCTGCATGTCCCCAGTCCCCAAGTTTATTCAAGCCGTCTTTAAATAGAGTAAATCTCTGCACCTTCCTCTTATTCAAGCCATCTTTAAACATGGTAAATCCTATGATACACAGATGAAGAGCTGTGTAACCATGGTTATTCTAAGATGAATACCGGTACTTTGAATTGCAATTTGACGAGTTTAACTTAAATTGATAATCAGTCTCTTCCGAATAATGGTGGACCTTTTAGTTTTCACCACATATAGGCTACTCTTTTCTTTCGGCCTGTATCTTTCTTTTGCATCTTGATCTCAATTCTGGTGGACAGTTCTTTTTGAATATCACTAGCAAAAGTCTGGGCCCGCTTTTTCAGCTGCCTTGCTTCATGTACACTAGCTTTAACAATACTCTCTGCCTTTGAATAGGACATCAGGTATTTCACTGTCTGGTTCTTTTTTAAGCGGATCTTACTAGATATAAATATTAAAGTGGCTCTAGGTTCCCTTGCTAAACATCCCCATGACTTCTTCTGCGTCCATATTGTGAGTACGTGCAGAAGACGTCGTCTCCCTGAGATTGGCATCGATGTTCATATCGAAGTAGCTCTGGAATTGTTTCTTTTTAACTCCCAAGGTCGCTTCAAGGATTGCCTTAAACTTTGCAGAGAACCCCTCTGGGTCAGAGGTATACCAGAGTTTGTCATCCGACGCATAAAAACAATATGGTTTCCAAAGAAGTCAAAGGGGACATCATTGATGGAGATTTGGTCCTTAGCAGCACAGGTCGTACAGCTTTATTTCCTTGAAGGCTTCTAGGTGTTGCAGCTGAGTTTCAGCATTGCGATAGAATGACTTCATCCATGGGCCAGAATTAGTACCTTGCCAAACACACCATGAACTGGCCACACTCACCTTGCGTGAACTGCTGGAGGGTTTCAACAGCAAATTCCCTGATCTCCTCCAGCTTATCCTCAATGACTAGTTGTAGATTCTCCATCTGCTAACATACAGGTTAATACCACAATCAATGGGATGTTTGTGATACACTATTTTATGGTTTACTGAATGGGATGGCTGTGGTATATGTCATTTCATAACACGCTGAATAAATGAGATGTTTGGAGATCCTTTTAGAATCCTATCACATTTTGCCACGGCCTTCTATCACTGCTAATTTCAGCTGTCACCTCCCAACTCGTCCTCGGCTTCAAGTGCCCAGATGTTTTCATCTCCCTCTCACACAAAGTACTTAAACTGTTTTACAACTGGCATCATCACCAGCTCCAGTGTAGGTTTGAACATCGCCACAGATGTTGCCATTACATCCTCCTCCTCCTCCAGCACAAAGTACTTAAACTGTTTTTACAACTGGCATCATCACCAGTTCCAGTGTAGGTTTGATCATCACCACAGACATTGCCATTACATGATCCTCCTTCTCCATCATCACTTGTTGGGTAGATTTGATCATCAAGACAGACATTGATCGGTTCGATCTTGTCAGCTTGTCATTATCTCTTCCTCCCATACCGTCTGCTTGCCCTTTCTATCTTCAAAGTCCTTCAGCCTTCTGTCTACACTCTCCACTTTCGCCACCACATTCTGCACGCTGGCCACTACAGCGGATACGGGCGGCCAAGTCGGCGTGTAGATCGTCTACGTTGACGGGGATACGACCATCTTTCTTTTCTTTTTTCTGGGGGGTCGAGGTGCCGCTTGGCCCGGCAACATCCATATCCATATCCATTCTCATCTCCTCCTCCTCTACCGGTACACTTCTTTCTCCTTCCTTCTCCTTCTGATGGCCCTTCCTCTCCTCAAACTCCTTCATTCTCCTCTCTACATCTTCCATTTTAGACACCACACTCGCAACGCTGGCCTTTACCGCATCTTTGTCTTCCAGCTCCTTCACCCGCCTTGCCAAACCGTCGACCAAGGTCAGGACACTACTCATGCTGGACACAACAAACTCCCGCAACGCCTCGAACCGACCCTCTAAGCTCTCAAACAACATGGTCTCGGCGGCACCCTCATCTTCCATACTGCTTACCCTATCCATTTTTTCTGAAATATAGAAACGAAATAATATGAAATACACTGGACTTACTTACTTACTGAGCCAACGTGGCTCACTACATCACAAGTACATTTTACCGGTACACTTCTTTCTCCTTCTCCTTCCTTCTCCTTCTGATGACCCTTCCTATCCTCAAACTCCTTCATCCTTCTCTCTACACCTTCCAGT
This sequence comes from Patella pellucida, assembly GCA_917208275.1. Taxonomy (NCBI): domain Eukaryota; kingdom Metazoa; phylum Mollusca; class Gastropoda; family Patellidae; genus Patella; species Patella pellucida. The sequence continues at coordinate 86,847,485 of OU795038.1, read as the reverse complement.
TTCGACACCACATTCGCAACGCTGGCCATTACAGCATCTCTATCTTCCAATTCCTTCAGCCTTTTTGCCAAACTGTCGACCGTGGCCCAGACACTACTCATGCTGGCCACCACAAACTCCCGCAACCCCTCGAAACGACCCTCTAAACTCTCAAGCATGGCCTCGGCGACACCCTCATTATTTAAACATTAGTATGGTTTGAGAAAATATTTTAAAATTTTAACATTTCAACATTAATATGGTTAAAAAAGTAATTATAAAAACTTCAAGCTGCGCTGGCACATGAACGAGTCACGTGATTCAGCGGAAAAAAACCAGGGTGACGGGGTTACTGTGATACAGCACCAGTCTCAAAATCACATAAATCCAAATCCTTGTGGACAACAATAATTAGTAAACACACAGAGCAACATAAAACATAAGGCGCTCTGTATCTTCTTATACAAGCCATCTTTAAACAATATGGTTTCCAAAGAAGTCAAAGGGGACATCTGCAGTAAATGTTACCAAGTACTTAAACTGTGTTTACATCTGGCTTCATCACCAGTTCCAGTGTAGGTTTGAACATCGCCACAGACGTTGCCGGTAATCCTCCTCCTTCTCCAGCACAAACCAGGTGGTGAAATTGTCACAAAATTATAAAATCTGTCCATGAGCGTGTGCCCCTTTTCTTGTGCATAGGTACCGAGTAGGTGGCGTGTCACAACGTTTCCGACGGCTCCAAGCTCTGGCTGCTGCATTACCCGAATTCTCCGTCACACAACATAAATGATTTTACGCCCAACTTCATGGGCTTATGTAAGATATACTGCTTGATTGAAAGTCTGTTTTTTGATGGTATCATCCTCTCGTCAAGGCTCAGGAATTTATGGGGTTTATAATATAGCCGCGACTTTTGCATAAGATCATTTAGGAACGGCCTCACTTTATAAATCTTTTTCTCTCTCTCTCACTGGACAAGAACCATGGTTGTGTTGATGAGTATACCATGTCACTCTAACAAATCCTCGTCCATAAAGAATTTTATTTAACAATAAAGTGAAAATGAATAATAAAAGTTACCAAAACTATAAATTAATATTTTTCTGAATTTTTTTTGCGAAAGTTGTTTCTTGTACCGTGATACAGCACCAGTCCAAAAATCACATAAATCCAAATCCTTGTTGACCACGATAATTAGTAAAAATCCAGAGCAACATTAAACATGTGTTGCCCTTATAAGGCGCTCTGTATCTTCTTATACAAGCCATCTTTAAATAGAGTAAATCTCTGTACCTTCCTCTTATTCAAGCCATCTTTAAACATAGTAAATCCAGATGAAGAGCTGTGTAACCATGGTTATTCTAAGATGAAGAGCTGTGTAACCAGGGTTACGAATATTGTGTGCTTTCAGTTTTTCACTTAAATAACTTTCCAATCCTCTGTCAGTAAATCAGAGATAATCTGAAGTCTTATGAAGAATTGCCTCTGTCAATGAAACACACCATTTGAATCTGACCAATCGGTTATAAAAGACTTCAATTACTCTTTAAAAGCAGTAACTTCCAATTCATGTCTGGCTTCAATGGCATCAAAAGGGACTGGTATTTCTCACAAAGAGTACCAGCCAAGCATCATATTGATTCTTTCCGCTAATGAGAGAGAAGGCGCTCTAAATTTAGATACCTAGGAGTGGCGCTAGTGTAAAAAGTTTTTTACTGTTCTCAGGTATTTTACATGCTCAACCACGTATTCTTCGATGGTGAGAATTTAGTCTGCCGTCTCATCCATTATCTTGCTGCTTTTCCCGTCAGTTGCAAAAGCCAAAGTGCAGACATTTCTTATGGACCCTCTAGAGTTCAAATTTTTTATCTGATTTAGATGAAACTTTTAAATACGTTTAGGTTCTTGTAAATATGCACACATATCGGACAATAACTTCCCAGATTATGACCTGATTGGATGAAAAATCGCTTGTTTTTATGAGCATGTTCTGTCAATCTCTTGACTTCTTTCGTTATGTTTTGGTGATCAATTTTCACGAAATTTTACTCTTTTTATACGCCCACATTTTGATTACCCAAATACTTAACAGTTTAAGTGTTACCTTGACGACAACTGTGGTGTAGTAAACTACTATTATAGTTATCTACTGTTTCAGTGTTACCTTGACGACAAGCATCGTGTAGTAAACTACTGTTATAGTTATCTTCTGTTTCAGTGTTACCTTGGTGACAAGCATCGTGTAGTAAACTACTATTATAGTTATCTACTGTTTCAGTGTTACCTTGGTGACAGTGTGGTGTAGTAAACTACTGTTATAGTTATCTACTGTTTCAGTGTTACCTTGACGACAACTGTGGTGTAGTAAACTACTATTATAGTTATCTACTGTATCAGTGTTACCTTGACGACAAGCATCGTGTAGTAAACTACTATTATAGTTATCTTCTGTTTCCATCTCCCCACCATTTGATGATTGATATCATCACCAGTTTATCGACATGGTTAGTCTCTGTATCAAAGCTATCTTCCGAATCAGAGCTATCTTCCGAATCAGAGCTATCTTCCGTATCAAAGCTATCTTCCGTATCAGAGCTATCTTCCGAATCAGAGCTATCTTCCGAATCAGAGCTATCTTCCGTATCAGAGCTATCTTCCGTATCAAAGCTATCTTCCGTATCAGAGCTATCTTCCGTATCAGAGCTATCTTCCGAATCAGAGCTATCTTCCGTATCGGAGCTATCTTCCGAATCGGAGCTATCTTCCGTATCGGAGCTATCTTCCGTATCGGAGCTATCTTCCGAATCGGAGCTATCTTCCGTATCGGAGCTATCTTCCGAATCAGAGCTATCTTCCGAATCGGTGCTACCTTCCGTATCAGAGCTATCTTCCGAATCAGAGCTATCTTCCGAATCAGTGTTATCTACTGTATCAGTGCTATCTACTGTATCAGAGCTATCTTCCGAATCGGAGCTATCTTCCGAATCAGAGCTATCTTGGTGTAGTAAACTACTGTTATAGTTATCTTCTGTTTCCATCTCCCAACCATTTGATGATGATAACATCAGTTTATCGACAGGGCTAGTCTTTGTATCACCAGTCTGGCAATAATCTAAAGGTGGTCCTCTGTCTCTGTTTTATCTTATAATAATCTAAAGGTGATTCTCTATATCATCAATATTGCAATAATCTCAAGGTGATTCTCTATATCATCAGTCTTATAAAGCCGATTTATATTTATAAGCCTTTGGCTTGTTTCGGTATCCCGTGAATAAAATATTGTTTTAAAAAAAAAAAAAGTCTAAAGGTGATTCCTTGTATCATCTGTCTTGTAATTATCTAAAGATGATTCTCTGTTTTTATTTTTACTGTTGATATTGCCACCTATTCCTAGAAAATATTCTACTGATTCTAGTATACCATAAAAACATGCCCGATGTAATATATTATTATTATAACTATCTCTATCATCTATATTACCCGCCTTAGTAAGAATCAGTTTTAGTTGAACTGTTATATCCTCCTCTACTGTGTATATCTATACCTTGTTGCAATAATCTCAAGGTGGTCCTCTGTTTTACTGTTGATATTAACACCTATTCCTAGAATATATTATACTGATTCTGGTATACCATAAAAACATGCCCGATGTAATATATTATTATTATTATAACTATCTCTATCATCTATATTACCCCCCTTAGTATATTATACTGCTTCTTGTATACCATAAAAACTTGCCCGATGTAATATATTATTATTATAACTATCTCTATCATCTATATTACCCCCCTTAGTAAGAATCAGTTTTAGTTTAGCTACAGGTTCTATTTGAGAGTAACTACAGTATAATATAGGTGACCTGTTATGTTGTCCTCTTCTGTGTATATCCATACCATGTTCTAATATAAAGACTACTGATTCTAGTATACTAAATATACTGTTATATTGTCCTCCTACTGATTCTAGTATCTATTGTCCTCCTACTGATTCTAGTATCTATACCATGTTCTAATATATAGACTACTGATTCTAGTATACAAAATGAACTTGCCCAGTGTAATATAATTCTATTATAACTATCTCTATCATCTATATTACCTCAACTTAGTAATGAACTTGCCCGGTGTAATATGATTCTATTATAACTATCTCTATCATCTATATTACCTCACCTTAGTAATGAACTTGCCCGGTGTAATATGATTCTATTATAACTATCTCCATCATCTAGTCAATATAGAACTTGACAACAAACAAACAGTGCCACTTCAAATAAAGCTTCAGTCCTTTGACTGTAGATCAAGTGTTAAGAGAAGAACTGTTGAGTCATCTGATTCCCTTTCTTTATCAGATTCTTTTTGTTTACGTCCATCCTCTTTTCTATTAATGTGAATATCATACTTTTCTTCTTCTATATTTTTGTTCTCGAATGCACAACAAATGTCACATTGGTCTTTCTTCGGAGAAAATAACGAAAGATTTAATTCGTCAAAAAACCTGTTAAACAGTTTCTGACCAGCAGCTGGGTAGTTATGTGTTTAACAGTTGGCCTCATGGACTCTATATAGCTTGGGTAACTCTATATAGCTTGGGTAACTCTATATAGCTTGGGTAACTCTATATAGCTTGGGTAACTCTATATAGCTCAGGTAACTCTATATAGCTCAGGTAACTCTATATAGCTCAGCAAATGAACTCTAGGTAACTCTGGTTTTTTTCCTGCCTGAGTACCAGTACCAGTACAGGTTCTAGGTAACTCTGTATGTTTCATTACTGCTTGAGTACTAGCAAGGTGTCAGTTATAACATGGGGTTGATCAGTATACATTGTTTCCAACCAAGTTCGTTCCTGCCCTACCCCGTCTTGTTGCCGCCTTAGAATTTTTCATTTAATTCAAGGGGCACAACCTTGTGTGTCTTTTTGCCCTTGCTGGTACCGATCTGTGTTTTCCTTCCTAAATTCCAGGTAATTCATCAATAAAAAAATGATAAAAAGCTTCATTTGGGTTTGGTCGAGTACATTTATTACATGTCTGTAAATATATATTAATTACTGCTGATTCTTGTCTTGTTTACTGGCCACACTCACCTTGCAGCAGCTTCTTCTAGCCCCTCCAAGTTCGTCCTCAACTCTCCCACCTCTCTCTTGGTCCCCCGACTCTCCTCAATCAATTCTTCCACCCTGGTCGTAACAAATTCGAAACGCCCTAGGGCGTTGTCCAGAGATTTTCTGAACTGCTGGAGGGTCTCAACGACATAGTCCCTGATCCCCTCCAGCTTAGCCTCCATAACAAGCTGTAGCTCTTCCATCTGCAAATACATTTTGATACCACAATCAATGGGATGTTTTGGATACACAGTTTGATACCACAATCTATGGGATGTTTGGCTGAATAAATGGGATCTTTGCAGATCCTATCAGAATCCTATCACAATCTATGTTACGTTTGTGTTTAACCATTTAGTTAGTCAGTAGTACACTATTCTATACCTGTCTCAATGGGGGCTCATACCACACAGGATGTGAGGTTTGTGATTTCACACCCGAACGGATCTCACCTTTCGAAAGATGGATTTGGCAGGGGCAGGGGTTGGGGGTTACATTTGGGGGGTAAGAAATCGCGGTGCATAAATTGGATGTTTGCAGATCCTTTCAGAATCATATCACAACTGACTTACTTCTGTTCTATCGGCTAGAACAACATGGCACTGTTGATATTTTTCCAGTCATACTCTTTAACACAGTCTTGTGGATCGGTCAACGTGATTAGTCTGTGATATATACTCTCTTCAAAACAAAGAAAACTTTATGGAAATCAGATGTAATTGATCCCGCCTAGTCTTCTGGTGTCCATAATAATGACCTCTCGCTTGTTGATGCCCTTTGATGGTTTCTTGTTGTCCAACAACATTGACAGACCTCCTCCTCCTGTCTCATGGATGTTTGTTGTCCATTGTACTGAAATAAAAAAATGAAATGTTATGAAATATTATAAAATGTAATGCGGCCTACTCACACAGTCACCATGGTTACGACGACGAATAATACAGAAAAATGTCTTATAAATAAATTGCAACTATAACATAGAAATAAAATGATACGAACTGAACTTCAACTGTGGTTCAAATATTGTTGGACTTGCCATTCGCCAAAAGGTGCTGGGAATCTTTCCTGGAACCAGAAGGCTATTTACACATTCTTGGTGTAGAACTCATTTTGAATTTTTCCTCCTCTCTGCCGATGCTGGTTCCTCCCTCGTTTCTGTTGATGCTGGTTCCTCCCCGATGCCAGGTCCTCCCCGGTTTCTGTTGATGCTGTGCTGGGTCCTCCCCCGTTTCTGTTGATGCTGGGTCCTCCCCCGTTTCTGTTGATGCTGGGTCCTCCCCCGTTTCTGTTGATGCTGGGTCCTCCCCCGTTTCTGTTGATGCTGGGTCCTCCCCCGTTTCTGTTGATGCTGGGTCCTCCCCCGTTTCTGTTGATGCTGGGTCCTCCCCCGTTTCTGTTGATGCTGGGTCCTCCCCCGTTTCTGTTGATGCTGGGTCCTCCCCCGTTTCTGTTGATGCTGGGTCCTCCCCCGTTTCTGTTGATGCTGGGTCCTCCCCCGTTTCTGTTGATGCTGGGTCCTCCCCCGTTTCTGTTGATGCTGGGTCCTCCCCCGTTTCTGTTGATGCTGGGTCCTCCCCCGTTTCTGTTGATGCTGGGTCCTCCCCCGTTTCTGTTGATGCTGGGTCCTCCCCCGTTTCTGTTGATGCTGGGTCCTCCCCCGTTTCTGTTGATGCTGGTTCCTCCTCAGATTCTGTTGATGCTGGTTCCTCCTCAGATTCTGTTGATGCTGGGTCCTCCCCCGTTTCTGTTGATGCTGTGTTCTCCCCCGATTCTGTAATATCGATTGCTAAGTGAGTTGGTACATTCCCACAAGGTAACAGTAATGAATTTATCAGACCAGATATGCTGTTTGTTTTAATCTGAAACATGCCTGGATATTACGGCTTAGAATAAATCTAAGTATACTTAATATTGTTATCTTATTAGCATCTGTTGTATCTTGATTTTGATGTATTAAATTGTTAACATCATCAAGTGTACCATTTAGACAAGTTTTACGTATTGATTCCTCGTCCATTATTTTCTTATCGGTTGTTTTATATATTTTTTACCATATTCACAAGTTTCACGTCTGCTGAAGTCAGTGATATTGGCGCCTCATGGTGAAACTCGTACCACATGGAAACAGGGTATCTAGTGTTTAAGCAGGCTCTAGCATACCATACCTAGTGCACAACTACCCACTCTGCCCCGACCAGTGGGTAAAATAAACGACATATCAACTGTTTACCACCAGTTTCATACAATCATCCACATTCGAACAAACAATATAACCCCTGTAAAAATACACACTGAAATCTCACTGAAATTTCAGTGAGAGATTTGGTCAAAATATTACTGAGATTTTAGTGAAATTTCAGTAAAATCTCACTGAAATTTCAGTAAAATCTCACTGAAATTTAAGTCAATTCAGAAGTTACCGTCCCCCCATGGTCCCTCATCCATCAACAGTGGACCTCGTTTCTCATGAACACCAGAAATTAGAAACTCTAGGTTCCTGAACAACAAGTCACTGATCGAAATTGACATTTTTATGGCATCTTCCACGGTCCTTGTTGCATGTTGTCCAAAAGATATCTTTGATGAAGGGGACACATTCCTTTTCAAACAATCGTAGGCCATAATCTATAAAGTTACGTTTAGATATGCCAAAAGGAACTGAGATCTTTGTGCATTCGACAAGGTAACGTTTCTGTTTTGGTATCCACACACGTCACAGTATATAATTACCACTGATATACTTTCATCAACTGTGTTCTCTAAATAATCAACGACACGAGACGTAAATGAGTTTGACGTCTGATCGACCAAAAATAACACATGACTATTATAGTGACCCACGGCCACAAATATCTGACCTTATAAAAACTGACCCACTTATCTGTCTGATCGCCTCTTCGGGTGTATTTTCTCGAGTGAGCAAAATGTAGTCTTGCGCACATGAATTTGGAGGTCGCAGCAAATATACGTCACAAATAGCTTTCCATGTGGTGTTATACAAACATGTATTGGTATGTAAAGCCAAGTAAAAAAAACACTCGTTCTGTGCTTCGACTTTCGTGTTTATTTAATCGAGTACATGAGCAAAAATTTAGATTAAAAAAAGCATTGATTTGAAAGTTATAAAAGCACTATTTTGATCATTATAAAAGTTTTAAAAGTTAAAAACACTGTTTTGATAGTAATAAAATTCATGAAAGCAGTGTTTGGATAATCATTAAAGTTACAAAATAAAAGCATTCAAGATGCTGACGTCTAATAGGAAATAAAAGATGTACATCAACCATCTTCTGCACATCCGATAGGTGGTGTATTCCAGCGTGATCAACTCCACCTATGTATTTATTGTACTCACTTATTGTTTTTGGTTTTTGCCATCTGCTAACTTTTGTCCTTACACCCTCCTGCTGTCATCTGACCATCTTGGACAATTACACTGTCTCCTTGCTTTTTTTACTGATTTTTTGGTGACCTCTGCTGGCCAGTGTTTTCAATTCATGCAGCATGTTCCCCGTGCTTTTATTCCATCTTCTAGTACTTCCTTGAACAGGACTCGACTTGTGTAAAAATTGCCACTATTGACTTTCATCCCCATGTTTTTTATATTCCCTGTAAAAAATCTTTCACAAGGCCGACTTCTGTGATTTCTTGTTCCTTATATATTTGGAATTATTCACAATCGTCAAAAATGGGTTACTGAGTTCTGTTTTTTCTTGTTCCTCACCAGTATTTGGAATTATTTGCATAGGTCAAATTTTTCAATTAATCTGCCACATCGAAAACGAGTGAAAAATACACCCTTTGTTACAACAAAAGCCCATACTTTAAATAGCTCCGTTATTGGTAGATACTATTTTATTCCCGATTAAAATGAAAAGGTTAAGATATATTTGTATAACACAATACCATACTGGTGTTTGTCCCCGCCCCGTCAACAGGAATATTTATATCTATATTTTGATGTATTAAATTGTTAACATCATCAAGTGTACCATTTAGACAAGTTTTACGTATTGATTTCTCGTCCATTATTTTCTTATCGGTTGTTTTATATTGCTATCATATTAGCATTTGTTATATCTATATTTTGATGTATTAAATTGTTAACATCATCAAGAGTACCATATTGACAAAGTTTCACGTATTGATTCCTTGTTCATTTTTTTATATTGAGTAATTTTTACATCTTGTCTACCAATTAAACGTCGACTGGTTCTTTGGCATGATCATTTGGCAGTAGGCTTATCTTAACAATAATCAATGTTGATCTTGGTAACAGCTGATATGTCAAAAGGACAGCGGAGATTTCACACTTTGTTACACTGTCTTTGCTTCTCCTTCACGTTGTGTATTTTCTTCTACTGGTTGCTGAAGACGTTTGTCTTCTTCAGTTATAACAATGCGACAGTTCGTTTTCACCTTTTATGTAGCCTAGGTATACATACAAGTATAGTACATACTATAATATAGGTATACATACAAGCATAGTACATATTATAACATAGTCACTCTTCTCACGGCTGTCCAGGATTCTTTAGATCGTACTCCTCTAAAATCTATTCAAAGTCTGATGAATTCTCATGAGTATCCTATTTTTGTATCAACTGGATTTGAACTGATTGATATTTTTCTGGGTCTTACTCTTTAACACAGTCTTGTGGATTGGTCAACACGTTAAGTCTGTGGTCTTTACTCTCTTAAAAACAAAGATAACTAGATATAAATCAGACTTAATTGACCTCATCAGGTCATTCGGGTATGAAATAAACTTAATTCAGAATTTACCATCCCCACATGTAGGTCGATGATAATGACCTCCAATTTTCTGATGGTTCCTTGTTGTCAATGATAATGACCTCCAATTTTCTGATGGTTCCTTGTTGTCAATGATAATGACCCCCTTCCTTTCTCATGGTTCCTTGTTGTCAATGATAATGACCCCCTTCCTTTCTCATGGTTCCTTGTTGTCAATGATAATGACCCCCTTCCTTTCTCATGGTTCCTTGTTGTCAATGATAATGACCCCCTTCCTTTCTCATGGTTTCTTGTTGTCAATGATAATGACCCCCTTCCTTTCTCATGGTGCCTTTTTGTCAATGATAATGACCTCCAGTTTGCCGATGGTTTCTTGCTGTCCATGATAATGACCTCCTCCTCCTTCCTCCTGGATATTTGTTGTCCATCAACAGTGGACCGCCTCCTTTCTCATGGATGCTTGACATATTTTCAATATAAGCCATAATATGTGTTACTAAAACTTTAATCGTAAATATCAAATAAATCTGTATCTTTAGGACAAGTTGTAACCAGCGTAGGTCTTGGCAGCCTTAAACAATTAGTACACGTATTAGCTGTTGGTAAGAAAGCCAGCTGCACTTCTGGGAATACTATGACAAGTTAAATAACATATCCCAGGATAGGCTTGGAATCCGTTCCAGTTATAAATTGCAAGATGCTACCAACTGAAATATACTGTCTACGTCCATCTGAAAAATCTAAAAAATTTAAAAATGATTTGTCTAAAATGATAAGTACTCTAGGTTGTTTCAGAAAATATAAGATAACCAAACAAAGGGTAGAAATACTCCCTCGGAAAGGCTATGTCTCAAAAAATATATAAAAAAGACAGATATTTATCGTCTTTTGCTCTTCTTGCAAAAATGACATTACTCTCAAAATATTAGGATGATCTTTTCCAATTAATTTGTTTAGGCGTCTGTGCCATCCCTCTAAAGAGTTGTTGATGCATCGTGGAGCAACTGACTAACATCTGTAATATCGTGCTAGAACAACATGGCACGGTTGATATTTTCCCCAGGTAACTCTTTAGCCCAGTCTTGTGGATCAGTCACGTTAATACTGTGGTGTTTACCTTTTTCAAAACAAAGATAACTTTATATAAATCAGACAGAATTGACCTCATCAGGCCATTCGAGTGTTGAACAAACTTAATTCAGAATTTACCATCTCCACATGGTTCCTTGTTGTCCATGATAATGACCTCCTCTTCCTCCTTACGTAGGACCTTGATTTTTCGTTACATCCTAACTCTCTCCACCCTGCTGATGCTGCCACTGCATGCCCCCTCCGGCATTAACAGGCGCATGTCCCCTCCCGAAGTAACGGGCTGATGTCGTAGTAACTGACCTCATGAGGCATTTGAGTGTTGTACAAACCTCATTCCCCACATGGTTCCTTGTCCATGATAATGACCCCCTCCTCCTTTTCATGGATGTTTGTTGTCCATCAACAGTGGACACCAGAAATTAGAAACTCCAAGTTCCTGAACAACAAGTCACTGATCGAAATTGACATTTTTATGGCATCTTAAACGGTCCTTGTCCTTGTTGCATGTTGTCCAAAAGATATCTTTGATGAAGGTGACTCCTTCAATGACAATGACCTTCTTCCCCCCATCAATCGGATGCTTGTTGTCTTAAATCTGGCTAAGAATCCTGCTTTTCTGATCCATCTACACAAATAAAGACAGCCATATGCTGTAAGGGGAAATTTGCCTGGAAACCCAACGTTCAAAAGTCCAGTTTACTTTTACGTGCAGACTAATGTGTACAAAGTACCTTGTTTTTTTGTCCAATCTGAATGACTAGACATATTTTTTGTCCGATCTTCTGTCTTGTATCACTGGAAAGGGTCTTCCGTCTTAAAATCCAGAGCGACTTTCCACGACTTTCAACGACTTTTACTAAAATTATAAATTATTTTTTCGTGCGTCAGCTTCCAAATGTCTTATCATAAAATTATAACATCTATCAAATAGTCAGAATATTATAACATCTATCAAATAGTCAGAATATTATAACATCAAATAGTCAGAATATTATAACATCTATCAAATAGTCAGAATATTATAACATCTATCAAATAGTCAGAATATTATAACATCTATCAAATAGACAGAAAATTATAACATCTATCAAATAGTCAGAATATTATAACATCTATCAAATAGTCAGAATATTATAACATCTATCAAATAGTCAGAATATTATAACATCTATCAAATAGTCAGAATATTATAACATCTATCAAATAGTCAGAATATTATAACATCTATCAAATAGTCAGAATATTATAACATCTATCAAATAGTCAGAATATTATAACATCTATCAAATAGTCAGAATATTATAACATCTATCAAATAGTCAGAATATTATAACATCTATCAAATAGTCAGAATATTATAACATCTATCAAATAGTCAGAATATTATAACATCTATCAAATAGTCAGAATATTATAACATCTATCAAATAGTCAGAATATTATAACATCTATCAAATAGTCAGAATATTATAACATCTACCAAATAGTCAGAATATTATAACATCTACCAAATAGTCAGAATATTATAACAACTACATGTATGTTGAGACTTGATGCGTCAATTGTATATTCTTTTTTAAATTTCTCCCAGCCTGAATATTATTTTGAATGTTATTGTAACTTAAGGAATATTTCCCTTTGTGTGTACTAATCGTTCAGCAATATTTAACAATCGCTGGTTTTATTCTGAAAAAACGCTGTTTCTACAAGTATCATCCTATTGTCGAAAAGTCATACTTAATAACCACAAAACTTTTTTGTCGAAATGTACTTCATAAGAATAAGAGGATACTTGTCCAAACTTCAGGCTTTTGGAATAAAACCAGTGATTGTTTTCCAGAAAAACGTACTTTGTGTCAATATGTTCAATTTCTAATTAAATGTTTATCGCAAGAAGTAATGTAATACGGCCATTGAGGGCAATGAGGAAATGTTGAATTATTATTTTCATATTCTTCATCTCAATACCTTGAATGAAATAATTTAATTCTATCTTTATAAATATTTTGGTGTGTATATATGTGTCATGTGTTTTGATTGGTGCGTGGTTTGTGATCCATTATCAAGTTGGCAATCCCTTATCAACATGTAGTTGGCCAGCCCTGATTTAGTAAGCGAGCCCTTGTATTCCTTACCTTGTTGGCCAGACCTTATTTTCAGTTATTGCTTTTATGTTATTTAGTAAATTCATAATAATATTTTAGTCTACTATCAAATATTATTTTATTACATCTTGAGTACATTATTTATATAGTGATCATGGGTTCAATCTAATATAAAACCTGTTGGAATTTCTACTTTTAAAACTCGTGTTAAAACTATCTGAAGTGAAGGTTGACCAACAATCTGTGAAATGTCAATGATATAAGTTATGAGGTGTTTTAAATTAGTCCACTTTAAATGTTGTACTTGTTAAATGTCAATGATATAGAAATGAAATGGTGTAAAATTACTCCACTTAAAATAGTGGACTAGTTTTATCTGGGTCACCTTGCTGTTGGGTTAAATTTCATATATCTTTTAAAAGTATTAAAACCTTAAAATATTGTACTGGTTTTATCTGGCTCCCTTGTTTTGTTTAATTTCATATAAAATATAGCTTTTAAAGTTATTTAAACCTGTTCTTTTTTTATATATGTACCAAGATGGAAATATGGTTGTATATTGTTGGCGCCTCAGTCCATCCGTCGGTCATTTAGAGAACATTTCAGTCCTAAAAAAAGACCTGCAATAGGTAGATTTAATTCTTGCAAAATGTATGTTTAAAGTTTGTAGTTTTTATTAAAAATAAGTGTTTCACAAATATTGAATGTAATGAAAACACTGTTTTATTAAATATACTTTGCAATGTTTCAATTTTTTGTTGATAAATTGTTTATGTATTAAGATTTTGTCTATGATTAAATTGTTTATGAATAAATTGTTAATGTATGAATAAGATTTTGTCTATGAATAAATGTTAATTTAATAAACATATCTATTTGAAACATTTTGTCATCCACTTGGAAATCGTTATCTGTCAATCTTCATTAGCCCGTTGTTAGAGGGAGCCATGTTATCTGTGAGTAAGACTTTTGCTCGCTTTTTGTTCAATGCCTACGCTGGAGGTTCTTGTGTCAGTCCCAACGCTGACCTCAAAAATTCATAAAGATTTTTAAGTGTGGTTCCCCTTTGTCAGTGGTGCGGGACGAAGGGCCTGGGTGAGGAACAAAAATATAGTCGTTAGGATGGGGCGGAAAGCCAGACTTGCACATACACACAATAAAAACACTTGTCCGAGCACAATTGCCCTTATAGCAACCCTTGCCGGGGCACAATTCTCCTTATAGCAACCCTTGCCGGAGCACAATTCCCCTTATAGCAACCCTGGCCAGAGCACAATTGCCCTTATAGCAACCCTGGCCAGAGCACAATTGCCCTTATAGCAACCCTTGCCGGAGCACAATTCCCCTTACAGCAACCCTGGCCAGAGCACAATTGCCCTTATAGCAACCCTGGCCAGAGCACAATTGCCCTTATAGCAACCCTTGCCGGGGCACAATTCTCCTTATAGCAACCCTTGCCGGAGCACAATTCCCCTTATAGCAACCCTGGCCAGAGCACAATTGCCCTTACAGCAACCCTTGCCGGAGCTCAATTCCATTTATAGCAACCCTTGCCGGAGCACAATTCCCCTTATAGCAACCCTTGCCGGGGCTCAATTCCCCTTATAGCAACCCTTGCCGGGGCTCAATTCCATTTATAGCAACCCTTGCCGGAGCACAATTCCCCTTATAGCAACCCTTGCCGGGGCACAATTCCCCTTATAGCAACCCTTGTCGGAGCACAATTCCATTTATAGCAACCCTTGCCGGAGCACAATTCCCCTTATAGCAACCCTTGCCGGGGCTCAATTCCATTTATAGCAACCCTTGCCGGAGCACAATTCACCTTATAGCAACCCTTGCCGGAGCACAATTCCCCTTATAGCAACCCTTGCCGGGGCACAATTCCCCTTATAGCAACCCTTGTCGGAGCACAATTCCATTTATAGCAACCCTTGCCGGAGCACAATTCACCTTATAGCAACCCTTGCCGGAGCACAATTCACCTTATAGCAACCCTTGCCGGGGCACAATTCCCCTTATAGCAACCCTTGCCGGAGCACAATTCCCCTTCAAGCAACCCTTGCCGGAGCACAATTCCATTTATAGCAACCCTTGCCTGAGCACAATTCCCCTTGTAGCAAGCTGTGTGGCATATATGCCAGTCTTCATTAGTCCAGCTGAAGCAGAACTGTAGGATGCTAAATCAAAGCCAGGGTGGAGAAATGGGGTTAAACATCCACTTGTTACTAAGTAGGTTATTTTTATACTAACATGGTTCAATTTTTTGCAATATTTAGCAGTGGAAAGAAACCAGAGGACCCGGAGAAAAGCCATAATGTTGGACAGGTGACCTTACTCCTTGTCACAGACAACCGGGAAATACACATGCACGAGCTAACCATTTGGCCCTCCACCCCCGGTAGCCCAATCGGTCCAAAAAAAGGTCTTTGAGAATAGATCTCTACCCTGAACAGCCAACATATTAAAAAAATATTATACTGTTTTGTAATTGGGTTCTAATCCATGCACACCAAGTCTAAATAAACATTTGCAAATATCTTCTCAAAGTATACTTAGTATTTCAACTGAAATCATTGCTTAATGTCAGTGAATTAGCTTTGTGTCTTCTCAAGTGGAACTTTCCTACCTCTGCTAAAGACCTCTACGCATAAGCGAATTATTGAAATAAAATCAAACAATGTTAGTCCCGAAAATGACTAGGTTGTGTTGAGTAATACTTATTTGCTCTGTGCACCGGAGGACTGCACTACATACAACACAAACCCAAACTCAGCCAGATTGATTGCCCTTGTTCACTTGTGATCTTTTGAAGTTGTAATTCAATGACTTGTAATGTGATGTACTTGTAATGTGATCTGTCCATTATTACTGCTAGTCAGTCAAACAGGTAAATATGGGCTGGAACAAGAGGTCTTGTTTATAAAAGATGTTTAACATTTATTCATACTTGGCAGAAGAAAAACAGGGGGTTCGTGCACACCAATATGTTCAAAATTTCCGATACAGCACTCTGTATGGTGTAAGCCCGTCTTCATTAGCCCAGTGGCGCAGAACAGTAGGATGTTAAACCCCAGTTGAGCAGAACAGTTGGACATTAAACCCAATTTTATTATACGCCCACATTGAAATGTGGTTGTATATTGCCGTCGCCCCACGTCCGTCCGTCGGTCCGGCATCCACAATTGCTTGTGGACGCTCTAGAGGCCAAAGTTAATATCCGATTTATACACAGTGTTTAAGGTCATGAGACGAAAAAGCCTATTGATTTTCATCGATTTCCGATAATTACTGTCAGAGTTATGGCCCTTGATCACTTTAAAAAATGTTGTGGACGCTCTAGAGGCTAAAGTTAATAACTGATTGACTTTAAATTTATACACAGTGTTTAAGGACATTAGACGAAGAAGCCTATTGATTTTCATCGATTTCCGATAACTGTCAGAGTTATGGCCCTTGATCACTTAAAAAAATCTTGTGGACGCTCTAGAGGCTAAAGTTAATAACTGATTGACTTTAAATTTATACACAGTGTTTAAGGACATAAAATGAAGAAGCCTATTATTCATTTTCAGCAATTTCAGTTAATAACTGTCAGAGTTATGGCCCTTTATCACTTGAAATAATCTTGTGAACGCTCTAGAGGCTAAAGTTAATAACCGATTGACTCTAAATTTATACACAGTGTTTAAGGTCATGAGACGAAGAAGCCTATTGATTTGTAGCAATTTCTGATAATTACTGTCAGAGTTATGGCCCTTGATTACTTTAAAAATTCTTTTGGATGCTCTAGAGGCCAAAGTTAATATCCGATTGACTTTAAATTTATACACAGTGTTTAAGGTCATGAAACGAAGAAGCCTATTGATTTTCAGCAATTTCCAATAATTACTGTCAGAGTTATGGCCCTTGATTACTTCAAAAATTCTTTTGGATGCTCTAGAGGCCAAAGTTAATATCCGATTGACTTTAAATTTATACACAGTGTTTAAGGTCATGAGACGAAGAGGCCTATTGATTTTCAGCATTTCCGATAATTTCTGACTGAGTTATGGTCCTTGATCACTTTCAAAATTTTGTGGACGCTCTTGAGGCTAAAGATAGTATCCGATTGACTTTAAATTTATACACAGTGTTGAAGGTCATGAGACGAACAAGTATATTGAGTTCAATGAATTTAGATAACTTGAACAGCATGGAGGAGAACTTTATTAAAGCCAAACAAATTCCAATGATTTTCTGATAATTACATAATGAGTTGTTACTTTTAATCAGATTCTAGTGTATTATAAATGTTTCATTACCGAAAAAAGTAAAATATGCAACAACTCTTGTTGACTGCCGGGACAATTTGGCTGCTGTGGGCGTATGTTTCGTTGTCTGGCAACCCATGTTTTTATTTAAGATAGTAATAACACTTTTGTGTAAACGGTCAGTGATGGCGTTTAACGCCCTTGGGCCACTTGTATTAACTGGGATGATTTTTAAACCAAACTCAGTTCTGTCTGATTATTTCTGCCATGTTTTAAGACGAAAAAAAAAGAGATTTTGATATTAGTTGAAATAAATATTTTTATGTACAATAAACAAACACATTTATACTTTAAATTAATAATTACAGAATGGTTACGGATAAAATATTCTATCACCAGTTTCTGTTTAACCTAATAGGGCCTTAAATCAAGGCCTTAAAATACTGATTCAGCAGGTAATGTTTAAATCAAGGCCTTAAAATAATATTTAATCAACAGACCTTCAGACCTTAAATACAGAATGAGGAGTTAATAATGTTCAACTCGAGGCCTTAACATACAGAATCAGCCATTTGAGGCCTTAACATACAGAATCAGCAGTTGAAGGCCTTAACATACAAAATCAGCAGTTGAAGGCCTTAACATACAAAATCAGCAGGTGTTGAAGGTATTAATAACATACAAAATGGACCGTTCAAGGCCTTAAAGCACTGAATCAGCAGTTGAAGGCATTAACATACAGAATCAGTCATTCAAGGCCTTAACATACAGAATCAGTAGTTGAAGGCCTGAACACACAGAATCGGCCGTTCAAGACCTTAAATGTAGTAATCATATTCCTGTAACACCCTACAATTAGTGTAAACATCACCATGACTTATGAACATTCACCTGATTGACTTATAAACACACCCGCATGGGTGACACACATTGTAAAGATAAGATATAGAAAACATGACATATACTGCTTTCATTTATACATTATTATGACGGTGGTGCAAACGAAATGGGTCATATATTTATAAAAAATAAAATACATGACATCTTACAGTGGTAATCAAGATGAAGACCGCTTGCTGGCCTGAGAAAGTCATCACAATTTTGTTCATTTTTTGAAAGACTGAAGCTTGGTTTATAAAATAAATCCACCTAATTTTAGTAGTTTCCGATTTTATACAACAGATACATTAACATATCACAGTAAGTAATAATACATTGGCTCCGGGATACATTTAATGTTGAACTTTAACCCCAGACATTTTACTGCTAGCTCGACTCCTGTTGATTGCATCCTGGACTTCTTTCTTTGCGTCTTTAGCCTCTTTCATGGACGTGACACGAACAGCATTATAACGATGTTGAATCTGAAACAGGAGGTTGAAAAATTAAATAAACCCAAAATTATTAAATAATTCTTAAAGATGCATTATGTAAGATTTAGATAAAGAACTGGCAATTCTCGTTTTAATAGACGAAAAATAGGGAATATCTGGATAGAGAGAGAGAGAAAGAAGTGGGGTTTAATGTCAACTCAACACAACTAGGTAATTTCGGGAGTGATTCGGGACTAACATATGGTTTGATTTTATTTCAAAAATTCGCTTGCGCGTCGGGTCTTTAGCAGTGGGAGGAAAGCAACGAGGTTGAGAAGGTGCCCCTATCTCCATGCCACATACACCAGGGCTCGAAACCACAGCCGCAAGCCAAAGGTGGCCAGCCAGCTAGAGGTTGAAGCGCATCCCTTTAGACCACTAGGCCATCGATCCCAACCCCCTACAAAAAATAGGGAATATCTGGATTGAGATTTCAACGATCTACGTACGCTCCATTGTAAACTACCATCAATCATAAAAGCCCAGGAAATAAACAAATTCCACAGAAAAAACAAGGCATTGACCTAATAAACACCTACACCAAGTTAACATTCTAGTTTAATTAGAATGAGAGTTATTGTGTCCCAAAAAGTGTGACTGACAGACAGACAGGCTAACCCATTTTAATAGTCCCCTGCTTTCTTCAAAAATACACCTACACCAAGTTTGAACATTCTAGCTAAAGGAGACGCACGGACAAACAGACAGATGGACCGACAGACGAACCCATTTTAATGGTCCCCTGCTTTCTTCAAAAATACACCTACACCAAGTTTGAACATTCTAGCTTAATTAGAAGGAGACGCACGGACAAACAGACAGATGGACCGACAGACGAACCCATTTTAATAGTCCCCTGCTTTCTTCAAAAATACACCTACACCAAGTTTGAACATTCTAGCTTAATTAGAAGGAGACGCACGGACAAACAGACAGATGGACCGACAGACGAACCCATTTTAACAGTTTCCTGCTTTCTTCGAAAGACGGGGGACAAAAATACAAATAAATACAAGAACCTGTGCCAATAATGTCTGAGCTTCAGGGAATTGTTTTCTCAATTTAGTCTTGTTCTTCAGGACGTATTTCAGACTGGCCTCGTCAACAGTGGATCGATCTCGTAAATTATCTAGAACTTGGTCGACTTTCTCGTGGTGTGTTTTACGAGGACCAGCAGGAGGAAGGGGAACCTGAAATTTAATAAAACTCTTTGAGTTACAAATTCCTTTACAAATAACGCACAGAGTTCTGTTACAAGAAAAAGGAGGATCAATTCCGAAAAGGATAAAGGTTAGGCTTGGCCCAGGGTTAGGGTTAGGGCTAGACCTGTTTACATCTCGAGACTCTGACGAAGAAATCTGCAGGCCACAGCCTTTACCCTAACCCTTATCCTAACCCACAATCTGTATAGGATGTCATAACACCTGGCTCCAGTGGATGGAAGAAAATGCTCACCGTTCTGTTACAAGAAAAGGGAAGATCCACTCCAAAACCACACAACATCAATAAAAAAACAACGTTCATGACAGTGTCCTATAAAACTCCCCCGGTTACCAATCTGGTTAAAACATAGTTCCTTCATGAACTGTCTCTGAGCGAACGATGTCTCGCTAACAGTTCCTCACGGGCCTTATTATCAACTAGTATGAAAATAAAGCTTTACCCGATCTCGGTTCTAAGGCAATTTTAGATCCTTACCGTCTATTTTGCACCGTGAAACTTTTTTGATCACCAAAAGAAATCATTTCCTGACACAACCGAGACAAATTTATAATAAACCAACACTATTTTCGTGTAGAATTCGATGTTAGAAAAAGACCGGTCTGCGCTGACGTCAGTTAACAAACATGGCGGCCAGATTTGAACGATTTTGTTTATCTTTTTCTAACGTCGAATTCTACATGAAAATAGTGTTGAATTATTATAAATTTGTGTCGGTTGTGTCAGGAAATGTTTTCTTTTGGCGATCAAAGAAGAATCACGGTGCAAAGTAGACGGTAAGGATCTAAAATAGCCTTAGAACCGAGATGGAGAAAAGCCTTATTTTCATACTAGTTGATAATAAGGCCTGTGAGGAACTGTTAGCGAGACATCGTTCGCTCAGAGACAGTTCATAAAGGAACTAGTTAAAACACAGATTCTGTTTCGCTTCGTTTTTATAGTTTAAAATTTTGTTTTACTTGTTAATACTACACTAGGATCTGGAAGTTCTGCTTAAAATGAGGGGTCAGCCACCTATAAGCCTCGCCCATCTATAAGCCTCACCCCACCTACAAGACCTACCCACCTATAAGACTTACCCTTCTATAAGCTTTAACAGGTTTTTGAGCAGCATCAAGTTGTAATTTACTCGTATCTCTGTAAACCAGTTGATGATTCAGGGCATAGCGTAAAGCTCGTACATTACTCTGAATATCTGAATAATAAAAATACACAGGGTCACCACAAAATACTTTATAGCCAATTGTTAAGTAGAGCTGCAGCTCCTCTAGGAGTAGGCTCACGAAGTAGTTTGTTTCGTGTTGGAATTCGAACTAAGTGTAGGCCGTATTGCCGCTGTCCAGGAAAAATTCCCCTCATAGCACTCTGCATGGGATACTCTCATCTTCATTAGCACAGTGTTGAGTGGATGTTAAACCCCATTTCTCTTGTCTTCATTAGCACTGTGTTGAGTGGACGTTAAACCCCATTTCTCTCGTCTTCATTAGCACCGTGTTGAGTGGAAGATAAACCCCATTTCTTTCTCTCTCTCTCATTAGCCAATAGGTGCAGAACAGTAGGACGTTAAACTCGCTTCAATTTAATTTAATTATGTGGGGCTTGTCTGGGCTTGTAGAATAGAAATAGGCAGAAGACGCTTGTCACCATAGTGACCAGTACAGTAATAATACGAATAAGGCGGCCTCAAGTGACAAACCTTGTGAACTTTCCTCTCCAGCCAATGGGAAATCATCTTCACTCAGCAGATCTTCAAAACCACGGTATTTTTCATCTAATTCTTTCTCCGTCTTTTTTTATTTCCTCTGGGTTTCTTCTTCCTGATTTATTATCATCTTGACCATCAACCTTAAGATAAAAATACAAATAAAAATAATTAAAGCTAGAGAGAGAGATGGGGTTTGACACCCACCCGACTGACACAAACTAGGGCATTTCAGGACTTACATACGGTTAAATTATATTTCAATAATTCGCTTGCCTTGCCCATAAGGGTTATTATCATTGGGAGGAAGCCGGAGTGCCCAGAGAAAACACCTGGGGTTTGACAGATGACCCTTCTCCTCGTCACGTACTACAACAAGGGAATCGAAACCACACCATTTGACTCAATGACAGACCTTAAGATACAACATACACATGCTAACCATTCAGCCAGTGCTCACTCTGGGTTCCATTTTTTTCCCGCCAATTTTAATTTTTATTTTTTAGCCATATATTTCTTCCGCCCAAAAAAGTTAAAATTTTCAGTAATTTTTATAACATTTTTATTTACATTTATACTGTACATAGTCTATTACAAACTACTATATCCTTTTCTGCTTTGCAGAAGCACATTTTTTGAAGGATTTTTTGAAATCCGGGGAAACCACCTTTCGAAAACTGATGAGTAGTCAACCATTAAATTACAGAGCGTATTGGTTTTTCATGAATTGCGGTATTTGTTTTTTTTATATATATAATGTGTCTACTAAATTCTCTTTCACGTTCTGTAGTTGTAACAGGAATTGTGAGCAAACGCTTACTAATATCACAAACAGTTTTGGAACATCACATAAATCAGATAATTGAACATAATTGTGAAATGCCATCACTTCTTCGGGCAAGTTAAGGGTATCTAATTTTAACAAATTCACACACTGGTAACTGTGTTATTGTAATTTACCTGTATTATTGTAATTCACATGTGGTATTGTAATTTACCTGTTTTATTGTAATTCACCTGTGATTTATTGTAATTCACCTGTGATTTATTGTAATTCACCTATGTTATTGTAATTCACCTATGTTATTGTAATTTACCTGTTTTATTGTAATTCACCTGTTTTATTGTAATTCACCTGTGTGTTATTGTAATTCACCTATGTTATTGTAATTTACCTGTTTTATTGTAATTCACCTGTTTTATTGTAATTCACCTGTGTTATTATAATTCACCTGTGTGTTATTGTAATTAACCTGTGTTGTTGTAATTTATCTGTTTTATTATTGTAATTCACCTGTGATATTGTAATTTACCTGTGTCATAAAGAATGTTTCTCCTTCTAATTCATCTTCATCTGCCCAGGCCTCACTTCTGGGAGTTATCTCTTCCTGTTCCTGTTGCCTTGGTAACCCACCAGCACTGCAGCAGACGCAGCCCGACCACGTCTGGTGTCTATTGGTGGTAGAGGTGATTTAACACCACTGGTTGCAGGACGATCATCGCTGTTGATGGGAGGTGTTGGTTTGGGACCTTCCAACATCAATCTGTTCTACTGTAATGTGACAGTATTTGAGTATAGCCGATTTCAAAGTATTTTGGCGAGTTCGATTGTGGCTGGACACAGGTGAGACCTGAGTTGAAAAAAAAACCACGTGATCATCCGATCAAATCGCACCTTGAAGTGATTCCGCTATTTGATGTAATCGCTTCGAAAATTGGTGCCGATAAATTTGTTGATTAGGGTAACCAATTTAAATTAGATGGACGATAAAGATGAAAATTTGATTGTTGTATGCAAATCACCTTGGCTAGTCAGTGGTCAATAAAAAGGCCTATATATAGACAGTACACTGCGTACTGTGTAACAGGTGTAAACGTGTAACTACGAGAACGCACTGAAGCGGGTATCGGGCGTATTCAACACACCAGGCTAATTCAACACCTGTAAAATCGGCGTATTCAAGACCAGTTTATTATAGGGTTGATTGGTCGGTATATAAAGGAGCTAAGTAGTACTCATCAGTGCCAACGTCGATGGGTGTTAATTAATCAATTAAGACTCAAAAGAAGGATTAACAAGGTATTTTTTTATTATATCTTAAAACATGAATCCCCCATTCGGAAAACAATGTGCATTGTGGGAGAGAGCTGAGAGAACTTACAGGGAGCAACCATTGCTTTGCATGGCATTTCTCTGATCAAATTTCGAAAAACGCCGAATTTATGTCATTTTTAGTGATGAGTTATATTGTATATGATGTGATAGAGACACAGATGGTTGATGCACTAAAATTAACATAAAATTGGCGTTTTTCTAAATTTGGTCAGAGAAATCCCATGCAAAGCAATGGTCGCTCCCTGTAAGTTCTCTCAGCTCTCTCCCACAATGCACATTGTTTTCCAAATGGGGGATTCATCTATACAAACAGTTGAAATATTTCATATTCGAAGACAATATTTACATAATTCTTCTGCCTTCCGAGGTTTTTTCTTGTGATTTTATAAGTAAATTATAAAACGACATGTGAACACTGAATAGCTGTATGCTGTCTATGTATATTACTGTAGTACATTTATTTGAGTTTGTGCTTAAGAGAGGTTGGAATAAATCGTTTAAATTAGCAATAAATAACATTATTTACTAAGTCATTCGTTTTGATATTACTTACGCGGTAAATGGGCTGAGTAAGACATTCCCGTGTTCTGACTTACCCTTACAACTTTATAACTGCTAACTAAAAATTCAAAACTGGCCATAGATTACAATTAACTAGTACAACAATTCTGTGCATAATATTTTAACATATATCGATAATCATATTGACGCAAAACAACAAGAGAAGTCGCAGCAGACGGTACAAATGTGAAATAGAAAATAAACACGTGACAATTTACATTTGCAGAGGGGGACGAATGGAAGATCCTCCTGACTCGTAATGTCAGGAACTAGTTTATTCGTTGTCTCACAGTAACGGCACATTGTGATTGTGAATTAAATAATAAATTACAACTGGATTTAAAATTAATTTACACTGGAGGAATTTCTGAGGGAATCTTTTGATTATATTGTTGGAGCATTGTTTTCGTCTTTATATAACGGTATTAAAAATACTGGTCACATGACCTTGTGTCGTCATTGGCGCCTCTGCTCACTTCAAATTAAAAACAGATCCATCTAAGCTCGTAGTCTCAAAAAAATCATCATTTTAATGTCTCAATTCATAAACTAAATAAATAATCTTCCACAAACAATTACTATTTTGAGGAAATAATGGACAGTGCGTGATATTTTCGAGCTTGAATCGTAAAGAGTATTGAGTATTGCTCAGAGCTGGGTCTTCGATTAACAGTTGAAGCTAAATGTTGATATTAAAGGGAACAATCAAGCAGACTTAGCTGCCAAGTCGGCTTTAGATCTTCCCATATCACCATTTTAAGTCGTCTATTAATTTTTATATATATGACCGCTGGCAACGGTCCTGGGATCTTGCAGACACAAACAAACTTCATCACATCAAGCCTCTCTTAGGAGACTGGCCAAGCTTCTATCGTTCGAGCAGGAGAGATGAAGTTGTCTTGTGTCGCTCTTGCATAGGTCATACTTTTTTAACTCATATTTTCATTTTAAAGTGAGAGCCTCAACCAGAATGTGTTCACTGTCATGTTCCTTTGACAGTAAAAACACATCTTGATTAAGTGCAATCATCTCAAGAATATTAGATCTAAATATTACCGTTGCCAGTCAGCACGTCAGCTATTTGCTCAACCGGAGCTATATGCTAAATTGTTAGCTTTTTTAAAAGAGACAAACTTTTATTTTAAATTTTAATTGTATATATTTATCATATATTGCGTTTTAGATATTTATAATATGTAAAGGAATTGATATTTATTTTTAATTATATTTTCTGTGACATTTGTTTTTATTATTTATTTTTAATTATATTTTTATGTGATATTTGTTTTATTATTTATTTTTAATTATATTTTATGTGATATTTGTTTTTTTATTAACATACTGTATATGAATACATCCCTGTGATAGTCTTTTAATTTGTCTCGTAAATTTCATGTATGGCGCCATATGGCCCGGTTGGAGCTGACGTGCCATTAAACAACATTTCATTCATTCGTACCTTGCACCGATGCGAATCTGTGGATTTTGCAATATTGCTTTGTCCGCACAGTTTTTGATGTCACTGTGTCGTTATTAAACATTAAACCCAATATATTTCCTAAATATAAACTTCAGACTTTCGGATACAAATCATTCAAACTCAGTGCTCCTAATCTCTGGAATCCCCTGCCACTGAGTGTTAAATCTGCTCCTTCAATGGAATCGTTTAAAATTAGATTAAAAACGTATTTATTTCAACGTGAATATGACCATTAATGTCACAGTTGAATAGTGAATTATTGACAGTGTACATATGTTAGCGCTTTGAGCATGCATTTTTGGATGGATATATGCGCTTTATAAATATACATTATTATTATTATTAAACATTAAACCCGATCTCTCTTATAATTATTGCCCAGCGTGGTTTCCCCTCGTCATAGATGTAGGATAGAATAACAAGGTCAAGGTCCCTTGTGCATGTCGGTGTGGTAATGCTGCTGTCTTGAGTGAAATTTCCTTTTTTGTACAAGCGTCTTTAGCCCAGTTTCTTTAATTTATTTTGAGTGAAATTTCCTTATTGTATGCTGCATGGCAATATGCCTCATCTTTAGCCCAGTTGGTTCATGCAAAAAACACTTTAAAACTGTGTTTAATTTATTTTTCAGATGAAATAAAATGGATGTTTTACGTCCACCTGTTGTTTGGATTGGTGATCGATGTTATCGTAAAACTGTTGCCAAGGTTACGGAAGACGGAGATCCAGAATTTGATGAAGAAAATGAATACAATGGTAAATAAAACTATTAATCAGATGGAATCAAAAATGAAATGGAATTATTGGGTTTAATGTCGTACTGTCCTCCTCAACAGGGCTAAATGTAGCATCCCAATCGGTTTCACAGAGATTACGAAGGTCTTCTTATATCTTTGTAAAAGTTGACTGCCTTCAACATGTGACATCTCCTCCCTCACTGGACACAACCATTGACTCAATGACGCGTGGTATTGTTTACGTAAGACGTTACTGAATTGGACAGAATGGTGCCTTTTACTCATTTTAATACCCATTTACACCAAATAGGAAATAGGTTTTACCTAAAAATACTTCAAATGCTTTATTAATTTTTCTAATACAGTGCACTCTGTCACATCCGACATTGTCTGGGATCGCTACAATATGTCGGATCACACCGAGTGTCGGAATACAAGGTTTTCTCAAAACCGGAAATGTTGTAACTTCGAAAACCGAAAGTATTATTAAAAAGGCTCTTCGAATCGCCAGAATGTTATTCCCTTGAAAAATGATAAACCTTTTCTGTACATTCAAAATTTTATTACATTATTTATTATTTCACTTAACATGTGTAGGCATTTTGAATAGGCCAAGTCTGTCTTTAATTTTGCCGTCTTCAGTTAATCGCACTCTTGTCATTTATAATGGGTGAATTCAATCGGTATTTCGAGCTACAACGCATGCGTCGACTGGATATATTTGTACACATGTCACTTGGGTTTATATTTTATTTGTACACGTGTATTCAAGGTTTATATTTTATTTCAGCTCTGATAGTAGCATTACCACATCCACTGTCAGCGCTGTGCGACACTTTGGCAGTGTATTGACTCGTAATAGTCGTATCCTACACTCCTCACGAACAGAGAGCCAAGAAAAACTAACCGTTATGAAACTCATAATTTGAGTAAAGCAATTTTAACCTATATGACTAAAAAGCCCATTAAATTACCTTTTTAATGATATAGGTTTCGATTTTGTTCTTTATTGATAATGTACTCAAAACACAAGTTGAAAAGTACCGACGGCAATATTACGTAACTGACGTGCGCCATTGTTTTACCATTAGAAAACTAATTTGGGCTCAACGCACGCCCGGGTTTTTGAGCGGTACATAGCTTAGGATTCCCATTGCTAGGGGAACCTCTTCACCTACGACATTGAAACTTTCAACCAATCATATGGAGATACCCCGCAAGCTTCCGCGGCAAATTTCATCAAAATCGCATGTTTACTTTTTGAGAGGTGAACGTTTTAAAAGATTGATGCCATTTTTTCCCGAGATCCTATGCTGCGGCTTGAATTTTTAAATAGTGAGTACGTTAATGAAATATCGTAGATTAAAATGATGCTAGTCTCGACGGTAATAAAAAATATTTTCCTAGAATAATAAGCCGCAGAAGTTCATTGTCGATCGGATTTCTCGATCCGTGAAAAAATCTGTGGGCGATTCCATTCGTACTAAAATGGCGGCCCCTGATGACGCGTTGTATTTACATCACGTGATTGGTTTAGTTCCGTCTGATTGGACAAGTTCGCGTGACATTTCAGTTCTAGGGATGGAAGGTGGAAATAACGGTTGTTTGACTGAACGTGTTCTTGAAACCGAAGATAAACTCGTATGTCTGACAAAATATAGATATTAATAAAATTATTTAAAACTATAATTAAGCTTATTAATAAATATTTTCTCAACAATCAGGTAGACTACATATGTATCTATTCTCAAATAATCATTTTGATTAAAAATAAATATGTAGGCATAACTCATTTTTAAAATATGAATATGAATTATGATCTCTTTGCTTTGACTCTTTCAGTCTTTGAATGATCTTGACAAAAAATAAAATTTATAATATAATTGAATATTGTAAATACCATGTGGGTAGGCTATATCTGTTTATAGTTATGTCTTTATGAACAACAGTTGATAGTTTGTTTTTTAAGTAATAAAGTTATTAAAATAAAAAAAAAACACAACCCAGTTTACATGTAGTTAGGGCAGTTAGTTAGGCTATATAAATATGATGGGAAACAATAATTAATTTTTACATAGTACTAGTAGTACAGATTTTTGACAATTATTCTGTTATTGTTTTTAAACACAAATAATATACCGTAATTAAAGGATCACTCGCAGGCAAGTCGCAGCTATAGGCAGAACTTTCAGAAGCTAATAGGGGTCTCATTATCAATATTTATTGCTACAAAATTTTACAAATAGCTTTTAATTTTGAACAAAATGAACAGAATTTTAAAAACCAATTTCCTTATTTAAAATGTTATATTTTCTCAGGTGGTGATTGAGCATTTTGAAACTGTCATGTACTCTTCAATACCTTTAGTTTGATATATTACAACCCATTACCGGTATGTTGAGCACCAAATAAATGACAACAGACGGTGACGGAATCTGGCAAGTCGGCCATCTTGGATTCCAAAATGGCTGCCATTTTTCTTCGGAGTCATGAACAAGATCAAACTAACTTTATTGAGTGCAAAAGTTAGCAATTTGAATAACAGTGCAGTGTCATTTGATGCTGACGTAATGATTACAGTACAATTTAATGACCGTTTAAAAGGAAATCCAAGATGGCCACCATTCCACGGAAGGCATGTGTTGTAGCGGCAATTTGACGACATAACTAAACTCGCCATCCATTTTCCATCGTGACTGCAAAATTTCAACTCTTTGCTCTTGATATTGCCAGAATTATTGTAGGATCTTTAAAAGACATGCTTTAGCTTCAAAATGCCTTATTTCGAGGGCGTGTTTTGCCTACAGATAAGTCAGTCACTTTTTATCTCAAAAATACCACCATCTACGCTGAGGAAAACATTCATAGAAAACTTATTAATGGACCGATTTTGAAAATTTAAAAAGTTTTTTAACCCGTGAAGCAGCCTGCATGCATTAAAAAGAAGAAAAACACATTATCTGTTAAATGAAATTTTGATGTGGTAATGCTACTGATAGGCTTCTTTTTCTTTAAAACAAATTCTATTTCTACTTTCATTTTCAAACAAATTCTATTTATAAATGTAGGCTACTTTCACTTTAAGATAAATTCTATTTATAGATATGGATGAAGGAGGTTGGAATGATGAAGTCTGCGATCCATTTACCAAGTTAGAAGAAACCGATTCGGGGTATCGGGTTGCATTAAGTATACCCAGTCCATATTTTAAATTTATTATTGGTAAAAAGGGAGAAATGAAGAACCGCTTGGAGAAGGAGACGAAAACACAGATAAAAATACCGAAACAAGGACAGGAGGGAGATATAGGTACGTTATTATATACCCAAATAAGGACAGGGAGATATAGGTACGTTATTATATACCCAAATATGGGCAGGAAGGAGATATAGGTACGTTATTATATACCCAAATAAGGACAGGAAGGAGATATAGGTACGTTATTATATACCCAAATATGGGCAGGAGGGAGATATAGGTACGTTATTATATACCCAAACAAGGACAGGAGGGAGTTATAGGTACGTTATTATATACCCAAATAAGGACAGGAGGGAGATATAGGTACGTTATTATATACCCAAATAAGGGCAGGAGGGATGTAGGTGCGTTATTATATACCCAAATAAGGGCAGGAGGGATGTAGGTGCGTTATCATATACCCAAATAAGGGCAGGAGGGAGATATAGGTGCGTTATTATATACCCAAATAAGGGCAGGAGGGAGATATAGGTACGTTATTATATACCCAAATATGGGCAGGAAGGAGATATAGGTTTTATACCATTTACACTGGCTCCCTGTTCGTTTTAGAATCCGTTTTAAAATACTTTTACTAACCTATAAATGTCTTAATCACATGGCACCTTCTTATTTGAGCAACCTTTTAGAATTATATATTCCTAGTCGTACTTTACGGTCATCCTCTGGTAATCTCTTAATTAAAAGACCTGTTCGACTTGTGAGCTATGGCGAACGATCGTTTGCCTTCCAGGGTCCTTACTTGTGGAACAACCTACCCCTGAATGTTCGTAATTCACCGTCCTTGTCTGCATTTAAATCACGTCTTAAAAGGCATCTTTTTAATGAAGCATTTCAATAATTTATTGTATTGCACCAAATATAAATTATAGCTGTGATAATTATCTTTTATTTATAGTCATCCCTGTGTTTTACTAATTACCTTACTTTAATTATATTTATATTTATTCTATACACTTTTATGGTGATGTTTTTAAGAATTTTAATTGTATGTGATTTCTTATTATATGTCGTACTTTACCTGTATAACCTTTTATGTATTTATGTTTTCTATTTGCTTTTTATCTATATTGTAAAGCGCACTGGAACACATTACTGTGGAAGTGGCGCTATATAAATCCATAATAATAATAATAATAAATAATAATAATAAGGTGCGTTATTATATACCGAAACAAGGGCAGGAGGGAGATATAGGTACGTTATTATGTACCGTACCCAAATAAGGACAGGGAGATATAGGTACGTTATTATATACCCAAATATGGGCAGGAGGGAGATATAGGTACGTTATTATGTACCCAAATAAGGGCAGGAAGGAGATATAGGTACGTTATTATATACCCAAATAAGGGCAGGAAGGAGATATAGGTGCGTTATTGGAATAAAGATTTGTAGCATTTCTGTTCAGGCAAATGTTCCCCATAGTATCCTACATAGCGTCCGGTTGGTGCAGAACAGTAGTACGTTAAACCCCATTTTATTTCATAGTTCTCTTAAAAAGGCTTTATTAAAACTAAAGGCCCCACAATGGATGAAGCTCCTGCCTTGTTCTGTCGTATGGAAATGAAATGAAATGGGGTTTAATGTCCTACCGTCTTCTTCTGACTGGGTTAATGGAAGACAGACATACGCCATACAGTGTGCTATGAAGAAATTGTGTCCAGACAGCGGCACTAAAGCCTACTCTTATATCGATTTCCAACTGTCAAGGGATCTTTTATGTGCACGTCAAATGTACACTGGAACTTGGTTTTTTGTTCCATCCAAATGACTAACAGCTGTCCTTGTCAGGAGCCCCGTCCTACATCGTTGACAAAGGGGAACCATGGCAGAAAATCTGGATAAACTTTTGCCAATGCAGGGATCAAACACCTGACCTCCGGGCTGGGGAGCCAGCGTTTTACTCACTAACCAACTGTGTGACCCCCTGTTGTATGAGACAACTGCATTGAATCTTTAATTAAGGCTTGTTGCTATGTGTATGATATGCCCTATCATATTTATTATTTCACTTAATCTAAACGGCTCAATTTCCCTGTGTTATTTTTATGATGTTTTGATATTTAACAGTGATCCAGGGTTATGAAAAGAAAGGTATATTTTTATTATGTGTTTTGATATTTAACAGTGATCCAGGGTTATGAAAAGAAAGGTATATTTTTATTATGTGTTTTGATATTTAACAGTGATCCAGGGTTATGAAAAGAAAGGGATATTTTTATTATGTGTTTTGATATTTAACAGTGATCCAGGGTTATGAAAAGAAAGGGATATTTTTATTATGTGTTTTGATATTTTACAGTGATCCAGGGTTATGAAAAGAAAGGTATATTTTCCGCTAAAACTAGAATAGAAGTTATGGTTGACTCGGCAAGACATAAACAACCCTTTACACACTTCCTGTCTATACCTATTGTATCGGATGCTGTCATTGGTGGATTTGAAGATTTTAAAACGGATGTGTTACGGGAATGTGATGGGGTAAGTTGCCTGTTTGTAGAGAGAGCGAGAAGGAATGGAGGGAGAGCGAGGAGGGAAGGGGGAGACTTCCCAAATAGGTTATAACGAGACAAACAAGGCTTGACAAGCCTCCCTAATCGTTTGTCAGAAAGGGAGAGAGACCACAAACTAGGTCATTTGAGACCAACAAGACTTGACAATTATCCCTACTCGTTTGTCAGAAACAAGCGTAGAATCAAATCCACGCCTATTGATTCAATGTACGTAGTTAAAGTTAGATCTGATTCAATAACAGATCTTATTAACTAAACCATCTGGATTAAATTATTTGGCCGCCCCCTTAAACCCCCCAAATAAATGACTGCATCTAGTCTAGATACACCCTTTGGTTTCGAACAAATTGTTGCTCATTGGCGGACTGACCACAAACAGAAACAAACAAGACCAGCGTTTAGAACCAATCGGGGAATGCGATCGATTTAACTGAACATTTATGTACAAAGTTAATTGAGATCAAGCTCCTATTGAGGATGCATCATGTAGCTTGGATTATCAATCAAAAATTAGATTTATTTTCTAAGGTTCGATCCCTGCATTTGCTGAGAAAGTTCATCCAGATTACGGCTGGGTTTCCCCTTGTCAGTGATACAGGACGGGAGGGCCTGACAAGGACAGCTATCTAGTTGTCCAGGTGGGACAAAAAAAAAGCAAGGTCCTGTGTACACATTGGTGTGCACGTAAAAGATCCCTTTGGAGGTGGAATAATAGAATAAGAGTATGCTGTAGCTAGTGTCGCTGCTTAGGGAAAATTTTCCCCATATCACACTGTATGACGTATGTCCATCATTAGCCCAGTTCGGAGTAAGACGTTAAACCCTATTTTCTCAGTCAGCGCGATAATCAATAAAATGTTAATAATAAATTTGAATAAATTTCAGGCCAGAGGATTGGATGCAACCATATTTCAAAATCCCAAGAAACTGCATTTAACAATTGGAACATTAGTTTTACTGAGTGACCGTGAAATTGAACGAGCGACGGCATTGTTGCAGCAATGTTTGGAAGACCTCGTCGAGTAAGTTACAAAATAATTAAATGAAAAATCACAGAGGGCTAATTTCTGGTTCTGTAAGTTTTTCTGGTCAGTTTCTGGTCAAACTAATCTAATTGAGAATATCAAACAGGGGTGGATCCAGGAACTTTTACAGTAGGGGGTTTACCCGGTTGCTGTTAAGACATCTTCAATAGAAGGCTTGATCTCGCCTTAACTACTTACATCTTATTAAGCAATGAATGTATGAAATGGGGTTTAACGTCCTACTGTTATGCACATAACCTGAGCTAATTGAAGACGGGCATACGCCATACAGTGATCTATGAGGCAGCGCTACGGCCTACTCTTATATCGAATTCCAACTGCCAAGGGATCTTTTACGTGCACTCCAATGTGTACACGGGACCTCGGTTTTTCGTCCCATCTGAACGACTAGGCAGCTGTCCTTGTCAGGCCCTCCTTCTGCATCACCGACAAGAGGAAGTCACGTCTTATTAAGCTCTTTATACTCTACAAATTTCGGCACTAAGTTTGATTGTGTATAATATAGACCCAGCCTATGACCAATCAGATTCTTTTGTCGTCGCGAATACCAAGTCGCACGCTTTTAAGCTAAAATGTCTTAAGTGTGATAATAGAGTTTCAAGGTTCAAAGTTCGTCCAATGTCAAAGGTCAAGGTTTCTGTGGAGGTCGCGATGTCACAACCTCTGATTGGATGCTACTGTTGACATGTCTGTAGATAATGAAGCTAAAATGTCGGGAATGGCACATTATTGAAGCAATGGTTACATGTTGCAAAACTTGTGGCCGTTTCTTCAGGAACACACTGTTAAGGAAATCATTTCTAAATTACATAGGCATACAATGGACATACAAATTGAACTTTTTAAAGAGAGAAATCATTTATGTAATTATGTAGGATCACATTGTGATTTAATTTCATTGATGCAAGGTATTCAGTTTTTATTATGTAGTTGAGCAGGGTTGGGTTTGGCAGATTTAGTTCTGGAATATTTGATATGTTCTTGTTGAGGTCATTTTGGCACTAACATGTTATGATAGGGAAGGAAATTAGGGATGGAAACCAGCAACCCTGATGGTCTAAAGTTATATTAGGAGTTGATTATTAACATTTTAACATCATGGCAGTCTTTTATAAAAATTTACAATTGTTTTTTTCAGACCAATATTAAAGGACAAGAAATTAAGACTGGATGTTCAAGGGTACGAATATATGAACGATGACCCGAATGCTGTTGATGTT
Source organism: Patella pellucida (assembly GCA_917208275.1). Taxonomy (NCBI): domain Eukaryota; kingdom Metazoa; phylum Mollusca; class Gastropoda; family Patellidae; genus Patella; species Patella pellucida. Next base: position 86,812,959 of record OU795038.1, on the reverse strand, counting down.
CTTTATGCTAAATTACTGGGTGATCAAGACTTAGATAGGTAGGTTTCTCAGAATTACTGGGTGATCTAGACTTAGATAGGTTTCTCACAATTACTGGGTGATCTAGACTTAGATAGGTAGGTTTCTCAGAACTACTAGGTGATCTGGACTTAGACAGGTTTCTCACAATTACTGGGTGATCTAGACTTAGATAGGTTTCTCAGAATTACTGGGCGATCAAGACTTTGGTAGGTAGGTTTCTCAGAATTACTGGGTGATCTAGACTTAGACAGGTTTCTCAGAATTACTGGGTGATCTAGACTTAGACAGGTTTCTTAGAATTACTGGGTGATCTAGACTTAGACAGGTTTCTAAGAATTACTGGGTGATCTAGACTTACACAGGTTTCTCAGAATAACTCGGTGATCTAGACTTAGACAGGTGTCTCACAATAACTGGGTGATCTAGACTTAGACAGGTTTCTCAGAATTACTGGGTGATCAAGACTTAGACAGGTATGTTTCTCAGAATTACTGGTTGATCTAGACTTAGACAGGTTTCTCAGAATTACTGGTTGATCTAGACTTAGACAGGTTTCTCAGAATTACTGGTTGATCTAGACTTAGACAGGTTTCTAAGAATGGTCGGTACATATTCAGCTGGACTGGACGGTAGGACGTTAAACCCCATTACATTTCATCGTATTTTTTTCCCCCCAGGCTCTAGAGTTTAGTTGATCGAATGGTGGATAAGTTTACGTCTGCTAGTTTAATGAAGCGAGAATACGAACGAGTCAAACTTCATATTACTGTGATTAACACCCTGATGAGGAAAGATCCAACGGGGGTTTCCGTGGCAACCAGTCGACAAGATGGTCAGCAAGCTAAAGAGAGGAAATCGTTTGATGCTGCTGGTATTATCAGGGTAAGTAACCATGGTGATTGTTTCTAACAGGGTTGAACATCTGATTCGGTGGGTTGTACACATGCTCTTTAGATCATATGGTCTATCATTGAATCAAGTGGTTGGGGTTTAGATCATAAGGTCTGTCATTGAGTCCAGTAGCATGGTTTAGATCATAAGGTCTGTCATTGAATCAAGTGGTTGGGTTTTAGATCATAAGGTCTGTCATTGAATCAAGTGGTTGGGTTTTAGATCATAAGGTCTATCATTGAGTCCAGTAGCATGGTTTAGATCATAAGGTCTGTCATTGAATCAAGTAGCCTGGTTTAGATCATAAGGTCTGTCATTGAATCAAGTGGTTGGGTTTTAGATCATAAGGTCTATCATTGAGTCCAGTAGCATGGTTTAGATCATAAGGTCTGTCATTGAATCAAGTAGCCTGGTTTAGATCATAAGGTCTGTCATTGAGTCAAATGTCAGGGTTTAGATCATAAGGTCTATCATTTAATCGAGTAGCCTGGTTTAGATCATAAGGTCTATCATTGAGTCCAGTAGCATGGTTTAGATCATAAGGTCTGTCATTGAATCAAGTAGCCTGGTTTAGATCATAAGGTCTGTCATTGAGTCAAATGTCAGGGTTTAGATCATAAGGTCTGTTATTGAGTCAAGTAGCATGGTTTAGATCATAAGGTCTGTCATTGAATCAAGTAGCCTGGTTTAGATCATAAGGTCTGTCATTGAGTCAAATGTCAGGGTTTAGATCATAAGGTCTGTTATTGAGTCAAGTAGCATGGTTTAGATCATGAGGTCTGTTATTGAATCAAGTAGCATGGTTTAGATCATGAGGTCTGTTATTGAATCAAGTAGCCTGGTTTAGATCATGAGGTCTATCTGTGAATCAAATGTCAGGGTTTAGATCATAAGGTCTGTTATTGAGTCAAGTAGCATGGTTTTAGATCATAAGGTCTGTTATTGAGTCAAGTAGCATGGTTTAGATCATAAGGTCTATCATTGAATCAAGTGGTTGGGTTTTAGATCATAAGGTCTATCATTGAGTCCAGTAGCATGGTTTTAGATCATAAGGTCTATCATTGAGTCAAATGTCAGGGTTTAGATCATAAGGTCTATCATTTAAACAAGTGGTTGGTTTTAGATCATATGGTCTGTTATTGAATCAAGTAGCATGGTTTTAGATCATAAGGTCTGTTATTGAATCAAGTGGTGGGTTTTAGATCATAAGGTCTATCATTGAATCAAGTGGTTGGGTTTTAGATCATAAGGTCTGTCATTGAATCAAGTGGTGGGTTTTAGATCATAAGGTCTATCATTGAATCAAGTGGTGGGTTTTAGATCATAAGGTCTATCATTGAATCAAGTGGTGGGGTTTAGATCATAAGGTCTATCATTGAATCAAGTGGTGGGGTTTAGATCATAAGGTCTGTTATTGAATCAAGTAGCATGGTTTTAGATCATATGGTCTATCATTGAATCAAGTGGTTGGGTTTTAGATCATAAGGTCTATCATTGAATCAAGTGGTTGGGTTTTAGATCATGAGGTCTATCATTAAGTCAAATGGTGGGGTTTAGATCATAAGGTCTATCATTGAATCAAGTGGTTGGGTTTTAGATCATAAGGTCTGTCATTAAGTCAAATGGTGGGGTTTAGATCATAAGGTCTATCATTGAATCAAGTGGTTGGGTTTTAGTTCATATGGTCTATCATTGAATCAAGTGGTGGGGTTTAGATCATAAGGTCTGTCATTGAATCAAGTGGTTGGGTTTTAGATCATAAGGTCTTTCATTGAGTCCAGTAGCATGGTTTAGATCATAAGGTCTATCATTGAATCAAGTGGTTGGGGTTTAGATCATAAGGTCTGTCATTGAATCAAGTGGTTGGGTTTTAGATCATAAGGTCTATCATTGAATCAAGTGGTGGGGTTTAGATCATAAGGTCTGTCATTGAATCAAGTGGTGGGGTTTAGATCATAAGGTCTGTCATTGAATCAAGTGGTTGGGTTTTAGATCATAAGGTCTATCATTGAATCAAGTGGTTGGGTTTTAGATCATGAGGTCTATCATTAAGTCAAATGGTGGGGTTTAGATCATAAGGTCTATCATTGAATCAAGTGTCAAATGTCAGGTTTTAGTTCATAAGGTCTGTCATTAAGTCAAATGGTGGGGTTTAGATCATAAGGTCTATCATTGAATCAAGTGGTTGGGTTTTAGATCATGAGGTCTATCATTAAGTCAAATGGTGGGGTTTAGATCATAAGGTCTATCATTGAATCAAGTGGTGGGGTTTAGATCATAAGGTCTGTCATTGAGTCAAGTGGTGGGGTTTAGATCATAAGGTCTGTCATTGAATCAAGTGGTTGGGTTTTAGATCATAAGGTCTATCATTGAATCAAGTGGTTGGGTTTTAGATCATAAGGTCTATCATTGAGTCAAGTGGTTGGGTTTTAGATCATAAGGTCTATCATTGAGTCAAGTGGTGGGTTTTAGATCATAAGGTCTGTCATTGAATCAAGTGGTTGGGTTTTAGATCATAAGGTCTGTCATTGAGTCAAGTGGTTGGGTTTTAGATCATAAGGTCGTCATTGAGTCAAGTGGTGGGTTTTAGATCATAAGGTCTATCATTGAATCAAGTGGTTGGGTTTTAGATCATGAGGTCTATCATTAAGTCTAGTCATGTTGGATGGCTGAATGATTAGCACACATGCGCTTTATCCATAAAATCTGTCATTGAGTCAACTGGCGTGGTTTCGATTCCCCGTTTGTTCTGGTCAAGGAGTAGCATCGCCTGTCCAACCTAGTGGGTTTTCTCAGGGTCCTCTAGTTTCCTCCCACTGCCAACGACCCCTACACGCAAGCGATTTATGGAAATAAAATTGAACCATATCATTCCCAAAATGACCTAGTTTGTGTCGAGTGGACATTCAATCTCAATGTGAGAGTATTTTCTTTTCATAAGAAGCTCCATTTATGTATTTAAGTGTTTGTGTAGGACTGGATGGACATTTGGTGATTATAAATTTGGTGATGATAAATTATATCTTTCAGAAATTTGGTGATTATAAATTTGGAACCCATCATATTGATTCTGTTCATATTTCAAGCCGATCTGCTGTCGGTGCTACGGGCTACTACCAATCGGTGGCTTTTATACAGTTACCATGACAACAAACACCATGACAACGAATACAACTATTTAGCAACAAGGGAGGATCTTTGTAAGATTTCAAAGGGTGACAACTGGTTGACAAGAACATCGAGGGTGACGACCAGAACATCGAGGGTGACGACCAGAACATCGAGGGTGACCACAAGAACATCGAGGGTGACGACCAGAACATCAAGGGTGGCGACAAGAACATCGAGGGTGGCGACAAGAACATCGAGGGTGACCACAAGAACATCGAGGGTGGCGAAAAGGACATCAAGGGTGACCACAAGAACATCGAGGGTGACCACAAAAACATAGAGGGTGACCACAAGAACATCGAGGGTGACCACAAGAACATCGAGGGTGACCACAAGAACATCGAGGGTGACCACAAGAACATCGAGGGTGACCACAAGAACATCGAGGGTGACCACAAGAACATCGAGGGGGACCACAAGAACATCGAGGGGGACCACAAGAACATCGAGGGGGACCACAAGAACATCGAGGGGGACCACAAGAACATCGAGGGGGACCACAAGAACATCGAGGGTGACCACAAGAACATCGAGGGTGACCACAAGAACATCGAGGGTGACCACAAGAACATCGAGGGTGACCACAAGAACATCGAGGGTGGCGACAAGAACATCGAGGGTGACCACAAGAACATCGAGGGTGGCGACAAGAACATCGAGGGTGGCGACAAGAACATCGAGGGTGGCGACAAGAACATCGAGGGTGGCGACAAGAACATCGAGGGTGGCGACAAGAACAACGAGGGTGGCGACAAGAACAATGAGGGTGGCGACAAGAACAATGAGGGTGGCGACAAGAACAATGAGGGTGGCGACAAGAACAATGAGGGTGGCGACAAGAACAATGAGGGTGGCGACAAGAACAACGAGGGTGGCGACAAGAACAACGAGGGTGGCGACAAGAACAACGAGGGTGGCGACAAGAACAACGAGGGTGGCGACAAGAACAACGAGGGTGGCGACAAGAACAACGAGGGTGGCGACAAGAACAACGAGGGTGGCGACAAGAACAACGAGGGTGGCGACAAGAACAACGAGGGTGGCGACAAGAACAACGAGGGTGGCGACAAGAACAACGAGGGTGGCGACAAGAACAACGAGGGTGGCCACAAGAACAACGAGGGTGGCGACAAGAACAACGAGGGTGGCGACAAGAACAACGAGGGTGGCGACAAGAACAACGAGGGTGGCTACAAGAACAACGAGGGTGGCTACAAGAACAACGAGGGTGGCTACAAGAACAACGAGGGTGGCTACAAGAACAACGAGGGTGGCTACAAGAACAACGAGGGTGGCCACAAGAATAACGAGGGTGGCCACAAGAACATCAAGGAATTGGAACGTTTAAAGTGAAGACAATGAGGTATCGATCTGAATATCAACAGCGAAAGTGAAGACTATGACTCATCATTCTAGATATCAACAGGGTGAGGTATCAATCTAGATATGTGATAGAATATTATTTATATTTATATTTATATAAAGGTTGTATTGGATTTGATAATAAGTTTAATCTTAGGCTAATACAAATTAATTACCTGTAGTTATTCTGGTCTCAGATCACTACAAATTAATTACCTGTAGTTATTCTGGTATCAATACAAATTAATTACCGGTAGTTATTCTTCCTATTCTGGTCTTCCTAGTCTCAGATCACTACTGGTCTTGTTCCCAATAGGAGTTTAAAGCGAGAATTTCATATATTTGAGTTAAATTATAAAAATGTATTAAAATAAAGCCTTGAAATCGATGGTATCTATAAACAGGTCCTACCTTGTTTTAATCCTATAATTCACTATTGACAGTTGAGAAGTTAGCAAACTTATCATTTTCAACTTAAAATTCCATCATGGAGGATAGAAAAACAAGGGAGGTAATTGTGTTATTATTTCTGGGGTCCATGATTTTTAAGAGTGTGAATAATACCCATGATTGTATAATAGTGAGTTGATAACCTATTGAGCAAAAGACATAGAAATAATTATGTTTTCCTTAGAAAATATGAAATTCTCGCTTTAACATGGAGATTGTTCCTTGGGACAATTGCACATTCATTCCACATTGATTGACAGACGTTAATTATTTAAAACTCCCAAAAATTTCTGGTTCACCTTGTGGAGTCATTTCTTGTTTCATTCAAAATTTTAACATTTCCAAAACTAGATCAGTTGCGTTATGTTAAATTAAATTCTTTTTGTAATGTATAGATAACGTGAAAAAAATGAGCTCTGAACGAAAAAGATGAAAATATTTCTATCTTTTGGTAATATTTGAAGAGTCCAGGTGAAGAACGATCTAAGTCACATTTTGTTCTACCAGGCATCGAAATAACAGTTTTAGATGCACCTGACAAAATTAATTTAATTTAAAAATTCATAACAAAACACAACAAAAGGTATATATTATTTTAGAAAGGCCTTGGTTCGACTTGACCCATGTTCCCGAAAGCTTATACAATTTACTATCACATGGCGCCATTAACTGGGGTTCGATGAAGCTTATACAATCTGCTACCACATGGCGCCATTAACTGGGGTTCGATGAAGCTTATACAATCTGCTATCACATGGCGCCATTAACTGGGGTTCGATGAAGGTTATACAATCTGCTACAACATGGCGCCATTAACTGGGGTTCGATGAAGGTTATACAATCTGCTATCACATGGCGCCATTAACTGGGGTTCGATGAAGGTTATACAATCTGCTACAACATGGCGCCATTAACTGGGGTTCGATGAAAAATTGACTTAGATCAATCTTCCCAGGGCTCTTCATTTATTTCAAAGGTCAAGGACTGTTGCTGCCGATGGGCCATGTTTCAGCCGATGGGCCATGTTTCAGCTGTTTTTATTTGTTTTGTTTTTGTTTTGTTTGTCCAAGTGGCAGCTGTCTTGACTTATCTATGAATAAGACAAGAAAAGTAAATGTTTATATTTTGAATAATATTAAATTGATGTTATAATTAAGATGCTGTTTGAATGGAGTATAATAATGATAGATATTTTGAAGCTTGACACAAGACAGGGGAGGTAATTCATAAAGGTAACTCATCCATTGCGTGGAAGCCATAGTGGTTCACAGATTAATACGTCGGCTCACTTTGTAACCAGTTCCTTGTCTTAGTCCATAAAGTTTCTCTGGATTTTTTTCAGGTGTATTTCCTTCGCCAAAGACCCTAATTGTATGTATTTCTTCCCTCGACACCGACCCCTTTCTTGTGTATTTCCATCGAAATAGACAGACCCCTCCTAGGAAAAGTGATTTGTCGTTTAGATGCAATGCACATAAGAGAATCCTTGATAGTTTGTTCGACAAAGAGTGCTGCTGTACACGCAAAATTCCTTAACAGCTCAATGTATGGCTGGTACCCATTTTCATTTGCCCTGTTTACAGAAAAATAAGAAGTTAAACTCAATGTCATTTCATCTGTTACATAAAAAGGTTATCTCCCCTTGATTCACCCTTCTGGTGCTGACCATCCATCAATACATAGTAAACCACCACAGTCTGATCCTCTGATTTCCCTTCTGGTGCTGACCGGTTGCTGCCAGCTTTTATTAGTCCTGTTTTATCGTTATTGAGTTATAATAATGTGTAACTATTATATGGTATCCATCTGATGTAAACTCTGTTGTCTTCATCTGTTGATAAATAATATGTAGCTAGGTTATTATATCACGATCAAGATATTGGAACTATTACATTACAGTCTTATCCTCTGTTTTCCCTGCTGGTGCTGACCATCCATCGATACATAGTAAACCATTTGTAGAAATATGGATTTAAGTTAAATTTCAGAAGAAAAAAAATGGTTACTAAAGGAATATGTTGATAAAATTTTGTACAAATGTTGGTACGTTTATTTCCTTCAAATTCACATAGAAATCCTTTGCTCTTCTGTTGATGGTATCACTCACCTTGTATATGCATTCTATTTATTGAGTCATATACATATATTAATAAATTTCTACCATTATATAATTCTCTATAAAGTACTCCACATTTTCTTTGGAATTGGTTGTCATCATACTACCGTATGCAAATAGAATGTTTTTTCCTGATATCATAAGAATATTCATGGTAATACTGCAACATTTATCAGAATAATCTTCAATGTTATAATAATCATCAGTATCTACACCAATGTATTTAGGGTGTCTGTCTTGTCAAATTTCCTCTGTCTATTCTTTTATTTATTTTCTGCAACAAGTCAATGTTGAAGTTCTGCCGTTTGAAATTAATCATGAGGTAGTTTAATCAATAGTTTACGTAAAATTGGAGGTTGTTTCGCGCGGCCTTGTGGTTAACCCTTCAAAGTCGTTATTTATCCTGGTCTGTAGACACAACGGGTGAACACGTACCATTATTTTCACATGAGTCGGGTAGACACACAACAGGTGAACAAGTACCATTATTTTCACAGGAGTCCGGTTGACACACAACAGGTGAACACCTTCCATTATTTTCACATGAGTCAGGTTGACATGCATCAACTAGTGGTATTATCTTTTCTTAAAATACGTAAACAATAAAAAAAAATTATAGAAAAAAAAACAATATTGTAATAATACAGACATACAGGAGGTGAACACCTTCCATTATTTTCACATGAGTCAGGTTGACATGCATCAACTAGTGGTATTATCTTTTCTTAAAATACGTAAACAATAAAAAAAAATTATAGAAAAAAAACAATATTGTAATAATAAAAAATTGTATGTGTTCAAGGCAATATTATTATCATTTCTTGATGTACAATATTATATTTGTTTTAACCAAGAACTTACTAGCAGTTGCTATGGAGATGATGTTCAATATTATATTTGTTTTAACCAAGAACTTACTAGCAGTTGCTATGGAGATGTTGTTCAATATTATATTTGTTTTAACCAAGAACTTACTAGCAGTTGCTATGGAGATATGTTCAATAATAGCAGTATAAGTTAGTGTTGTCATTTTTACTGTCTTTTCATTCTTCTATTTATTATTTCTGGATGTAAAATAAACTAGCAGGTGCTATGGAGATGATGTTCCATAATTCTTTTATCATCTGTTGTAATCATTTCTGGATGTACAACACAATATGTGTTTTAACATAGCAGGTGCTATGGAGATAATGTTCCATTATTCTTACATGGGTTAGGTTGGCATACATCAACTAGAATTAAATAAAATATAGCATCTATTGTTATACCACCCTTCTCTAGCAGCTATACGTAAAGCTTGCTTCTTCTCTTGTCATGATATGACAACCCGCACCCCCCCACCCCTGTCTAGCAGCTATACGTAAAGTATCCATCTTCTCTTGACTTGATAATGTTTCTACCACGTCCTCTATATTTCCATCATGATGATATTCCTACCACTTCCTGTATATTTCCGTCATGATAATATTCCTACCATAATAATGGTGTTGTATAATTATGACCTCTACCATCTTTATCAAGGCCTTGATCTAGTAGATATTGTACACAGTCTATTGTACTCAACTCACAATCCAAGTCTAATAAACTACGACCATCTTTATCCTTAACAATATAACATGTTAAGGATGAAGATTCTTGTCCGTATACAGTCTATTGTACTAAACTGACAAGCACGGTGTAATAAACTACGACCATGTTTATCCTTAATATGTAACATGGAACCAGCAGAGACGAGTAATTTCACCTTCTCTACTGGGTTAATCTAAAACTAGCGTGTACCCCAGATTCTGGCTGTTCTGGAGTCAAGGGTTCATCATTAGTTTGTTAAGCACCCGTCTCTCCTATTTGTGACTGGATGGACGGATGTGCCCAATTTTTCCTCCAACTTTTCACAAGTTGTTAAATATTGATTGGCTGATCGAAAGCCTTCTTACGAGTTCTTTCTATCGTGGAATTATCTTTTCTTAAAAGTTGATATGAAAATACGTAAAAAAATAAACAGTTTTATAGAGAAAAAAAACAAAATTATTATAACAAAAAATTGTAGTGTTATGGATATACAATATTATATGTGTTTTAACATTGAACTTACTAGCAGGTGCTACGGAGGCGATGCTTAATTATAGCAGTAAAAGTTACAGCACTAATTTTAAAAAAAAGTACGTAATAGCTAATAACCGCATCCATTATACACAAAAATATTTGTTTTAACCTAGAAATTACTAGCAGTTGCTACGGAGATAATGTTCAATAATAGCACTGGTAAAAGTAACAGTTGCTATGGAGATGATGTTCAATAATAGCAGTAGTAAAAGTAACAGTTGCTATGGAGATGATGTTCAATAATATGGATATTGGTTCACCGTCCTGGTGATGAGTTTTCCTCTGGTCTAAAAATCGTAAAAATAAATCATATCCAGTGTCGTACATCTTGTTATAAATGTGACTTGCGATCGTCCATTTGTTTTAAAACTTAACTTTATTTCTTAACTTTATTTCTTAACTTTTGTCTTTAACGTATTTATTTTACTAGTTTGACATTCATTTTAAAACCTTACATTTAGCGTATCCCTAACCTTAAAAATTGATTAAAATTATCCCTTGGTCTGTTTGGCTTTCCATGGTCAAAGTATTAGGAAATAATGTACCTACCTTAAAAACACGTCTGGAAACTTCATCTTTTCCAAGGTTTTCCCCAGTATCCCATTCAGAAGTTATAGATACCATTCTGCTGTCTTCAATCAGTGGCCCATGATCATCTGGAACGACGTCCCGCTGTTATGGCGATTCACATCCAAGTTTACAGGTGCGTCCGCCATTACTGGAACTGGTTCACGCTGTGTCAGGTTCACTGGTGCACGGCATCATTTCTTATACCTGTTACACTACACATAAGAGACGGTCAGCATAGTTGGTAGATCTTTATTGAGAACATGGAATAGACATAGATCGGAAGGAGCTCTATTCAAGTCTGACTTACTGTCAGTTAATTCTGGCTTTATAAAGCATACAGTAATTGAAAATAATGATACATGACAGATTAACTTATTTGGAATTGAGATTATAGTTTCTATAACCACACCTCGTATTTCCATTTAAGTCGCGAAGTTCTGCTGAGTGTTCAACACATAGAACATGTGTAGATTATAAATAACATATGGATAATTAAGATATTTAATGAGATCGTGCGTATTGTCAAAACTAAGAGAGGTCATTTGTGTGTTGCCCGTAAATAACATATTGAACACATTAGCAGAAGTTGTTTATAGTTGAAAATGTCCAATATAATATAATGTAAAATCTAGAAAAGTTCTATGTATGTATTACTTTGTCACAGCATGGCAAAATCCATAAGTGAAAAACTGCGGAAGGTCAAGGACGCAAATAGCGCCACCTGAAGTACTTCCGTCAATAACACAACGAAAGTAGAAATATTAAAACAACGATCAATAATTATGACACATCTACCGACAAATAGATCCAATGTGGTATAACAAGCTCTCCTTTTTTTTAAAAAATTGCCAGCAAAACTTGTCCCCCGCTTGTTTTGTCCAAAGTCCTAATTGTTCAACCTGATCACCACAGTCAGTTGGGCGAGATTGACTGTCCTCCACTTGACAGTCTCTGGGCGTGTTTTCTCTGTCCCTCCCCTTGACAGCCTCTGGGCGTGTTTTCTCTGTCCCTCCCCTTGACAGCCTCTGGGCGTGTTTTCTCTGTCCCTCCCCTTGACAGCCTCTGGGCGTGTTTTCTCTGTCCCTCCCCTTGACAGCCTCTGGGCGTGTTTTCTCTGTCCCTCCCCTTGACAGCCTCTGGGCGTGTTTTCTCTGTGTTTTCTCCGTCAGATGAAGAAGACATCTGGAATAACAATTAGAAACGAAATGAAGTCAAATGGTTGACGTAGGTTTACAGATAAAGTTGTTTTAACCGGAAATCGTCCCTACATTACTAAAACAGAAAATACTTTACTATAAAAGATTTAATTTACACTAAGCTGCCATACCCTGACATTGTGACACATTCTAACCTAGAGTCACCAAATACTAATGGGGGCGAAAGGCAATATAATTGTATCTCTCGTGGGAAGTTTAATTCGGTAAAATGAAAAGTTATTGACCGATTTCGCTGAAATTTGGTGTGAGGTCATTGTTAGCCGACATGGACACCCCTGAAAATTTCAAGTCTCTATGACCCCGGAAACTGGTAGAGGTACGATACTGAAATAGAACCGAAATTACTAGCAGTTGCTACGGAGATAATGTTCAATAATAGCAGTAGTAAAAGTAACAGTTGCTATGGAGATGATGTTCAATAATATGGATATTATTACATGTGAATTCTACAATTAACAATAGTGTGATCTCGGTGTTGGTCATCATTACGTGGAGCAGCATCAGGGTGTTCGCGGTGTGACGGAACGACTGCTCACAAGTCACCATACTCAATGCCTCCTGAAATTCTCGAAGTTTCAGACATGTACCTGTAAGACATTATGATACCATGCGAGTCCTTTGTGGTGGCGCTTGTAGCAGACAATATTTTTTCCTCCGCAAGGTCCACATCTCCCATATTGGTGGGTTTTTTTTTGGGGGGGGGGGGGGTTAGATTTTACATTTTTTTATTGACTTTAAGATACAAAAAAGACATGTACCTGTAAGACATTATGATACCATGCGAGTCCTTTGTGGTGGCGCTTGTAGCAGACAATATTTTTTTCTCCGCAAGGTCCACATCTCCCATATTGGTGGGGGTTTTTTTTGGGGGGGGGGGTAGATTTTACATTTTTTTATTGACTTTAAGATACAAAAAAGAACTAAGAAAGTTAATGTAAAAATTATGTAGATTTTGGTGGGGTTTTTTCAAGTTCCAAATGTGACATCTGTTTTAAAACAATGAGTAGTAATGCGTAGATATAACGTCTGGCCAACAGAAGTAATATAGGGGTTTTTTTTCAGCTGTAATAAAAAAAACCCCCAAAACTTGCCCCAACGTGCGGGTTTATTTCCCTCTACACTGACCTGTAATTGTAAATAAGCAAAATATTCACAAAGCACAGTAGGACGTTAAACCCCATTTCCTTTCATTTCATTTCACAAAGCTTACCCCTAACCCTGATTCAAGTCATCTTTAAGTGGAGTAAATCTCTGTACCTTCCTCTTATTCAAGCCATCTTTAAGTGGAGTAAATCTCTGTACCTTCCTCTCATTCAAGCCATCTTTAAACATAGTAAATCCAATGATACACAGATGAAGAGCTGTGTAACCATGGTTATTCTGTGTAACCATGGTTATTTGGTGCCCTTAGACAGAAAGTGTATGGGTTTTCTATCCATCCACACCATATCCGTTAGGTTACCTCGGCAACGAAAATCACTGTCTCCACGACGTTTCATTTTCTTTTTCTTTAGATCGTTCCGAAAATGCTTTCAGTTTATTATGACTGTACCCACTGCATTCGTCTTTGAATTGTTTTCAGGTGGTGAAACAGTGTCACACAATTATAGAATCTGTCCATCAGGAGTGTGTTCCCTTTTCCTTGTGCACCGGCACCGAGTAGTAGGCGTGTCACAACGTTTCCGACGGTTCCCATTATTGATTAGTTATATTTGAGATTGAGCTAATATTGGTATAGGATTTAGAAAATAATTTAAGAAATGAGGAAATTTTGCAAAAGTAAGAAATTTGTTAGGAAATTTACGTTTTTTTTTTCTTCATTTTTTTAGGTGTTTAAAATTGCCCTTCAGGGACATTAGTTACTCATTAATCTTCACCCAAAGAACTAGAAAGTTCTTCATTTACAACAGAGGGGGTATTGGGTTCTTTTTTCCATTTTCTACATTTTTCTTTCAAATGTTTGCCGCAATTATAACATTTAAGATAATTAGCATTACTGTATGATTCTAAATGACCATCTCTTCCACAAATTTTGCATTCATTTTCTTGAGCCAGTGAAGACTTGCATATCGGTGTGCTTTTTTAACCACGCTTTTTACAGATTTTCTTAGTTGTCCTAAACCAGTCAACTGAATAATCAGTAACTGGAAAGGAAACATCTTTTCCTGTTATTTTGCTCAACAAATTGCCCCATAAAGATTCAAAATAAGCTCGCTTATAATGAATTTCATCCTTTAGGCATTGCATTGGATTATTCTTTGGTAACATATCTTCTGCGATGTCAATATACTGGATATTGAATTCATCTTACAAGGGTTTACAGAAAGAATTTACTTTTTTTCACCCAATCATTTTTAATATTTTTCTGCAGGCCTGGTAGCATGACCCAGACACGTCTTGCTGGCATCAAGTATTTTTGAGCCAATTCTGCTATTTTCTGTGCAATCATATTGCACTTATATTGTACTACAGTAGATCGGTTATTACCTTCCAATTTAATAAATTCTTGCTTACATCTCAACAAGTCATTGCCACAGTCCGAAGTCTAGTATAACATGTTTAAGATTATTTTCCTCTGGAATATCCAAGCTTTCTTGCTTTAGTTGGTGTGAAGCCCCTTGTACATCTTATTACTACACCCTCTTGATATGCCCAATGCTGTAATGGCATGTGCTCCAAGAGTGCTTTAATATTACTGCTGCCGATGCCAGCAATTTTTGCTCTTTTTTCAACTTTTTTACCTGCCAGAAGTGTTAATTTCCCACCCTGGCTTATCTGTGAATCTGATCTTTTTTTTGTCACAGTTTTAGTAGTACACCTGGTTCAGGATTGAAGCTGCCAGGTCTCTATGATGCTTTTCTTGCTGTTCAGACCAAGATGGCGTCGGACCAAGATGGCGTGACTTTCAGTGTTCCATCAGTGTAAGTTTCATCTCTACTTGTAGATGGTGAAACTTGCGTTGAAGTAACAGTTGCAGACGCAGTTAATTGTCTTCTTTTCTCAATTGGACTAATTATCCCCCTTTGTTAATCTACTCTCCCGACCGACTTTCTTTGATGTTTGAAGATGAATAGAAGTCAAGGAAGTCTTGAACCACAATTGGGCTTTCTACATTTCGAATACCATGTAAAATTGGTGATGACAGCTCTTTTCAGAGCTGACTTGCTTGTTTTGAATTTTCGGCCTTAAGGCAACCATTTTCTTTTCTCAGACCAGCTACTTGTGGCGACTTGTGTTTGTAGTAGAATGGCTTCCTCACCCTCCTTGGTTTCAAAACGTAAAGCATGGCTTCCTTACCCTCCTTGGTTTCAATATGTAAAGTTAAGTCATGAATCATTGTTCCAGGTACTCAACTTTATTGATATTAACTTGAAATAAGTCCTCAACAGAAGTCTTTCCAGTTTCATTTTTTATTTCTGTCTGTTCTCAGAAATCTTTTCTGTCTGTTCCATATTGCTAGTAGTGGACTCAGTTATATTTTCTGCTGCCTGAGCATTCTCAGACAATTCATTATCGATGGATTTGGTTCCAGGTTAGAGACAGGGTTCATCGCAGAGATCGAAATTGGCTGTCATAAAACTGTGCAGCCTTGAAACCAAATGACGAGTATAAGTCCATAACAGACGACATGTAAGAGAATAAACTTGATGCCGCATGGAGGGGAACGCTGGATGTAAACATTCATAAAGATAAGAAAAGCCCGACGCCACTGCTCGAAGCTGATTTGTTTCTGATTTGGCGTAGACGATATGCGGAAAGTAGATGTATCGTCAACCTCCATGATATTGAGGGACATTCCATCAGTCTACGTGTAACCAGGTAACAAGGTTGAAAAGTCAACATACTTGTCAAACCAAATGTCAGACTTAATTTTGTCCGTTAAATGGCTTAATATGGGAGCACATCAATTCACATTGATTGACATTTGTACAACGTTATTTGCACTACCTTGTCCGGGTGGAAATATATCATTCGCCTGTATAGAAAAAAACAGACGGCCCTTTTGACACATGGGGTTTATGCAAATCCTGATCTGTTGGTGGTGATGGGTCTGTCGGTGGTGATGGATCTGTTCAGCGGCTCTGTCTGTTCAGGAACTGAGCTTGGACCAGGAGTCGGTGTGCTGGTTGGGGTTGCTGGGACTTATGACAGTATTGGTTCTTAAATCGGGTTCTTTGATGACATCACTGGTATAACTTCAAACAATGGTTTTTGAACGCCCACATTTTCATGTGGACGTATTATGTCGTTGCCCCTGTCCGTCCGTCAACAATTGTTTGTGGACTCTCTACAGGTCACAATTCTTGTCGGATTTTGACGAAACTTGAAATATAGGTTTATCCCCAAAAGATCTCGGCTGCTTTCAATATTGGCATATATCGGACAAAACTTCATGGATTATGGCCCCTGATTGTACGAAAAATCACGTTTTTAGCTTGTGGACCCTATAGAGGTCACAATCTTGAACCGATTTTGATGAAACTTGACATGCATGTTTATAACCCAAAGATCTTGGTTCCTTTCGATATTTGCGCCTATCGGAACTTAATTTCCTGAATTATGGCCCCTGATTGTCTGAAAAATCACCTATTTTAGCTCGTGGAAACTCTGGAGGTCACAATTATTATCCAATTTGAAAAACCGTTCGATTATATCACCGTTACACCCTAAGGAAGGTCGAGTTCAAATTTCGGAAAAATCGGACCAAAATTACCATACAAAATGGCTGCCGTTCGTACGCGAATACTGTTAAAAAATGGTATATCAAGGTTGTGGACCCTGTAGAGATCACAATTTTAATTCGATTTAAGATGAAACTTGAAATGCATGGTTATAACCCAAAGATCTTGGTTCCTTTCGATATTTGCGCATATCGGATCGTAACTTTTTGAATTATGGCCCCTGATTATACGCAAAATCGCCTTTGTTTAGCTTGTGGTCCCTCTGGAGGTCACAATTATTATCTGATTTAAAAAATCGTTTGATTATATCACCGTTACGCCCTAAGGAAGGTTGAGTTCGAATTTCGGAAAAATTGGACCAAAATTGCCATACAAAATGGCCGCCATTCGTACGCGAATACTGTTTAAAAAATGGTATATCAAGGTTGTGGACCCAGTAGAGGTCACAATTTTAATTTTCGATTTTGATGAAACTTGAAATGCATGGTTATAACCCAAAGATCTTTATTCCTTTCGATATTTGCGCATATAGGATTGTAACTTCCTGAATTATGGCCCCTGATTATACGCAAAATCGTCTTTGTTTAGCTTGTGGTCCCTCTGGAGGTCACAATTATCATCAGATTTATAAAATCGATTGATTATATCACCGTTACACCCTAAGGAAGGTTGAGTTCCAATTTCGGTAAAATTTGGAACAAAATTGCCATACAAAATGGCTGCCGCGTGTACGCGAATACTGTTATAAAATGGTATATCACGGTTGTGGACCCAGTATAGGTGACAATTTTGATTCAATTTTGATGAAACTTGAAATGCATGGTTATAACCCAAAGATCTTGGTTCCTATCGTTATTTGCACATATCAGATCATAACTTCCCGAATTATAGCCCCTGATTGTCCGAAAAATCACCTATGGTCCCTCTGGAGGTCACGATTATTATCCGATTTAAAAAAACGCTTGACTCTATCACCGTTACACCATACGGAAGGTTGAGTTTGAATTTCAAGGAAATCGGACCATAATTGCCAGACAAAATGGCCGCCGTTTGTACGCTAATAGTGTTAAAATATGGTATATCAAGGTTGTGGACCCAGTATAGGTCACAATTTTAATTCGATTTTGTTGAAAGTTGAAATGCATGTTTATAACCTAAAGATGTTGATTCTTTTCTATATTTGCGCATATCAAATTTATTGAATTATAGCCTTTGATTGTAGGAAATATCACTTTCGGTTTTGCTTGTTCTCTATCCATGTCTCGAAAATGTGGGCGTATCCTGCCTGGCAGTGCCAGCTTACTATCTTATTTCTTCTTTTTCACTTATACAATAGTTCTACCACATTACTTATATCGACCGGGTTTTTCGTCCGGCTGCCGTCTTGTTCCCAGCTCGGCTCTCTGGCCTCGACTGATTCTAAAACGGTTTGTCTGATCTTTTAATTACTGGGCCGAATCTATGTCCAGCCTTGCAGTCTCGATACCACACCCATGCACCGTAACCTGATTGGTCAGTATCCGGTCGGGGTGGGTTAATAACCTGGACGGACATATAGTTATTGGCCAATCAACTAATTCCAGGTATTATATTTCAGATTATATTATGACCGGGATTGGCAGCTGGTCATTATATAATAACAGATTAAGCTTCCCGTGCAGATTGCTATACTATTTAAGATCTTGCGTAACTCGGGACAGCTGTGGTGATTAATGACTTCCTAACAACCTTTGTCTGTCTGTTAGACTTATCATGTTTACTGCCATCTTTTGACCAGCTGCGATCTGTCTGCTAGCCCTGTGATAAGATTGCTAATTGATTTCGTGAGGGTATGCAATTATATATCCCCCCCCCCAATTGTGTAACAGACTTTTTGGGCTTTCGACACCAAACCATGCTGCACCAGTTTCCTCATCAGGATGTCAGTTAATCGATCCTCTGCTGTTGTCATGGAAGGATGGGACTCAATCGGGTCCTGTTGTTCAGCGTCACTGGAGGGACATGGACTGGCTTTTCGTTTAGGCATGTTACTGAATCATTGTTGCATTGTACTCAACTTTATTGATAAGAACTTGCAAAAAGTCATCAACAGAAGTCTTTCCAGTTTCATTTTTCACTTCTGTCTGTTCCATATCACTAGTACTAGGCCCAGTAATATTTTCTGCTGCCTGAGCATTCTCAGACATTTCATTATCAATTTCCATTAAATTATTCTGAAAGTATAAAAATATTTACATTTTTTTAATATCAGAATATAAAGCCAGATTGGTTTCTTGTAAAAACTCATTCCCCTGTGAAAATACACACTGAAATTTCAATAAAATTTTGACCAAATCTCTCACTGAAATTTCACTGATCTCAATACTAATTACTATTTCAAAGTCTTTATTTTTATTAACATGCCTTCTGAAAAAAAAACTCCAAATAATTACAATATTACTTTCTTTCCCTTAAAATTTCTGTCTTCTAAATTTTTTTTTTCTTCTAGAGTGTTGTCCTTTTCTTCAATGATAATAAAAATATACGGCCTGAAATGACACAATCAAAATAATATTAAATAAAGATAGGCATGTGCCATGCAGTGTGCTGTTAGATCATTCAGCAGTTTCAAAATTATTCTGTCAAAAACTGAAATTTCAGTATCATTTTCTCTGGGGTAATATTAGCTTGAAAAAACATATTCCTCCAAAGACAAAATGAAATGTGTTTTAACGTCCTACTGTCTTCAAAAATGAGCCAACTTCCTACGTATTCAGTTATATAGAGAGAAATATAAGAGAGAAACGAAGAGAAATCAGAAACAAATGACGTCTTTCGTTAGATCATTTCATTTCTTGACACCTGATTTTGGACCTTGCAACCCCAGATTAATTGTATGTATATTTGCAACAGAATTGTAATTAATAATAAATACCTTACTATATATTTAAATAACCTACCAAAGTTCCCGGAATGTAATCAAACCTCGGCACAGAAACAGCCTGCCAAAAACCGTTGACGGCATTTGATTTTGAACACGCATGGTTCTGGTTTTGTCAAATTTCAGATCCGATCTGATAAGACGAACTACCTTTTCAACAATTAAATTAAGCCCCAGATTGTATGTATATTTGCAAGAAAATGGTAATAAATAATAAATACCGTACTATATAAAAAAAATACCAAATGCTATGGAATATAATCAATCTATAGCAGACAAACTGCAAACAAACGTGAATTGTTTGAACATAGTCTCTATCATCCAGACAGAATATTCACAAAGCTTACCCCAAAACCCTGATGCTGCCCCTGCATGTCCCCAGTCCCCTCCTGCAGTAACGCATCTTTAAACATAGTAAATCCATTTATACACAGATGAAGAGCTGTGTAACCATGGTTATTATAATTAAAGATGAAGAGCTGTGTAACCATGGTTATTCTAAGATGAATAACGGTACTTTGAATTGCATTTGACGAGTTTAACTTAAATTCTGATAACCAGTCTCTTCCGAATAATGGTGGACCTTTAGTTTTCACCACATATAGGCTACTCCTTTTTTTCGGCCTGTATCTTCTTTTTTTTGCATCTTGATCTCAATTCTGGTGGACAGTTCTTTTTGAAGATCACTAGCACAAATCTGGGCTCGTTTTTTCAACTGCCTTGCTTCACGTACACTAGCTTAACAATACTCTCTGATAGGACATCAGGTATTTCACTGTCTGGTTCTTTTTTAAGCGGATCTTACTAGATATAAATATCAAAGTGGCTCTAGGTTCCCTTGCTATGGCTACACTAAACATCCCCATGACTTCTTCTGCATCCATATTGTGAGTATGTGCAGAAGACGTCGTCTCCCTGAGATTGGCATCAACGTTCATATCGAAGTAGCTCTGGAATTGTTTCTTTATAACTCCCAAGGTCACTTCAAGGACTGACTTAAACTTTGCAGAGAACCGCTCTGGATCAGAGGTATACCAGAGTTTGTCATCCGACGCATAAAAACAATATGGTTTCCAAAGAAGAGAAAAGGGGAAATCGTTGATGGAGATTTGGTCCTTGGCAGCACAGGTTTCCATTCTCTGGTCGCACAGCTTTATTTCCTTGAAGGCTTCTAGGTGTTGCAGCTGAGTTTCAGCATTGCGATAGAATGACTTCATCCATGGGCCAGACACACCAAGAACTGGCCACACTCACCTTGCGTGAACTGCTAGAGGGTTTCAACAACAAATTCCCTGATCTCCTCCAGCTTATCCTCCATGACTAGTTGTAGATTCTCCATCTGCTAATATACAGGTTAATAATCAATGGGATGTTTGTGATACACTATTTTATGGTTTACTGAATGGGATGGCTGTGGTAAATGTCATTTCATAACACGCTGAATAATGAGATGTTTGGAGATCTTTTTAGAATCCTATCACATTTTGCCACGGCCTACTATCACTGCTAATTACAGCTGTCACCTCCAACTCGTCCTCTGCTTCAAGAGCCCAGATGTTTTCATCTCCCTCTCACACAAAGTACTTAAACTGTTTTTACAACTGGCTTCATCACCAGCTCCAGTGTAGGTTTGAACATCGCCACAGATGTTGCCATTACATCCTCCTCCTCCTCCAGCACAAAGTACTTAAACTGTTTTTACAACTGTCATCATCACCAGTTCCAGTGTAGGTTTGATCATCACCACAGACATTGCCATTACATGTTCCTCCTTCTCCATCATCACTTGTTGGGTAGATTTGATCATCAAGACAGACATTGATCGGTTCGATCTTGTCAGCTTGTCATTATCTCTTCCTCCCATACCGTCTGCTTGCCCTTTCTATCTTCAAACTCCTTCAGCCTTCTGTTTACACTCTCCACTTTCGCCACCACATTCTGCACGCTAGCCACTACAGCGGATACGGGCGGCCAAGTCGGCGTGTAGATCGTCTACGTTGACGGGGATACGACCATCTTTCTTTTCTTTTTTCTGGGGGGTCGAGGTGCCGCTTGGCCCGGCAACATCCATATCCATTCCCATCTCCTCCTCTAACGGTACACTTTCTCCTTCCTTCTCCTTCTAATGGCCCTTCCTATCCTCAAACTCCTTCATTCTCCTCTCTACACCTTCCATTTTAGACACCACACTCGCAACGCTGGCCTTTACCGCATCTTTGTCTTCCAGCTCCTTCACCCGCCTTGCCAAACCGTCGACCAAGGTCAGGACACTACTCATGCTGGACACAACAAACTCCGGCCACGCCTCGAACCGACCCTCTAAGCTCTCAAACAACATGGTCTCGGCGGCACCCTCATCTTCCATACTGCTTACCCTATCCATTTTTTCTGAAATATAGAAACGAAATAATATGAAATACACTGGACTTACTTACTAAGCCAACGTGGCTCACTACATCACAAGTACGGCGGATACGGGCGGCCAAGTCGGCGTGTAGATCATCTACGTTGACGGGGATCTTTTCTTTTTCTTTTTTCTGGGGGGTCGAGGTGCCGCTTGGCCCGGCAACATCCATATCCATAATATCCATTCTCATCTCCTCCTCCTCTACCGGTACACTTCCTTCTCCTTCCTTCTCCTTCTGATGGCCCTTCCTCTCCTCAAACTCCTTCATTCTCCTCTCTACACCTTCCATTTTAGACACCACACTCGCAACGCTGGCCTTTACCGCATCTTTGTCTTCCAGCTCCTTCACCCGCCTTGCTCTTGGGGTCGCGGGTCAGCCTCACTTTACTACGGCGGATACGGGCGGCAAAGTCGGCGTGTAGATCATCTACATTGACGGGGATCTTTTCTTTTTCTTTTTTCTGGGGGGTCGAGGTGCCGCTTGGCCCGGCAACATCCATATCCATATCCATTCCCATCTCCTCCTCTACTGGTACACTTTCTCCTTCCTTCTCCTTCTGATGGCCCTTCCTATCCTCAAACTCCTTCATCCTTCTCTCTACACCCTCCAGTTTCGACACTACATTTGCAACGCTGGCCATTACAGCATCTCTATCTTCCAATTCCTTCACCCGCTTTGCCAAACTGTCGACCGTGGCCAGGACACTACTACTGCTGGCCACCACAAACTCCCGCAACCCCTCGAAACGACCCTCTAAACTCTCAAGCATGGCCTCGGCGGCACCCTCATTATTTAAACATTAGTATGGTTTGAGAAAATATTTTAAAATTAATATGGTTAAAAAAAGTAATTATAAAAACTTCAAGCTGCGCTGGCACATGAGTGAGTGAGTCACATGATTCAGCGGAAAAAAACCAGGGTGACGGGGTTACCGTGATACAGCACCAGTCTCAAAATCACATAAATCCAAATCCTCGTTGACAACAATAATTAGTAAACACACAGAGCAGCATAAAACACGTGTTGCCCTTATAAGGCCATCTTTAAACAATATGGTTTCCAAAGAAGTCAAAGGGGACATCTGCAGTAAATGTTACCAAGTACTTAAACTGTGTTTACATCTGGCTTCATCACCAGTTCCAGTGTAGGTTTGAACATCGCCACAGACCAACTCCTTCTCCAGCACAAACCAGGTGGTGAAATTGTCACAAAATTATAAAATCTGTCCATGAGCGTGTGCCCCTTTTCTTGTGCATAGGTACCGAGTAGGTGGCGTGTCAAAACGTTTCCGACGGCTCCAAGCTCTGGCTGCTGCATTACCCGAATTCTCCGTCACACAACATAAATGATTTTACGCCCAACTTCATGGGCTTATGTTTGATATACACTGCTTGATTAAAAGTCTGTTTTTAGATGTTATCATCCTCTCGTCAAGACTCAGGAATTTATGGGGTTTATAATATAGCCGCGACTTTTGCATAAGATCATTTAGGAACGGCCTCACTTTATAAATCTTTTTCTCTCTCTCTCACTGGACAAGAACCATGGTTGTGTTGATGAGTATACCATGTCACTGTAACAAATCCTCGTCCATGAAGAATTTTATTTAACAATAAAGTGAAAATGAATAATAAAAGTTACCAAAACTATAAATTAATATTTTTCTGATTTTTTTTTGCGAAAGTTGTTTCTTGTACCGTGATACAGCACCAGTCCAAAAATCACATAAATCCAAATCCTTGTTGACAAGAATAATTAGTAAAAATCCAAAGCAACATAAAACATGTGTTGCCCTTATAAGGCGCTCTGTATCTTCTTATACAAGCCATCTTTAAATAGAGTAAAACTCTGTACCTTTCTCTTATTCAAGCCATCTTTAAACATAGTAAATCCAATGATACAAAGATGAAGAGCTTTGTAACCATGGTTATTCTAAGATGAAGAGCTGTGTAACCAGGGTTACGAATATTGTGTGCTTTCAGTTTTTCACTTAAATAACTTTCCAATCCTCTGTCAATAAATCAGAGATAAACTGTGAAGTCTTATGAAGAACTGCCTCTGTCAATAAATCACATATTTTGAATGTCGCCAATCGGTTATAAGAGACATCAAATACTCTTTAAAAGCCGTAACTTTAAATTCACGTCTGGCTTCAATGGTTCTTACCCTGTTCTCAGGTATTTACATGCACAACCACAAATTCTTCGATCCATTTTTTTGCTGCTTTTCTCGTCAGTTGCAAAAGCCCAAGTGCAGACATTTCTTATGGGACCCTCTTAGATAAATTTTTTATCTGATTTACATGAAACTTTCAAATACGTTTAGGTTCTTGTAAATATGCACACAATATCAGACTATATCTTCTCGGATTATGGCCTGATTGGATGAAAAATCGCTTGTTTTTATGAGCATGTTCTGTCAATCTCTTGACTTCTTTCGTTATGTTTTGGTGATCAATTTTCACGAAATTTTACTCTTTTTATATGCCCACATTTTGATTAACCAAATACCTAACAGTTTCAGTGTTACCTTGATGACAACTGTGGTGTAGTAAACTACTATTATAGTTATCTACTGTTTCAGTGTTACCTTGACGACAAGCGTCGTGTAGTAAACTACTATTATAGTTATCTACTGTTTCAGTGTTACCTTGGTGACAGTGTGGTGTAGTAAACTACTGTTATAGTTATCTACTGTTTCAGTGTTACCTTGACGACAACTGTGGTGTAGTAAACTACTATTATAGTTATCTACTGTATCAGTGTTACCTTGACGACAAGCATCGTGTAGTAAACTACTATTATAGTTATCTTCTGTTTCCATCTCCCCACCATTTGATGATTGATATCATCATCAGTTTATCGACAGGGCTAGTCTCTGTATCAAAGCTATCTTCCGAATCAGAGCTATCTTCCGAATCAGAGCTATCTTCCGAATCAGAGCTATCTTCCGAATCAGAGCTATCTTCCGAATCAGAGCTATCTTCCGTATCAGAGCTATCTTCCGTATCAGAGCTATCTTCCGAATCATCTTCCGTATCAGAGCTATCTTCCGAATCAGAGCTATCTTCCGTATCAGAGCTATCTTCCGAATCAGAGCTATCTTCCGTATCGGAGCTATCTTCCGTATCGGAGCTATCTTCCGTATCGGAGCTATCTTCCGTATCGGAGCTATCTTCCGTATCGGAGCTATCTTCCGTATCGGAGCTATCTTCCGTATCAGAGCTATCTTCCGAATCATCTTCCGAATCGGAGCTATCTTTCGTATCAGAGCTATCTTCCGTATCAGAGCTATCTTCCGTATCAGAGCTATCTTCCGTATCAGAGCTATCTTCCGTATCAGAGCTATCTTCCGTATCAGAGCTACCTTCCGAATCAGAGCTACCTTCCGAATCAGAGCTACCTTCCGAATCAGAGCTACCTTCCGAATCAGAGCTACCTTCCGAATCAGTGCTACCTTCCGTATCAGTGTTACCTTGACGACAAGCATGGTGTAGTAAACTACTGTTATAGTTATCTTCTGTATCCATCTCCCCACCATTTGATGATGATAACATCAGTTTATCGACAGGGCTAGTCTCTGTATCACCAGTCTGGCAATAATCTAAAGATGATCCTCTGTTTTATCTTATAATAATCTAAAGGTGGTCCTCTCTCTGTATCACCAGTCTGGCAATAATCTAAAGATGGTCCTCTGTCTCTGTTTTATCTTATAATAATCTAAAGGTGGTTCTGTGTATCGATTCATCAGTCTTGCAATTATCTCAAGGTGATTCTCTATATCATCAGTCTTATAAAGCTGATTTATATTTATAAGCCTTTGGCTTGTTTCGGTATCCCGTGAATAAAATATTGTTTTAAAAAAAAAAAAAAGTCTTATAATAATCTAAAGGGGATTCCTTGTATCATCTGTCTTGTAATTATCTAAAGATAATTCTCTGTTTTTATTATTACTGTTGATATTAACACCTATTCCTAGAATATATTCTACTGCTCCTAGTGTACCATAAAAACATGTACGATGTAATATATTATTATTATAACTATCTCTATCATCTATATTACCCCCCTTAGTAAGAATCAGTTTTAGTTTAGCTACAGGTTCTATTTGAGATTGACTACAGTATAATATAGGTGACCTCTTATATTGTCCTCTACTGTGCGTGTATATCTATACGGTGTTCTAATATAAAGACTACTGATTCTAGTATACAAAATATACTGTTATACTGTCCTCTACTGTATATTTATACCCATGTTCTAATATATAGACTACTGATTCTAGTATCTATACCTAGTTCTAATTTATAGTCTACTGTTTCTAGTATACCAAAGGAGAGGGGTTTAATATAGGCTATGCCTGTTCCCTAATCCCTATTCAGGTACAAATCTGAATAAAATATTGCTTATAAAAAAAAAAGTATACCAAATATATATTCTACTGATTCTAGCATAAAAAATGAACTTGCCCAGTGTAATATAATTCTATTATAACTATCTCTATCATCTATATTACCTCACCTTAGTAATGAACTTGCCCAGTGTAATATGATTCTATTATAACTATCTCCATCATCTAGTCAATATAGAACTTGACCACGAACAAACAGTGGCACTTCAATTAAAGCTTCAGTCCTTTGACTGTAGATCAAGTGTTAAGAGAAGAACTGTTGAGTCATCTGATTCCCTTTCTTTATCAGATGTTTATGGACGTCCTCTTTTCTATTAATGTGAATATCATACTTTTCTTCTTCTATATTTTTGTTCTCGAATGCACAACAAATGTCACAAGGTTATAAGGTTTTATTGTAATTGGGTCCTGTAAAGATCTGTTATTAACACATAGATCAATATCAGTCGTATATCGTCTGATTTCCTCAAGGTTATCTCCCCTTGATTTTCCCTTCTGGTTCTGACCACCCATCAACACAGATCAATATCACATTTGTATATCCTCTGATTCCCTCAAGGTTATCTCCCCTTGATTTCCCTTCTGGTGCTGACCACCCATTAACACATGGTAAACCACCACAGTCTTATTTCCACATCACAGGATCTCAAGGTTAGCAAGCCAGCGTCCTAATTACTGTGCCATTGGAACAATTACCCACAAACAATAAACATCGTTAGAAACTTAGGTAAAGAAATTATGGTACTTACCCATCACCACACCCTCTTCACTTCTCTGCTGGAACCAGTTCTGGGCGTCCGTCAGTTTCGATATAGGATCCCTGGTCAGTTTCACCTTGCTTCTGGTGATCCTGGCAGCCAAGTCTCACTTGACTCGGCTCCTCCGGATTCTCGTCGCCAGTTGTCACTGGTAGCTATTGTTGTCACTAGCTTTGGGGTCGAGGTGCTGCTTGGCCCGGTGATCAGACTCCGTGCTGCTTCCTGTTTCACCCATTTTCTCTCCATTTTATCTAGAAGTACAAACTACACCAGGGAGATGAATCATGTATGTTAAAGATTATACATATTTATTGCATTGGCCGAGAAAGTTCATCTCGATTTTCCAACGTGATTTCCCCTTGTCAGTGATGCAGAAAGAGGGCCTGAACTCAAAACGCCCTAGGGTGTGGTCCAGAGATTCTCCGAACTGCTTGATGGTTTCCACGACAAAGTCCCTGATCCCCTCCAGCTTGGCCTCCATAACAAGCTGTAGCTCTTCCATCTGCAAATACAGTTTGATACCACAATCAATGGGATGTTTGGCTGAATAAATGGGATCTTTGCAGATCCTATCAGAACCAAAATCAATGTTACGTTTGTGTTTAACCATTTAGTAAGTCAGTAGTACACTATTCTATACTGGTCTCAATGGGGGCTCATACCACACGGGATGTGAGGTTTGTGATTTCACACCCGAACGGATCTCACCGTTCGAAAGATGGATTTGGCAGGGGCAGGGGTTGGGGGTTACATTTGGGGGGTAAGAAATCGCGGTGCATAAATTGGATGTTTGCAGATCCTTTCAGAATCATATCACAACTGACTTACTTCTGTTCTATCGTGCTAGAACAACATGGCATGGTTGATATTTTTCTGGGTCATACTCTTTAACACAGTCTTGTGGATCGGTCAACGCGATTAGTCTGTGATATATACTCTCTTCAAAACAAAGAAAACTTTATGGAAATCAGATGTAATTGATCCCGCCTAGTCTTCTGGTGTCCATAATAATGACCTCTCGCTTGTTGATGCCCTTTGATGGTTCCTTGTTGTCCAACAACATTGACAGACCTCCTCCTCCTGTCTCATGGATGTTTGTTGTCCATTGTACTGAAATAAAAAAATGAAATGTTATGAAATATTATAAAATGTAATGCGGCCTACTCACACAGTCACCATGGTTACGACGACGAATAATACAGAAAAATGTCTTATAAATAAATTGCAACTATAACATAGAAATAAAATGATACGAACTGAACTTCAACTGTGGTTCAAATATTGTTGTACTTGCCATTCGCCAAACGGTGCTAGGAATCTTTCCTGGAACCAGAAGGCTATTTACACATTCTTGGTGTAGAACTCATTTTGAATTTTTCCTCCTCTCTGCCGATGCTGGTTCCTCCTCAGATTCTGTTGATGCTGGTTCCTCCTCAGATTCTGTTGATGCTGGTTCCTCCTTTGATTCTGTTGATGCTGGATTCTCCCCCGTTTCTGAAATATCGATTGCTAAGTGAGTTGGTACATTCCCACAAGGTAACAGTAATGAATTTATCAGACCTGATATCCTGTTTGTTTTAATCTGAAACATGCCTGGATATTACGGCTTAGAATAAATCTAAGTATACTTAATATTGTTATCATATTAGCATCTGTTGTATCTTGATTTTGATGTATTAAATTGTTAACATCATCGAGTCTACCATTTAGACAAGTTTCACGTCTTGATTCCACGTCCATTATTTTCTTATCGGTTGTTTTATATTTTTATTAACAATATTCACAAGTTTAACGTATGCTGAAGTCAGTGAAGTGTTCATTGACTATAATTTATTCACATGGTTCCTTGTTCTCCATGATAATGACCTCCTCCTTTCTCATGGATGTTTGTTGTTCATTAACAGTGGACACCAAAAATTAGAAACTACAGGTTTCTGACCAACAAGTCACTGATCGAAATTGACATTAGATATGCCAAAAGGAACTGAGATCTTTGTTCATACACTTTCTGGGACATCACCTCGACTTCCCTTTCCAGCAAGAAGCCGAAGAATACGACACCTCTTATTAGATATTAAGACGGGGTCGTATTCTTCGTCGTCCGAAGACGACCAACGTGCCTCCATCGGAATCAGGGGCGGGCAGGGCGGTGTGTCATTGCCAATGTCCTCCTCGGCTGTGGGCAACGACTGTGCAGGGGCATGAACTCCCTCCTCGCTATCTTCATCTGAAGAGATTGTCGGCCGTCTTTTCCAGGAAGGCTGGCTGGTAGAAGCAGCAGCTGCAGAGGTGGTGGCTTGGGGTGGAGGGGCAGCTGCCAGCTCACCACTCGTCACTGTAGCTGCTGGCTCCTCCCTAGGAAAGGCGGCAGACGTGATTATCCGTGACATTTCAACCGCGCGTTTACGTATTAAGGGCATTTTGTAGTAATGTAGCTGTGTCTTGGTTGAATGATTCATCTGAAGGGCCAGGTCCACACTGACGTCAGGCCGCTCCGTCAACACCCGAGTCACCGCTGTTTTTCTGATGGCTCGGGAAGACGGATTCTGGCCTGCTGGTTTTTGGTACCTGACCCTTAAGGTGTTATTGTATGCAGAACTTGTCATGAAAGTGCCAGCAAATGATGGAACTGCTGGCACTTGATTGAGATCAGGTTGATTAAGCCGCGAAGGAAGCAGCATGGCAAAGGTCCGCATCTCCTCATAGAGGGAGATGGGTACCGGAATAGAGGCTGGGGCTTCCTTCGCGGTTTTATGGTCTATGATGGTTATGACATAATTTTCCCCCTCACGACCTGCTCGATTAATATCAGCCACGCTCATGTTTAAGAGGGCAAAGGTCCTCTGTGCGCTAAAAAGCACATTCGACAAGGTAACGTTTCTGTTTTGGTATCAACACACGTCACAGTATATAATTACCTCTGATATACTTTCATCAACTCTGTTCTCTAAATAATCAACGACACGAGACGTAAATGAGTTTGACGTCAGATCGACCAAAAATAACACATGACTATTATAGTGACCCACGGCCACAAATATCTGACCTTATAAAAACTGACCCACTTATCTGTCTGATCGCCTCTTCGGGTGTATTTTCTCGAGTGAGCAAAATGTAGTCTAGCGCACATGAATTTGGAGGTCACAGCAAATATAGGTCACAAATAGCTTTCCATGTGGTGTTATACAAACATGTATTGGTATGTAAAGCCAAGTAAAAAAAAACACTCGTTCTGCGCTTCGACTTTCGTGTTTATTTAATCGAGTACATGAGCAAAAATTTCGATTAAAAAAAGCATTGATTTGAAAGTTATAAAAGCACTATTTTGATCATTATAAAAGTTTTAAAAGTTAAAAACACTGTTTTGATAGTAATAAAATTCATTAAAGCAGTGTTTGGATAATCATTAAAGTTATAAAATAAAAGCATTCAAGATGCTGACGTCTAATAGGAAAAAAAAGATGTACACCAACCATCTTCTGCACATTCGATAGGTGGTGTATTCCAGCATGATCAACTATTGTCCTTACACCCTCCTGCTGTCATCTAACCATCTTGGACAATTACACTGTTTCCTTGTTTTTTACTGATTTTTTTGTGATCTCTGCTGGCCAGGGTTTTCTATTCATGCGGCATGTTCCCCGTGCTATTATTTTCCATCTTCTAGTACTTCCTTGAACAGGGACTCAACTTGTGTAAAAATTGCCACTATTGACTTTCATCCCCATGTTTTTTATATTCCCTGTAAAAATCTTTCACGAGGCCGACTTCTGTGATTTCTTGTTCCTTATATATTTGGAATTATTCACAATCGTCAAAAATGGGTTACTGAGTTCTGTTTTTTCTTGTTCCTCACCAGTATTTGGAATTATTTGCAATCGTCAAGAATGGGTTAACCCTCACACCTGCCAAAGGTCAAATTTTTCAATTAATCTGCCACATCGAAAACGAGTGAAAAATACACCCTTTGTTACAACAAAAGCCCATACATTAAATAGCTCCGTTATTGGTAGATACTATTTTATCCCCGATTAAAATGAAAAGGTTAAGATATATTTGTATAACACAATACCATACTGGTGTTTGTCCCCGCCCCGTCAACAGGAATATTTATATCTATATTTTGACGTATTAAATTGTTAACATCATCGAGTGTACCATTTAGACAAGTTTTACGTATTGATTCCTCGTCCATTACTTTCTTATCGGTTGTTTTATATTTTTTTTACCATTTTATCCCCGATTAAAATGAAAAGGTTAAGATATATTTGTATAACACAATACCATACTGGTGTTTGTCCCCGCCCCGTCAACAGGAATATTTATATCAATATTTTGACGTATTAAATTGTTAACATCATCAAGTGTACCATTTAGACAAGTTTCACGTATTGATTCCTCGTCCATTATTTTCTTATCGGTTGTTTTATATTGCTATCATATTAGCATTTGTTATATCTATATTTTGATGTATTAAATTGTTAACATCATCAAGAGTACCATATTGACAAGTTTCACGTATTGATTCCTTGTTCATTTTTTTATATTGAGTAATTTTTACATCTTGTCTACCAATTAAACGTTGACTGTTTCTTTGGCATGATCATTTCAATATGGCAGTAGGCTTATCTTAACAATAATCATATTGATCTTGGTAACAGCTGATATGTCAAAAGGACAGCGGAGATTTCACACTTTGTTACACTGTCTTTGCTTCTCCTTCACGTTGTGTATTTTCTTCTACTGGTTTCTGAAGACGGTTATCTTCTTCAGTTATAACAATGCGACAGTTCGTTTTTACCTTTTATGTAGCATAGGTATACATACAAGCATAGTACATATTATAGCATAGGTATACATACAAGCATAGTACATATTATATATATACATACAAGCATAGTACATATTATAACATAGTCAATACTAACTAAAACTCTTCTCACGGCTGTCCAGGATTCTTTAGATCGTACTCCTCTGGAATCGTTTCAAAGTCTGATGAATTCTCTGGGTCTTACTCTTCAGCCCAGTCTTGTGGATCGGTCTGTGGTATTTACTCTCTTCAAAACAAAGATAACTTGATAGAAATCAGACGTAATTGATCTCATCAGACATTTTTGACCTCATGAGGCCATTCGAGTGTTGAAATAAACTTAATTCAGAATTTACCATCCCCACATGTAGGTCCATGAAAATGACCTCCAATTTTTCTGATGATTCCTTGTTGTCAATGATAATGACCCCCTTCCTTTCTCATGGTGCCTTGTTGTTCACGATAATGACCTCCAACTTTCTGATCGTTCCTTGTTGTCAATGATAATGACCTCCAGTTTGCCGATGGTTTCTTGCTGTCCATGATAATGACCTCCTCCTCCTTCCTCCTGGATATTTGTTGTCCATCAACAGTGGACCGCCTCCTTTCTCATGGATGCTTGACATATTTTCAATATAAGCCATAATATGTGTTACTAAAACTATAATCGTAAATATTAAATAAATCTGTATCTTTAGGAAAAGTTGTAACCAGCATTGGTCTTGGTAGCCTTAAACAATTAGTACGCGTATTAGCTGTTGGTAAGAAAGCCAGCTGCACTTCTGGGAATTCTATTACAGGTTGAATAACATAACCCAAGGATAGGCTCGGAATCTGTTCCAGTTATAAATTGTAAGATGCTACCAAGCGAAATATACTGTCTACGTCAATCTGAAAAATCTAAAAAAATTAAAAAATGATTTGTCTAAAATGATAAGTACTCTAGGTTGTTTCAGAAAATATAAGATAGCCAAGCAAAGCGTAGAAATACGCCCTCACAAAAGCTATGCCTTAGTAAATGTATAAAACCTCCCCAGATATTTATCGTCTTTGCTCTTCTTGCAAAAATGACATTACTTCCAAAATGTTAGGATGAGCTTTTCCAATTAATTTTTTAAGTCGTCTGTGCCATCCCTCTAAAGAGTTGTTGGAGCAACTGACTAACTTCTGTTCTATCGTGCTAGAACAACATGGCACTGTTGATATTTTTCCCAGTTAACTCTTTAGCCCAGTCTTGTGGATCAGTCAACACGTTAAGACTGTGGTGTTTACCTTTTTCAAAACAAAGATAACTTTATATAAATCAGACAGAATTGACCTCATCAGGCCATTCGAGTGTTGAACAAACTTAATTCAGAATTTACCGTCCCCACATGGTTCCTTGTTGTCCATGATAATGACCTCCTCTTCCTCCTTACGTAGGACCTTGATTTTTCGTTACATCCAAACTCTCTCCACCCTGCTGATGCTGCCACTGCATGCCCCCTCCCGAAGTAACGGGCTGATGTCGTAGTAACTGACCTCATGAGGCATTTGAGTGTTGTACAAACCTCATTCCCCACATGGTTCCTTGTCCATGATAATGACCCCCTCCTCCTTTTCATGGATGTTTGTTGTCCATCAACAGTGGACACCAGAAATTAGAAACTCAAAGTTCCTGAACAACAAGTCACTGATCGAAATTGACATTTTTATGGCATCTTAAACGGTCCTTGTCCTTGTTGCATGTTGTCCAAAAGATATCTTTGATGGTGACTCCTTCAATGACAATGACCTTCTTCCCCCCATCAATCGGATGCTTGTTGTCTTAAATCTGGCTAAGAATCCTGCTTTTCTGATCCATCTGCACAAATAAAGACAGCCATATGCTGTAAGGGGAAATTTGCCTGGAAACCCAACGTTCAAAAGTCCAGTTTACTTTTACGTGCAGACTAATGTGTACAAAGTACCTTGTTTTTTTGTCCAATCTGAATGACTAGACATGTTTTTTGTCCGGTCTTCTGTCTTGTATCACTGGAAAGGGTCTTCCATCTTGAAATCCAGAGTGACTTTCCACGACTTTCAACGACTTTTACTAAAATTATAAATTATTTTTTCGTGAGTCAGCTTCCAAGTGTCTATCATAAAATTATAACATCTATCAAATAGTCAGAATATTATAACAACTATCAAATAGTCAGAATATTATAACATCTATCAAATAGTCAGAATATTATACCATCTATCAAATAGTCAGAATATTATAACATCTATCAAATAGTCAGAATATTATAACATCTATCAAATAGTCATAACATTATAACATCTATCAAATAGTCAGAATATTATAACATCTATCAAATAGTCAGAATATTATAACATCTATCAAATAGTCAGAATATTATAACATCTATCAAATAGTCAGAATATTATAACATCTATCAAATAGTCAGAATATTATAACATCTATCAAATAGTCAGAATATTATAACATCTATCAAATAGTCAGAATATTATAACATCTATCAAATAGTCAGAATATTATAACATCTATCAAATAGTCAGAATATTATAACATCTATCAAATAGTCAGAATATTATAACATCTATCAAATAGTCAGAATATTATAACATCTATCAAATAGTCAGAATATTATAACATCTATCAAATAGTCAGAATATTATAACATCTATCAAATAGACAGAATATTATAACATCTATCAAATAGACAGAATATTATAACATCTATCAAATAGTCAGAATATTATAACATCTATCAAATAGTCAGAATATTATAACATCTATGTCGCGGCTTGATGCGTCAATTGTATAATTTTTTAAAATATCACATTTCTTGCAGCTTGAATATTATTTTGAATGTTATTGTAACTTAATCGCTGGTTTTATTCTGAAAAAACAATGTTTCGACAAGTATCATCCTAATATGATAGTAGGGTGATACTTGTCAAAAAGTCATACTTAATAACCACAAGAGGATTCTTGTTGAAACGTACTTCATAAGGATAAGGGGATACTTGTCCAAACTTCAGGCTTTTGGAATAAAACCAGTGATTGTTTTTAAAAAAAGGGTACTTTGTGTCAATATGTTCAATTACTAATTAAATGTTTATCGCAAGAAGTAATTTAATGTGACTATCAAGGGCAATGAGGAAATGTTGAATTATTATTTTCATATTCTTCATCTTAATACCTTGAAAGAAATAATTTAAATTCTATCTTTATAAATATTTTGGTGTGTGATATATGTCATATGTTTTGATTGGTGCGTGTTTAGTATGTAAGCAATCCCCTTATCTGGTTTACCATCCATTACCTAGTCAGCCAGCCCTGATCTAGTAAGCCAGCCCTTGTATTCCTTGCTTTGTTGGCCAGCTCTGATCTAGTAAGCAAGCCAATCTATTCCTTACCTAGTTTTTCAGCCCTGGGCCCTTATTCACGAAAACTTAAACTAAGATACAATCGAAATTTTAAGAAATACTGCAATTCGATTGGCTGACCACTGAAATCAATTTGCATCAATAAAGTTGCAGTATTTCTTAAAATTTCGGTTTTAACTTAGTTTAAGATTTTGTGAATAAGGGCCCTGATCTATAAGCCAGCCCTTTATTTGAGTATATTCGTTTATGTTATTTAGTAAATTTATAATAATATTTTAGTCTACTTTCTAATTTTATTTTATTACATCTTGAGTAAATTTTTTTATATAGTGATCATATGTTCAATCTAATATAAAACCTGTTGGAATTTCTACTTTTAAAACTCGTGTTAAAACTATCTGAAGTGAAGGTTGACCAACAATCTGTGAAATGTCAATGATATAAGTTATGAGGTGTTTTAAATTAATCCACTTAAAATGTTGTACTTGTTAAATGTCAATGATATAAAAATTAAATGCTGTAAAATTACTCCACTTAAAATAGTGGACTAGTTTTATCTGGGTCACCTTGCTGTTTGGTTAAATTTCATATATCTTTTAAAAGTATTAAAACCTTAAAATATTGTACTGGTTTTATCTGGCTCCCTTGTTTGGTTTAATTTCATATAAAATATAGCTTTTAAAGTTATTTAAACCTGTTGTATTTTTATATATGTACCAAGATGGAAATATGGTTGTATATTGTCGTCACCTCAGTCCATCCGTCGGTCATTTAGATAACATTTCAGTCCTAAAAAAAGACCTGCAATAGGTAGATTTAATTCTTGCAAAATGTAGGTTTAAAGTTTGTAGTTTTTATTAAAAAAAAGTGTTTCACAAATATTGAATGTAATGAAAACAGTGTTTTATTAAATATATTTTGCAATGTTTCAATTTTTTGTTGATAAATTGTTTATGTATTAAGATTTTGTCTGATTAAATTGTTTATGAATAAATTGTTTATATATGAATAAGATTTTGTCTATGAATAAAAGTTAATTTAATAAACATATCTATTTGAAACATTTTGTCATCCACTTGGAAATCGTTATCTGTCAATCTTCATTAGCCCGTTGTTAGAGGGAGCCACGTTATCTGTGAGTAAGACTTTTGCTCGCTTCTTGTTCAATGCCTACGCTGGAGGTTCTTGTGTTCAGTCCCAACGCTGACCTCAAAAATTCATAAAGATTTTCAAGTGTGGTTCCCCTTTGTCAGTGGTGTGGGACGAAGGGCCTGGGCGAGGAACAAAAATATAGTTGTTAGGATGGAGCGGAAAGCCAGACTTGCACATGATACATTAAAAACACTTGTTTGAGCACAATTCCCCTTACAGCAACCCTTGCCGTAGCTCAATTCCCCTTATAGCAACCCTTGCCGGAGCACAATTCCCCTTATAGCAACCCTTGCCGGAGCACAATTCCCCTTATAGCAACCCTTGCCGGAGCACAATTCCCCTTATAGCAACCCTTGCCGGAGCACAATTCCCCTTATAGCAACCCTTGCCGGAGCGCAATTCCCCTTATAGCAACCCTTGCCGGAGCACAATTCCCCTTATAGCAACCCTTGCCGGAGCACAATTCCCCTTATAGCAACCCTTGCCGGAGCACAATTCCCCTTATATCAACCCTTGCCGGAGCACAATTCCCCTTATAGCAACCCTTGCCGGAGCACAATTGCCCTTAAAGCAACCCTTGCCGGAGCACAATTCCCCTTATAGCAACCCTTGCCGGAGCACAATTCCCCTTATAGCAACCCTTGCCGGAGCACAATTCCCCTTATAGCAACCCTTGCCGGAGCACAATTCCCCTTATAGCAACCCTTGCCGGAGCACAATTCCCCTTATAGCAACCCTTGCCGGAGCACAATTCCCCTTATAGCAACCCTTGCCGGAGCACAATTCCATTTATAGCAACCCTTGCCCGAGCACAATTCCCCTTATAGCACGCTGTGTGGCATATATGCCAGTCTTCATTAGTCCAGCTGAAGCAGAACTGTAGGATGCTAAATCAAAGCCAGTGTAAAGAAATGGGGTTAAACATCCACTTGTTACTAAGTAGGTTATTTTTATACTAACATGGTTCAATTTTTTGCAGTATTTAGCAGTGGAAAGAAACCAGAGGACCCGGTGAAAACCCACAATGTTGGACAGGTGACCTTACTCCTTGTCACAGACAACTGGGAAATACACATGCACAAGGTAACCATTTGGCCCTCCACCCCCGGTAGCCCAATCGGTCCAAAAAAGGTCTTTGAGAATAGATCTCTGCCCTGAACAGCCAACATATTAAAAAAAAATTATACTGTTTTGTAAAGGAGTTCTACTCCATGCACACCAAGTCTAAATAAACATTTGCAAATATCTTCTCAAAGTATACTTAGTATTTCAACTGAAATCATTGCTTAATGTCAGTGAATTAGCTTTGTGTCTTCTCAAGTGGAACTAATTGTAGACAGGCAGCATAAGTTTATACGGTTAAAGATACATTTCGTATTGCCCAAAATTTTGTGCAAACACTCTAGGGATTGTTTTGTCATTTTTCCTACCTCTGCTAAAGACCTCTACGCATAAGCGAATTGTTGAAATAAAATCAAACAATGTTAGTCCCGAAAATGACTAGGTTGTGTTGAGTAATACTTATTTGCTCTGTGTCAAGGAGGACTGCACTACATACAACACAAACCCAAACTCAGCCAGATTGATTGCCCTTGTTCACTTGTGATCTTTTGAAGTTGTAATTCAATGATTTGTAATGTGATGTACAGTTACGTTCTTCAATCTGTCCATTATTACTGCCAGTCAGTCAAACAGGTAAATATGGGCTGGAACAACAAGTTTGTTTATCACAGATGTTTTAACATTTTATTCATGCTTGGCAGAGTAAAAACAGGGGTTTTGTGCATATATTGGTGTCTTTTCAAAATTTCCGTCACAGCACTCTGTAAGCTTGCTTCATTAGCCCAGTCGGAGCAGAACAGTAGGATGTTAACCCCAGTTCAGACTAACATATGGTTTTCAATTTTTATTTCAATAATTCGCTTGCGCGTAGGGGTCTTTAGCAGTGGGAGGAAACCGAAGGAAACCCACGAGGTTGAGAAGGCGCCCCTATCTCCATGTCACATACGCTTACACTAGGGATCGCAAGCTAGAAGTGACCGGCCAGCTAGAGGTCGAAGCGCGGCACTCTAGACCACTAGGCCATCCCAACCCCAGTCAGAGCAGAATAGTATGACCTTAAACCCCAGTTGGAGTAGGATATTAAACCCCATTTTGTTTCATTTAACATAGTAATAACACAGTGATGAGCGTTTAATGCCCTTGGCCCACTTGTATTAACTGGGATGATTTTTAAACCAAACTCAGTTCTGTCTGATTATTTCTGGCATGTTTTAAAACAAAAAAAAAGGTTTTGATATTAGTTGAAATAAATATTTTATGTACAATAAACAAACACATTTATACTTTAAATTAATAATTACAGAATAGTTACAGATA
Source organism: Patella pellucida (assembly GCA_917208275.1). Taxonomy (NCBI): domain Eukaryota; kingdom Metazoa; phylum Mollusca; class Gastropoda; family Patellidae; genus Patella; species Patella pellucida. The sequence goes on along the minus strand of OU795038.1, from coordinate 86,774,161 downwards.
AAATATTCTATCAACAGTTTCTGTTTAACCTCATAGGGCCTTAAATCAAGACCTTAAAATAATATTTAATCAACAGAACTCAGACCTTAAAATAATATTTAATCAACAGAACTCAGACCTTAAATACAGAATGAGAAGTTAATAATGTTTAACTAAAGGCCTTAGTACACAGAATCAGCAGCTGGAGGCCTTAACATACAATTAGTCATTTAAGGCCTGAACGCGTAGAATCAGTAGTTCAAAGTTTTAACATACAGAATCAGCCGTTCTAGGCATAAAATGCCGTCCTTATATTCCCGTAACACCCTACATTTAGTGTAAATATCACCTTAGCTTATAAACATTCACCTCACCTGATTTTTTACATTTTTATGAGGGCGGTGCAAACAAAATGTGTCATATATTTATAAAAAGTAAAATACATGACATCTTACAGTGGTAATCAAGATGAAGACAGCTTGCTGACCTGAGAAAGTCATCACATTAATTTTGTTCATTTTTTGAAAGACTGAAGCTTGGTTTATAAAATAAATCCACCTAATTTTAGTAGTTTCTGATTTTATACAACAGATACATTAACATATCACAGTAAGTAATAATATATTGGCTCCGGGATACATTTAATGTTGAACTTTGACCCCAGACATTTTACTGCTAGCTCGACTCCTGTTGATTGCATCCTGGACTTCTTTCTTTGCGTCTTTAGCCTCTTTCATGGACGTGACACGAACAGCATTATAACGATGTTGAATCTGAATCAGAGGTTGAAAAATTAAATAAACCCAAAATTATTAAATAATTCTTAAAGATGCATAATGTAAGGTTTAGATAAAGAGCTGGCAATTCTCACTATAATAAACAAAAATAGGGAATTGGAAGAAAATTTCAGCAAATTTACTTCATTGCAAGTGAAATTTTTGAAGCTTCAAGAACAGTATATCACTGTCAAACTACTGTGAAAGATGAATCTCTAATAGGATACGCTCCATTGTTTTTGATGGGCCTGATTGATTCCAAGCTGGAAGATTATCTAACCCTGGTCTAAAGAATAGTAGGTTTGAGCATCACCATGCCATCAATCATGAAACACCAGGAAATAAACAAATTCCACAGAAAAAAAGAAAAAACAAGGCATTGACCTAATAAACACCTACACCAAGATTGAACATTCTAGCTCAATTAGAATGAGAGTTATTGTTCCCCAAAAACCGTGACGGACAGACAGACAAACCCATTTTAATAGTCCCTCTGCATTCTTTAAAAATACACCTTTACCTAGCTTAATAGGCGTCCTCGCTAGAGATAAAGGGGCATAATTTATAGGCGAGGCGGTCCCACGTGACCTCATTGTTTACCTTATAGCACAGTTTTCCTGTACATTCATTACGAACTTGTGTGTTGACAAACGTAGGTTTTAGGCGTTCATATGCAATTTAATGCTGATACGGTTCTCTTACCATCGATAAGGTCACGTGGAACCAAATTTTTACTAGCGACATCTGGTGGGGAATTCCTTCAGTGAGGATGCCCATTAGAAGGAGACGCACTGACAAACAGACAGATGGACCGACGGACGAACCCATTTTAACAGTTTCCTGCTTTCTTCGAAAGGCGGGGGACAAAAATACAACAACTAACCTGTGCCAATAATGTCTGAGCTTCAGGGAATTGTTTTCTCAATTTAGTCTTGTTCTTCAGGACGTATTTCAGACTGGCCTCGTCAACAGTGGATCGATCTCGTAAATTATCTAAAACTTGATCGACTTTCTCGTGGTGTGTTTTACGAGGACCAGCAGGAGGAAGAGGAACCTGAAATTTTAAAAAAATCTTTGAGTTGCAAATTCCTTTACAAATAACACACAGGGTTCTGTAACAAGAAAAGGAGGATCAACTCAGAAATAGAATAAGGCCCAGGGTTAGGGTTAGGGCTAGACCTGTCTACCACTGGAGACTCTTGACGATGAAATCTGCAGGCCACAGCATTTACCCTAACCCTTATCCTAACCCACAATCTATATAGGATGTCATAACATCTGGCTCCAGTGGATGGAAGAAAATGCTCACGGTTCTGTTACAAGAAAAGGGAAGATCAACTCCAAAACCACACAACATCAATAAAAAAACAACGTTCATGACAGTGTCCTATAAAACTCCCCTGGTTACCAATCTGGTTAAAACACAGATTCTGTTTCGTTTCGTTTTTATAGTTTAAAATTTTGTTTTACTTGTTAATACTACACTAGGATCTGGAAGTTCTGCTTTAAATGAGGGGTCATTCATTTATAAGACTCACCCATCTATAAGCCCCACCCGCCTAGAAGCCTCATCCATCTATAAGCCTCACCCGCTTAGAAGCCTCGCCCGTCTATAAGCCTCGCCCGTCTATAAGACTCGCCCGTCTATAAGACTCGCCCTTCTATAAGACTCGCCCTTCTATAAGACTCGCCCTTCTATAAGACTCACCCGTCTATAAGACTCACCCGTCTATAAGACTCACCCACCTATAAGCCTCACCCATCTATAAGCCTCACCCTTCTATAAGCCTCACCCTTCTATAAGCCCCACCCTTCTATAAGCCCCACCCTCCTATAAGCCCCACCCACCTATAAGCCTCACCCACCTATAAGCCTCACCCACCTATAAGCCCAAACCATCTATAAGCCTCACCCACCTATAAGCCTCACCCACCTATAAGCCTCACCCATCTATAAGCCCAAACCATCTATAAGCCCCACCCATCTATAAGCCCCACCCATCTAAAAGCCTCTCCTGCCTATAAGTCCCACCCATCTATAAGACTCACCCTTCTATAAGCTTTAACAGGTTTTTGAACAGCATTAAGTTGTAATTTACTCGTATCTCTGTAAACCAGTTGATGATTCAAGGCATAGCGTAAAGCTCGTACATTACTCTGAATATCTGAATAATAAAAATACACAGGGTCTCGTACATTACTCTGAATATCTGAATAATAAAAATACACAGGGTCACCACAAAATACTTTATAGCCACTTGTTAAGTAGAGCCGCAGCGCCTCTTGGAGTAAGGCCCTGGCTCATTAACTAGTTTGATGTTTGAATTCGAACTAAAAGTAGGCTGTTTTGTGGCTGTTCGGGTAAAATTCCCCTCATAGCACTCTGCATGGGATACTCTCGTCTTCATTAGCACAGTGTTGAGTTGACGTTAAACCCCATTTTATTTAATTTCATTACGTGGGGCCCCGTCAACACACACTACTTAAAAGTTTACCGATTTCCACGTCCCATATTGGTACATGTAGAATAGAAATAGGCAGAAGACGCTTGTCACCATAGTGACCAGTACAGTAAGAATATGTATAAGGCTGCCTCAAGTGACAAACCTTGTGAACTTTCCTCTCCAGCCAATGGGAAATCATCTTCACTCAGCAGATCTTCAAAACCACGGTATTTTTCATCTAATTCTTTCTCAGTCTTTTTTATTTCCTCTGGGTTTCTTCTTCCTGATTTATTTTCATCTTGACCATCAACCTTAAGATAAAAATACAAATAATAATAATTAAAGCTAGAGAGAGAGATGGGGTTTGACACCAACACGACTGACACAAACTAGGGCATTTCAGGACTAACATATGGTTCAATTATATTTCAATAATTCGCTTGCCCGTAAGGGTTATTATCATTGGGAGGAAGCCAGAGAAAACACCTGGGGTTTGACAGATGACCCTTCTCCTCGTCACGTACTACAACCGGGGAATCGAAACCACACCATTTGACTCAATGACAGACCTTAAGATACAACATACACATGCCAACCATTCAGCCATCCAACCCCACTATATTTAAAGCTTCTGTGTGATCCGAGATATAGAATTCATCTATCCACCCAGCCACTCCTTCCCTCTATAATTATAGCTTCTTGCCAAATACAATATTGTGAAATTTGAATCTCTAATAGGAATATAAATTCACAAATGGTTCAATTCCCTTCAATATTGACAAAGATACGATGAACTGACATTTCATCCATCTATGCTGCACTGCTAAATTATTTTATTGGTAAAGGAGAACCCTGTTTTGTTGGTAGGGGAGACCTTGTTTTAAATCGAATTGAATCCAAGCTGTGAGATTATTTATCTAGCTTAGTAATTTACCTGTGTTATTGTAATTTATCTGTGTTATTGTAATTCCCCTCTGTGTTATTATAATTTACCTCTGTGTTGTTGTAATTTACCTCTGTGTTGTTGTAATTTACCTCTGTGTTATTGTAATTTACCTCTGTGTTATTGTAATTTACCTGTGTTATTGTAATTCCCCTCTGTGTTGTTGTAATTCCCCTCTGTGTTGTTGTAATTTACCTCTGTGTTGTTGTAATTTACCTCTGTGTTGTTGTAATTTACCTCTGTGTTGTTGTAATTTACCTCTGTGTTATTGTAATTTACCTGTGTTATTGTAATTCCCCTCTGTGTTGTTGTAATTCCCCTCTGTGTTGTTGTAATTTACCTCTGTGTTGTTGTAATTTACCTCTGTGTTGTTGTAATTTACCTGTGTTATTGTAATTCCCCTCTGTGTTGTTGTAATTTACCTCTGTGTTGTTGTAATTTACCTCTGTGTTGTTGTAATTTACCTGTGTTATTGTAATTCCCCTCTGTGTTGTTGTAATTTACCTCTGTGTTGTTGTAATTTACCTCTGTGTTATTATAATTTACCTGTGTTATTGTAATTCCCCTCTGTGTTGTTGTAATTCCCCTCTGTGTTGTTGTAATTTACCTCTGTGTTGTTGTAATTTACCTGTGTTATTGTAATTCCCCTCTGTGTTGTTGTAATTCCCCTCTGTGTTGTTGTAATTTACCTCTGTGTTGTTGTAATTTACCTCTGTGTTGTTGTAATTTACCTCTGTGTTGTTGTAATTTACCTCTGTGTTGTTGTAATTTACCTCTGTGTTGTTGTAATTTACCTGTGTTATTGTAATTCCCCTCTGTGTTGTTGTAATTTACCTCTGTGTTGTTGTAATTTACCTCTGTGTTATTATAATTTACCTGTGTTATTGTAATTCCCCTCTGTGTTGTTGTAATTCCCCTCTGTGTTATTGTAATTCCCCTCTGTGTTGTTGTAATTCCCCTCTGTGTTGTTGTAATTTACCTCTGTGTTGTTGTAATTTACCTCTGTGTTGTTGTAATTTACCTCTGTGTTATTATAATTTACCTGTGTTATTGTAATTCCCCTCTGTGTTGTTGTAATTTACCTCTGTGTTGTTGTAATTTACCTCTGTGTTATTATAATTTACCTGTGTTATTGTAATTCACATGTGTTATTGTAATTCACCTGTGTTATTGTAATTCACATGTGTTATTGTAATTCACCCGTGTTATTGTAATTTACCTGTGTTATTGTAATTCACCTGTTTTATTGAAATTTTCCTGTTTTATTGTATTTTACCTGTATTATTGTAATTCACCTGTGATATTGTAATTTACCTGTGATATTGGAATTTACCTGTTTTATTGTATTTTACCTGTGATATTGTAATTCACCTGTAATATTGTAATTTACCTGTGTCATAAAGAATGTTTCTCCTTCTAATTCATCTTCATCTGCCCAGGCCTCACTTCTGGGAGTTATCTCTTCCTGTTGCCTTGGTAACCCCCCAGCAGACGCAGCCCGACCACGTCTGGTGTCTATTGGTGGTAGAGGTGATTTAACACCACTGGTTGCAGGACGATCATCGCTGTTGATGGGAGGCGTTGGTTTGGGACCTTCCAACATCAATCTCTGTTCTACCGTTGGTCGGGGTATTTTAGGGACTTGTGTTGTCACCTGTAGCTCAAATATATCAAAATCATTATGACATGAAGTTTTATTACAAATTTTAATAAAATTATAACCATTCTTTTTTGAACAATTAAAACAAAATAATAATAATCCCTTCTCTTTACTACATGGGGGCCACGGTCAATCAGTGACTGCTATTTACTACAAGGGGGGCCACGATGGATCAGTGACTGCTATTTACTACAAGGGGGGCCACGATGGATCAGTGACTGCTATTTACTAGAAGGGGACCACAGTGGATCAGTGAGTGTTATTTACTACAAGGGGGCCACAGTGGATCAGTGAGTGCTATTTACTACAAGGGGGCCACGGTTGATGAGTGAGTGTTCTTTACTACAAGGGGGCCACAGTGGATCAGTGAGTGTTATTTACTACAAGGGGGCCACAGTGGATCACTGAGTGTTATTTACTACAAGGGGGCCACAGTGGATCAGTGAGTGTTATTTACTACAAGGGGGCCACGGTGGATCAGTGAGTGTTCTTTACTACAAGGGGGCCACGGTAGGTCAGTGAGTGCTATTTACTACAAGGGGGCACGTTGGATCAGTGACTGCTATTTACTACAAGGGGGCCACGGTGGATCAGTAAGTGATGCTTGACTGCTAAGTACATCAAGAGTGGGCTCCTGGTGTTGGCCTAGAAAGTTCCTCATGTCAAACTTAGAGAGAGAAATGGGGTTTAACGTCCACTCAACACAAACTAGCTCATTTCAATAATTCGCTTACGTGTAGGGGTCTTTAGCAGTGGGAGGAAACCATAGTGCCCGGAGGAAACCCACGAGGTTGAGAAGGCGCCCCTATCTCCATGCCACATTCGCTCACACCAGGGCTCAAACCACAGCCACAAGCCAGAGGTGGCCGGCCAGCTAGAGGTTGAAGGGTGGCACTCTAGCCACTAGGTCATCCAAAACCCCCTCATGTCAAACTTAAAGCTATTGGATAACAGGCCTAATATAAATATTACCCACCCTACGTTTTATGTTAATATTACCATGGAAACAGAATGATATAAAATATCCACTCTACGTTTTATGTTAATATTACCATGGAAACATAATGATATAAAATATCCACCCTACGTTTCATGTTAATATTATCATGGATACAGAATGATATAAAATACCCACTCTACGTTTTATGTTAATATTACCATGGAAACAGAATGATAGAAAATGCCCACCCTATCTTTTATTTAATATTGCCATGGATACAGAATGATATAAAAACCCACCCTACTTTTTATGTTAATATTACCATGGAAACAGAATGATATAATAAAATACTCACCCTACGTTTGGGTCTATCAGGTATTTCTATATGTTTTTTAATGACAGGTGCCACACGTTTTCTGTAAAAATCAAAATATCTTTTTGATTTCCTTGAGGTTGTTGTAATTACAGAGTTTATCAAACTGATGATGGAAAATTCAAAAACATGGAGCCCCTGTTGTCTGGATTTTCCAGTGCAGTCTCCCTCTTGTCATTGATGCATACAACCATTTGGATGGGACAAATAACCCAAATTCTGACTAGTTTGATACCAAGCCGATCGTGTAGAAATATTACTGGACTAGTTCGTTACCAAGACGATCGTGTAGAAATATTACTGGACTAGTTCGTTACCAAGCCGATCGTGTAGAAATATTACCTGACTAGTTTGTTACCATGCCGATCGTGTAGAAATATTACCTGACTAGTTTGATACCAAGCCGATCATGTAGAAACCGTTTTATTAATGGTGGATCGCCAACATTATCTGTTGTTAGTGGATTATCATGGATAACCAGTTCTGATAACATCGGCCACGCTGCTACAGCTAATAAACCTTCTTCAGTTACAATCTACAATATAATAATACAATACTACTTCACTTCTAATACAATACAATCAAATCAATACAATAATATCATCATACTTCACTTCTACTACATTAATATCATAATACAACCAATATTATAACATACACAACTTCTAATACAATCTATAATCAATACAATAATATCATAACATACACAACTTCTATTACAATACAATCAAATCAATACAATAATATTATAATACACAACTTCTATTACAGACAGATTTAAGCTGTGGTTGGAAACATGGAAACTAAAACCTAGCCACTCGACTGTGTCAAGTACATGCTTGGAACTGAAACCAAGCCACTCAGAGAGTCAGCCCTTTAATCAGTGAGTCAGAGAGAGAGAGAAATGGGGTTTAACGTCCACTCAACACAACTAGGTCATTTCCGGACTAACATATGGTTTTTAATTTTATTTCAATAATTCGCTTGCGCGTAGGGGTCTTTAGCAGTGGGAGGAAACTGGAGTGCCCGGAGGAAACCCATGCCACATACGCTCACACCAGGGCTCGAAACCACAGCCGCAAGCCAGAGGTGGCCGGCCAGCTAGAGGTCGAAGCGCGGCACTCTAGACCACTAGGCCATCCCAACCCCCCTCAGTGAGTCAGAATATCAAACTCACCTGGTTGTAGGCTAAACTAAGGTACCGTAATTCTGGAAAAGGTGTTCTCGACATGGCTGCATCTGACTGGGGTTTACGTGCCGTAGATCGTGGTGTAGGGCTGCCCTTTATATCGGACTCTACATCATGAATTCGTGCAGATAAATCTCCAAGTGAGGAATTAAAATCTTCATCCAACAAATCACCTTTAAAATAAAAAATTCTGGTTCACAATTCAGATATTTATCAGATAAATCTCTTTTCTTATCCTGAAATTTATCAAATAATTATCCCTCGGTATCCTGAAATTTATCAGATAAATCTCTTATAGCTTACTACAAAAAACAATTGTCTACTTAATGGGCAGAAGACTTTCAACAGCCTTGATCGCTCTAGCCCAGATTGTCTTGACAATAAAGGTTTATGGGATACAATTTGGAACTTAAACCAGGAATGACGGACGAGGGGGGGGGGGGGACGAAGACCATAACTTCGTCGTTTAATGCAGAAAATAAAAGGACAAGTATGTGTTATGATATAAAGATCTGTACTGGAAGCTGTCATAATAATCATGGCCCAGTATGCTGGGAGCAGTCGGTCATAAAGATCAATGAATGATAAATGGCCCAGTATGAACTGGAGTGCTAACAGATTGACTCAATGACTAAGCCTACATGTGCATATTTAAAGTTGTTTAATGGTCTCAGACTTAAGACGCTGTGTAATATATTGAAACAACTTAGTGTTATACGTCACTTATATTGTTTCAATAACTTAATATCTCGCTCTCAACCATTAAACCACACTTTATTCAAATTAAAGTTAAATATTTTAAGCCCTTACTCGTTTCTTTATTCTTTTCTTCCACTGCCTTGGTTACATCCTCTATTTTGAGATCTGTAGGCTCAGGGTTAGGGTTAGGGTTAGGTTCATACATCCCCTCCCCATCCGGTTGTTCAGCCATGCTCAATTCCTCGGAATATATCACATCATTCGTTAGTTCTTCTAATTTCGCTTCTAACGCCGACTGTCGAGATTTCGAACGTCGACTGGAACAACTAAAAGGACAAACACAGGGTTTTATTTTTTAAAAGTGCGGGCGTTAAAAAAGGCACTCATTGTAAACTTTTCGAGGGTGCTTTCAAACACACTGACTGTAAATTTTTTGTGAGCTATCAATTTATTTCGTGGTACCTGATACAGTTTATGAAACCTGATTCTTCATAACTTTACTCAATCAGTAGAAAAGATAAAAAATTAGTTGTGTGCCAAGGGTGAGACAAACATATGTCAAGGTTTATTATGCTATATTTTTATCAATAATTTTATAAAAACTGTCTCTATACCTTTATTACAGATTTACAATTTATTTTGCTAAATTTTGGCTTTACACAAGTTGAATTTCTATGTAGACTGAATGACATGTCTACACCAACCGGGCTCATACAGTACAGTATGTAATGACAGGTCTACACCAACCGGGCTCATACAGTACAGTATGTAATGACAGGTCTACACCAACCGGGCTAATACAGTACAGTATGTAATGACAGGTCTACACCAACCGGGCTCATACAGTACAGTATGTAATGACAGGTCTACACCAACCGGGCTCATACAGTACAGTATGTAATGACAGGTCTACACCAACCGGGCTCATACAGTACAGGTCTACACCACCCTGGCTAATACAGTACAGTGTGTAATGACAGAACTACACCAACCGGGCTCATACACTGTGTAATGAGAGAGATTTTACACGACCAGCAATTGATTCCATCCAACTGTCAACAGTTCTATTACATGTCAACTCAGTCATTTCGGGACTAACATATGGTTCTATTTTAATTCAATAATTCACTTGCGCATAGGGGTCTTTAGCAGTGGGAGGAAACTGGAGAAAACCAAGAGGTTGGACAGGCGACCTACTTCTTGTCACAAACAACGGGGAATCGAAACCACACCATTTGACTCAATGACAGACCTTATGATGCAACGCACACGTTCTTACCTTTCAGTCATACAGTATTCACACAGGATTGAAATATCAAAATCAACTAACCCAGTACGAGGTGTTTTATTTTTCCTGCTGCTTGATTTCTCGCCATCCTGTGTTTTCATCTGACCTTCCACAGACTTTAATTGTGGTACGAAGAAAATCGAATTCTTCTCCAGGTTTAGATGTTTGAGTTTCTGTAAACCAGCGATGGCAGCAAATATTGTTATATCCGATAGTTTATTATCGTCCAGCATCAATACTTCCAGGTGGGCGAATCGGGGATACTGATTTTTACTAAAAAAAAAAAAAATTATTGATAACAGAGAGAAATGGGGTTTAACGTCCACTCAACAAACTAGGTCATTTTGGGACTAACATATGGTTTAATTTTATTTCAATAATTCCCTTGAGCGTAGAGGTCTTTAGCAGTGGGAAGGAACCGGAGTGCCCGGAGGAAACCCAGCATTAAAACTTCCAGGTGGGAAAATCGGGGATACTGATTTTTACTAAAAAAAGAAAGAAAAGTATTGATTACACAATTTCATGTTAAAAATCAAAAAAACCCAAAAGAACATACTTATTGTACTAATGGGTAGGAGAGAAACAATACAAGAGAAAATCAGGCTGACTGGTAAATTCATGTGCATCAATTGCATGTCTTTTAAAATTGTCACAATTCAGAGATGTCTTTTTTTGTGATCACTGTACGGTACACAGTGATGTTTTGTGATCACTGTACATAGACAGTTTAATGACTACACACTGTATATAGTCATCACTTAAGACTCAAGTGACATTTTTATATACAGAAGCTTTTCTATTTTTTACCTGTTTTTTGTATACTCCCTCATGTGTAAATAATCTTAAGTTTTAAATCAACCTGTCCATAATATCATGTAATAAACAACAATAAAAGGTGATACATTAAGATACTGGTACAGGTATGAAAGGAGGGAGAGGGAGAGTGAAAGATGGGGTTTAACGTCCACAACCACTCGATACAAACTAGGTCATTTCGGGACTAACATTTGGTTTAATTTTATTTCAATAATTCGCTTGAGCGTAGGGCTCTTTAGCAGTGGGACAGGCGACCCTACTCCTTCCCACGTGTAACCGGGAATTTGAAACCATGGCAGTTGACTTAACGACAGACTTTATTATACAGCGCACACATGCTAACAATTCGGCCATCCAACTCCACCCCTCCCAGGTATAAAGGTTATTTAGAGGGGGTTGGGATGGCCTAGTGGTCTAGAGTGCCGCGCTTCGACCTCTAGCTGGCCGGCCACCTCTGGCTGTGGTTTCGAGCCCTGGTGTGAGCGTATGTGGCATGGAGATAGGGGCACCTTCTCAACCTTGTGGGTTTCCTCCGGGCACTCCGGTTTCCTCCTACATGCAAGTGAATTATTGAAATAAAATTAAACCTAGTTGTGTTGAGTGTACGTTAAACCCCATTTCTCTCTCTCTCTCATAAACGGTAATACAATATACTTACTGCCCTTCAGGAATGAAAGGTAAACAGAAATCGTGAGGTAATCGATTAAAATCGTTTCCTGTTAAATGAAGAACTTTAAGTCTGGGCAGGGTGCCAACTGTTAGAATATCTTCTTGTGATAAATTATTATATGATAAATCTAAAAGCTGAAATAAAAAACAAAAAATTATTTAAACTTTATTTGTTAATTACAAACAAAAATACACAAATTATACTTTATTTGTTAGTAAGGGTTTTATTCTTGTTGTAACAAAGGGATTTGTTATGAACTTAGATCTGGTATGTGACAGGGCTTTGGTTTTAGTTGTATTGTTGACTGACTGGCTGTGAAACTGTCAGTTAACATGTCATAAAATTAGAACTATCAAGACAATATAATACAGTTACGGAAATTTGAGTTTGTGCGGTAAATGTTTGTGAAATTGGGATGTGATCATCCTAAAAAGTTCATTTTCTTTTGTAAAATATGTTTCTAATCCAAAAACGATAAACATCCAAATTAATCGACTGGTAAAGTTTTGAAGTCCTGGTTTGTATATTGTTTTATGTCTGTTTATATCAGACAAGATTTGTCATGGTGAGTATCGTGATGGGAATGAATCCTGCCCTGGTGTTGGTTTTCCATTACCACTTACCAGTCTAGCAGGAAGGAGGGAAAAATGACCAGTAGGTCACAATTCTATACCATACAATTGACTGATGTTCAACTAGGCTTCTCAGTACTAAGCAGTAATTGTATTCTATAGAATTATGACCTGTATATTTAATAATAACTCTAGATTCTTACCTCTAAATTAGGGTAGTCATTATGACCTATTTTTAGGCTTCTCAATCCACATAGTGGTATTTCTAACTCTCGTAGTGAAGGGAAACCCCGATATGCCTCTGAAACAATTTGTAAGAAAAAAATAAAGATATAAATAACAATTCAAACTGTCAAGAGCTCTTTGAGAGAGAGAGAGAGAAATGGGGTTTAACGTCCACTCAACACAACTAGGTCATTTCGGGACTAACATATGGTTTAATTTTATTTCAATAATTTGCTTGTGCGTAGGGGTCTTTAGCAGTAGGAGGAAACCGGAGGAAACCCTCAAGGTTGAGAAGGCGCCCCTATCTCCATACCACATACGCTCATACCAGGGCTCGAAACCACAGCTGGTCGCCGGCCAGCTAGAGGTCGAAGCGCAGCACTCTAGACCACTAGGCCATCCCAACCCCCAGAGCTCTTTTAAGTATATGCCAATGTGTACACGAGATCTCAGGTTTTTTTTATCCCATTCAAACGACTATAAGATGTCCCTTGCCAGACCTTCCAACCTACACTACTGACACGGGGGAACCACACGCCAGATTATTCTGATGAAGATCATATTGTACTGTTGTACTTGTTCTGATAAAATATATCAGTAAATAACACTTACCAAAGGGGAGGTAATTTTCAGCTGCATTGACGTAAGCCACATTATCGAAAGCTGTTAGATCGTCTTCCTCCACTTCAACAAACTCTTTACCAGAAATATTGATAGAGCATAAATCACTTGGATCATCCACACAACAATGCTTCATCTAAAAATAAATTTATACCAAAATTTATATACCGCAGTACACCCAAAACACTGTAAACCACTGAACAAAACTGATAAGACAAACCGGATTTGTCGCAACAGTTAGAGAGTAGGATTTGTGACCTAACGGTAACAGGTTCGAAACTCAAACTGTGTGTCCTTGAATAAGACACTTCACTCTGTATTTCAGTCTACCCAGCTGTAAATGGGTACCGGTAGGATGGTGTATGTATAACACAAACAAATGTTGCGCTTTTTGGGGCAGCATATGTTGTGATTCTTTCTAAGATTTAAAGAGTTCAGTGGGAAAGGGAGGTAATCAGGCTTTACCTGTATTCTAGAACCGGGATAGTAATTGTGAGGCGCTTTGAGCACATATTTGTGGATATAGCGCATCATAAATACCCACATTACACATTACAGACAAAACAAACTATTACAAGATATATAACACACTCTCATATCATATCAAGATATAACACACTCTTATATCATATCAAGTGCAATCACTTGCATGAAAAGTGAAACTCGAGTCTAAAAGGAATATGTCAAAGATTAGTTCAATTCAACAAACCATGCCAGTTGACTCATTGACAGGCTTAATGATACAGCACGCACATGCTAACCATTTGGACATCCACCCCCCACCCCACCTGTCATGAAAAATCAAATGATTAACAAAATTCAATTGACATTTACCAAGAAAAATCCATTTAAATTTGGGACTTCTTCTTCATCATCTTCTTCTACTTCTTCCTCAAATTTACATTCGGTCAAACTTGTTCCTTCCTTTTCACATTTCTTTCGTTCTTCTTTAATCCGAGAATAAGTTCGGGGTTTCGTACATAACACGGCCTTAAATCTACGTCTCTGTTCAGCTTGATGTGAAACAGCCCAGGCTCCTCCCCCTAAAATTAGAGAATAATGTACATTACTTAAATGTGATAATAAATCAGTGACAGAGAAAGAGAGAGAGAGAAAGAAAGAGAAATGTGTTTTAACATCATCTCAACATAAACTAGATCATTCCGAGACAAAACAATAACATGTGGTTTAATGTTATTAAAATAAGTTACATGCATGTACATATACTGGGTCAGGGGTCTCATGCAATGCGAGGAAACTGGAAGATGCTTAGAAAACACAACATTACTCTTTTTCATGAAACTAAAGGTTAAAAAAGTGAGTAATAAAAATGAAGCCAATTTATTTGACACATTGACACAGACCTTTTATCAATTATACATCACGGTTTTATAACTTATACAAACTAGGCTAGTATTCATATTGGCATAATCCACACTGGCCAGTTTATGAAAATATTATTTACTTATTTAGGGCAAGGATTGAAGGAAGTGACAATGTTACTGGTCTAATTCGAAAGATATAATAAGAAGCTAAAAATACAATCAAATGAAGGTAAAACAATTGTAATCCTAATTATCTTCCCCTTATTTGACGCCTTTGTTGTAACTTGTTGACGTTATTATCTTCATAAATTATTAGATAACTTGATTTTTTGTCTTTTGGAAGTTCTAGATCTACTATTTTTACTCTCAACAGTGATATTTGTTCGAAAGATTATTTATTCCACGATATTACCGTCATCATCCCGATGCTGTACACTTCTTACAGGGAAACAATTTGTAGCAAAAATCGAACTTCCTTCAGCATCCAACTTGATGCCAGCAAGCGCCATGTTTAAACATTCCCATAACAACCAGAGCAGGTGCTTTCATATATCAAACGGGAAAGCCTTCCCGAAATGCAATATTGTTAAAGTCAAATCATTATTAATCATGTTATAAAGATTTGCTATCTTTATGGTTAATGTATTATTATTAGTTATTCATTATTGGTGAGATGATAAAAAAACTTTCAATTCATTGGAATTATCTTGAACTTCGTTTCGGATAGTTTTATCTAGTTAATCTTGAATTTTAATGTTTTATATACTTGATCGTCCAGAATTTTTAATAACGTCCAAAAATATCTTATTTGACAACCAAGTCTTTATGCTAGTCTCGCGGGCGGAAGTAACCGAAGTGTAAAACGAAAGAAAACGTACACATGTTTTGATATTTTGCCCTAAACGGTTTAAGTACAGTTCTATGGTTTAAACGAGTGGTACGCTGAAGTGTGATTCGCATTTGGCAACCAAGCAGGTATATTTTTGTTGAATTTTATAAATGTAGAATCAGTGCTGTAGTAATTTAGTCGGAAATTGATCGATGACACAAATCAAAAAGTACAAATATTTATTATACTTATAGTTCCTTTATGAACTGTCTCTGAGCGAACGATGTCTCGCTAACAGTTCCTCACGGGCCTTATTATCAACTAGTATGAAAATAAGGCTTTTCTCCATCTCGGTTCGAAGGCTATTTTAGATCCTTACCGTCTACTTTGCACCATGATTCTTTGATCGCCAAAAGAAAACATTTCCTGACACAAATTTATAATAATTCAACACTATTTTCATGTAGACAAATTTATAATAAACCAACACTATTTTCGTGCAGAATTCGATGTTAGAAAAAGACCGGTCTGCGCTGACGTCAGTTAACAAAACATGGCGGCCAGATTTGAACGATTTTGTTGATCTTTTTCTAACGTCGAATTCTACATGAAAATAGTGTTGAATTATTAAAAAATTTGTGTCGGTTGTGTCAGGAAATAATTTCTTTTGGTGATCAAAAAAGTTTCACGGTGCAAAATAGACAGTAAGGATCTAAAATAGCCTTAGAACCGAGATGGGGTAAAGCTTTATTTTCATACTAGTTGATAATAAGGCCCGTGAGGAACTGTTAGCGAGACATCGTTCGCTCAGAGACAGTTCATGAAGGAACTAAAATATTTACATCATAAATAAATTATAAGGTCCATGCATAAACTAAACATAAATAACATGACATGGTTCAACACATTTCATAATATCTACTTGGAAGAAACGCGCCAAACATTTTCCAATTAGCTTCAATGTTTATTCGTGGGGGGTGGGGGTGCAACTTTCGTCCAAAAAAATTGGGCTGAAGAATGGTCTCCTTTGAAGCTCAGAAACGTAACACGAACAGCGTAAGCTAGGTTATTTTGTCCCCATTTATGGCATTTATGTCGACAGTTTAGTCGTCCACATGCACCATATGCATAATGGCAGATTAACCATAACGGTAGGCAAATAAGTGCACATGTCTTTCTTAGCTTAGGGCCAGCCATGGCATTCATTTTCATCAACGCGTTTGTCCTTGAAGGCTTTTCATACTCTGTATTTTAAGGCCTTAGAGCCAGCAGAGCCTTAATTCTGCACCTACTTTGGTTAACACGACTGTAATGTCGTCCGCAACTTTGATTTGACTCAAAGTCGTACACAAATAAGAATGTCTTGTCATTGAAGTAATTGATTAGATTGACCTTTTAAATATTGGCCTTTCTTCCCAATCTAGTTAAGGGGGTTGGGATGGGATGGCCTAGTGGTCTAGAGTGCTGTGCTTCGACCTCTGGCTGGCCTGCCACCTCTGGCTTGCAACTGTGGTATGGAGATAGGGGCGCCTTCCAACCTCGTGGGTTTCCTCCAGGCACTCCGGTTTCCTCCCACTGCTAAAGACCCCTATGCGCAAGCGAATTATTGAAATAAAATTAAACAATATGTTAGTCACGAAATTACCTAGTTGTGTTGAGTGGACGTTAAACCCCATTTCTCTCTCTCTCCTTTTGTTTTACTTGTATTCACTACCACCACCACACCCTTGGAGAGTTATATAACCTGCGTTCTGATTGATGTGACAAATTAATCAATAAAATTGTCTGTTGTGGAGAACTGTGGGTAGATTTTCACAGCGAAGACAGAGCAAAAGTTGTATTTCCAAATATCCAATTTTGACCAGCCATTTGTTTATCAAATGAAATAAAAACTCTGATTCTATTTATATCTTATTGTAGATTTGTTTAAGAAAGATGTGATGTACAGTTGATAAAGAGATGAAGTGAAAATCAATATTTATTAAAGATAGCAATGGGTAGACGCCGCTCTTCTAGTAACAGTGCATCTGATGACCGCAGGAAACGAAGTCGATCTGATGACAGAAGGAAAAGAAGTCAATCTGATGACAGTAGGAAAAGAAGTCAATCTGATGACAGTAGGAAACAGATCTACAGAAGGAAGCGAAGTCGATCTGTGTCACCTAGGGATACACGTCACAGAAAATATTCACAAAGTCGTTCTAGATCATCAACTCCACGTCGTTCTAGATCCCCTCCACAGCAAACAAAAAACTATAAAAGATCTCGAACACGATCGCCGGAATATAAATACTCAAAATCCTCTAAACAATACAGATCAAGATCTCCCAATTACAGAAGATCTAGGTCACCAGCATATAAGTCAAGGTCATCAGCATACAGGTCAAGGTCCCCAGCATACAGGTCAAGGTCACCACAATCTTGGTCAAAAGCTCCCAAGGAAAGAGGTTCCTCAAATCAAGTTGGCAGGTATTAAAATTAAAACCCTTTTATTACCCGAACTGAATGTTTGTAAAGCCTGAGCTTTTGGTTACCCTTCCAAACCGATATTTGTTTTAAATAATGGCTTAGGATGTTCATTCGGATTTGGGGGCACGGAATGGCCTAGTGGCAAAGGTTAGGTGCATAATAGTAGGACGTTAAACCCCATTTCATTCATTCATTCTAGCTGGCTGGCCACACCATTTCTCTCTTTCTCTCTCATTGACATTTTCTGGCCGCGTTCTGCTTTGTTATTGAGGTAGGATCAAGTGTCTGGCAAGAGACAACATATAACCTTCAGGTGGGATGAAAGGCTGGGGTCTTTGATATGACAATTGGCCATAGCGCAGCTGTCCAAACAAAATACCCGTTTTCATTAGCCCAGACGGATGTTAAACCACATTTCATTTCATTTTGATAAAAATATCAACAATACTAGACAGAAACACTGCTAGTGACACAAAAAGTGTTCTATTCAGATATCCATTATCAATGTATGGTTTCTTCTATTGTATTTGCAGAAATCACCATAGTAACAGCTTTCATAGGGAAAATGGCCATCACCATGGTCACCATCATAATTACCATAGAGACAGTCCTGATGTCATGGAAATGTAAGTTGTTTTATTTGAGAAACAATCCATATCATAAATTTCAATTTATAGACATTTTTAGTGATCTTATATTATTTGTGGGGTAACTACGTACTACAAACATTAGTTGGGACCAAATAACAGCCATTTTGTATATGGGTGTCCGTATACAGTTAACTAGAGCGTATGGGAAATGTTTGGCGTAATGTAGCCTGGTTGGAGCTGACATGCTATAAAACACCATTTTATTCATTCATTTGTTTTAGGGAATTTTGTCTCAATCCAAAATGATTTCAAACGTCAGGTGAGCTCTAAACCAAACGAAAGACATGCAAGAATCTTTGCATGACCTTTATTTTACACTTTTCTAAGCATATTAGGAACTATGTTGTTCAGGCTACAACTCAGAAGACTGAGTGAGACTGATTAAAGGGACTGAGACTGATTAAAGGGACTGTGACAGAATAAAGGGACTGTGACAGAATAAAGGGAATGTGACTGATTAAAGGGACTGTGACTGATTAAAGGGACTGTGGCAGAATAAAGGGACTATGACAGATTAAAGGGAGTCATGGTAGCATGAGATTCATTTGACTACAGTATGTTTTTATCCCTTCAATCCCTACCTTTTAAATGATGATTTGTGAAAATTATGTTAATTTATATGAAAAAGGAATTTTAAAAATGAGAAAATGTACTGTAACAAAATGGTTATTATATTTTGTTTTTATTTTCAGGAGAAGAATAGAAAGAGAAAGATTAGGTGCTATGGGTGTTTGTGAAGTTTGGGGGGCATCACCTCCCCACCCCCTCACTGACAGGTTAGTTTTAATTAAACCCTGGGGACCCGGAGAAAGCCCTGAGGTTGGACAGGCGATACTATTCCTTGTCACGTACAACTGGGGATTCGAAACCACGCCAGTTGACTCAATGGCAGGCTTCAAATACAACGCGACCATCCAACCCTCCAATTCAGGGCGCAGCACGACATTAGAGACTTTAGAATTATTGTGTTTATGTATAAATATTGCCCCAGCGAATCTCGTTGATCTCATTAAACAGCAAGATTCCGAACGTCGTACACGATCATCAAGCAAAGATCTCCTAAAATTGCCAACATCAAACCTAGTTACTTATCGTGATCAAATGTTTGCATTGCTGCTCCAACTTTGTGGAATGACAAACACTTGAACACTTCCATCTAAAGTGCCAAAAAAAATTAAAAACCCACCTTTTTCGACAAGCGTATCCAGAGTTACATTAGAAGCCTCGGCATGGAATAGGCGCTATATAAATGACTTTATTATTATTATTATTATTATTATTATTAATAATTGATATGAACAGTATTAAAATGATTTTTGACTTTATAGTTCTGAATCAGAAGCTGAGAAGAAACTGGATAACAGTGACTCTGATACAGATTCTGATGGCAGTAGTTCAGAAGGTATGATAACCAAGTCTACAGCTCAAAGGTCACCAAAAAATATTATATTATGAAAATAGAAAATAACCTTCAAAGAGGTCAGGGGAGGTTGGTGGCCGAATAGTTAGCATGTGCGTGATGTATCACAAAGCCTGTCATTTAGTCAACTGGCGTGGTTTCGAGTGGACATTAAACCCCATTTCTCTCTCTCTCAAAGAGCTCAGACGGCAGAATCTAAAATATGCTAATCTGATATTGGGTTGAATTTGATTAAAATTCTCAGCTATACAGAGCTTGTGTTGAAACGTTATATAAAACTGAATGCAAGAATTTCAAAAATAAGTGTATGCTCTATCTATAAACGCTCAACTCACAGTTGGTATCCCTAGCAACAGAAGTTCTTTTTGTATATGCGTCTCTAACAGCAGCAGAAGTTCTATTCGTACATGTGTCTCTCACAGATAGTATCCTTAGCAACGGAATTTCTATTCGTACATGCATCTCTGGATAAAACCGTGACAAATGTTAATTATTTATTGAATGTCAACATTACACCCCATTTCATTTTATTTCATCGTCTTTGTATGATCAGGGCAGGTTAAACCCCATTTTATTTATTCAAAGCCTGGTTTAGAAGAATATTTACTAGAGCTGTCTCATTAAACACCATGACTTAATAGCCATCATATTTTTATATTTTATTTAAATTCAAACAGAAGAGAAGAAGAAGAAGAAAAAGAAAAAGAAAAAAACAAAGTCCAGTAAATCGAGTAAAAAGAGGAAAAAGGAGAAGAAAAAGAAAAAGAAAAGGTACCAGTTCAATTAACATTGAGAAAATTTTATGTTTTTAAACCCCTAATTCTAGAAAGTTAAGTTTTATTGTACACCCACATTGTCGTCGCCACTGTATGTCCAAATATCTGTAGGTACTCTACAGGTCAGAATTTTTAGCCTATTTTGAAGAAACTTGATGCAAATCCGGTCTTCCTTAGCTCCCGATTTGACTTCATTTAAATTAGCCCCCTATTGGACTAGATTAAATTCACGTCTTATAGGGGGCTAACGAAGACGAGATTTAAATCAAGTCGAATAGACTTGATTCAATTCCTGTCTTTGTTAGCCCCCTATTCGACTTGATTCAATTCCCGTGTTCATTATTTAACTTGATACTTATTAGTGTAACTCTCTAGTTTCCATATATTTATTGTAGCAAAAAATTGAAGAAGGAAAAAAAAGTGAAAAAGAAAAAAAAGAAGAAAGAAAGTGAATCATCGAGTGAAGAATCGGACGAAGAAGGAGAAGAAGAGGAGGAGATGGAAATATGGACAGAAAAAAAAGGTAAGAATTTAGATTAAAATGTATCTGTGGTCTGTTCATTTTATAAATCTAAATACACCGGCAACAGTTGCCCCTGGTATAACACTACACCAACAACAGTTGCCCCTGAACAAAGTCCCTGGTTCACTCCAAATGTTGTCCAAGAAATTTCCTCTTGACTGTCTGACGTCACTTCCCCTTGTCAGTGGTGCAGGATGGAGGGTCTGGCCAAGTTCATTTAGGACGTCTGGTTCGCTAGCCTGGAGGTCGGGTGTTCGATCCCTGCATTGGCCGAGAAAGTTCATCTTGATTTTCCGACGTGATTTCCCCTTGTCAGTGATGCAGAAGGAGGGCCTGACAAGGACAGCTGCCTAGTCGTTCGGATGGGACGAAAAACCGAGGTCCCGTGTACACATTGGAGTGCACGTAAAAAATCCCTTGGCAGTTGGAATTCGATATAAGAGTAGGCCGTAGCGCCGGTGCCCGGGCAAAATTTCCCTCATAGCACACTGTGTGGCGTATGCCCGTCTTCAATTAGCTCTGGTTAAGTGCATAACAGTAGGACGTTAAACCCCATTTCATTCATTCATTCATTAAGGACGTATTTTTTAAAACCCTTGAAAAAATAGTTGTAGGCCTGCTGTCCTCACTTTATGGCAGTATTTCTCTTTATTGCACCTTGTATGGCAGAGATGTTAAACACACATTTCACTCTGGGAATCATACTTAAATATACAGAAGTGCGTTGTTTTGCTCTGATACATAAAACGACCAGTTTGCTAATGTGATTTTTATTCTTCAGTAATGGTTGGTGCAGAGGATGATGGTGATGTTGTTGGACCACAACCCTACACACAATCAGCTCAAGCCAGTAGATTAGAGTAAGTAAATTAATTTATTATTTTACTTGGTTAGATTACAACTCTACCTGGTTAGATTACAACTCTACCTGGTTAGATTACAACCCTACCTGGTTAGATTACAACCAAAGTTGGTAAGATTACAACTCTACCTGGTTAGATTACAACTCAACTTGGTTAGATTACAACTCTAACTGGTTAGATTACAACTCTAACTGGTTAGATTACAACTCTAGTTGGTTAGATTACAACTCTAGCTGGTTAAATTACAACTCTAGTTGGTTAGATTACAACTCTAGCTGGTTAGATTACAACTCTACCTGGTTAGATTACAACTCTACCTGGTTAGATTACAACTCTACCTGGTTAGATTACAACTCAACTTGGTTAGATTACAACTCTAACTGGTTAGATTACAACTCTAACTGGTTAGATTACAACTCTAGTTGGTTAGATTACAACTCTACCTGGTTAGATTACAACTCTACCTGGTTAGATTACAACTCTACCTGGTTAGATTACAACTCAAGCTGGTTAGATTACAACTCTACCTGGTTAGATTACAACTCTAACTGGTTAGATTACAACTCTAACTGGTTAGATTACAACTCCAGTTGGTTAGATTACAACTCTCGTTGGTTAGATTACAACTCTAGTTGGTTAGATTACAACTCTACCTGGTTAGATTACAACTCAAGCTGGTTAGATTACAACTCTACCTGGTTAGATTACAACTCTCGTTGGTTAGATTACAACTCTAGCTGGTTAGATTACAACTCTACCTGGTTAGATAACAACTCTACCTGGTTAGATTACAACTCTTGTTGGTTAGATTACAACTCTAGTTGGTTAGATTACAACCCTTATTGGTTAGATTACAACTCTAACTGGTTAGATTACAACTCCAGTTGGTTAGATTACAACTCTAGTTGGTTAGATTACAACCCTTATTGGTTAGATTACAACTCTAGTTGGTTAGATTACAACTCTAGTTGGTTAGATTACGACTCTAGTTGGTAAGATTACAACTCTAGTTGGTAAGATTACAGCTCTAGTTGGTTAGATTACAACTCTAGTTGGTTAGATTACAACTCTAGTTGGTTAGATTACAACTCGAACTGGTTAGATTACAACTCTAGCTGGTTAGATTACAACTCTAGCTGGTTAGATTACAACTCTACCTGGTTAGATTACAACTCTACCTGGTTAATATTACAACTCTATTGGTTAGATTACAACTTAACCTGGTTAGATTACAACTTAACCTGGTTAGATTACAACTTGAGATGGTTAGATTACAACTCTAGCTGGTTAGATTACAACACTAGTTGGTTAGATTATAACTCTACCTGGTTAGATTACAACCCTAGTTGGTTAGATTACAACTCTACCTGGTTAGATTACAACTCAACTTGGTTAGATTACAACTCTAGTTGGTTAGATTACAACCCTTATTGGTTAGATTACAACTCTACCTGGTTAGATTACAACTCTAACTGGTTAGATTACAACCCTAGCTGGTTAGATTACAACTCTACCTGGTTAATATTACAACTCTACCTGGTTAGATTACAACTCTACCTGGTTAGATTACAACCCTAGCTGGTTAGATTACAACTCTAGTTGGTAAGATTACAACTCTAGTTGGTTAGATTACAACCCTTATTGGTTAGATTACAACTCTACCTGGTTAGATTACAATTCTACCTGGTTAGATTACAACCCTACCTGGTTAGATTACAACCAAAGTTGATTAGATTACAACTCTAACTGGTTAGATTACAACTCTAGTTGGTTAGATTACAACTCTAGTTGGTTAGATTACAACTCTAGTTGGTTAGATTACAACTCTAGCTGGTTAGATTACAACCCTAGCTGGTTAGATTACAACTCTAGTTGGTTAGATTACAACCCTACCTGGTTAATATTACAACTCTAGTTGGTTAGATTACAACCCTTATTGGTTAGATTACAACTCTAACTGGTTAGATTACAACTCTAGCTGGTTAGATTACAACTCTTGTTGGTTAGATTACAACTCTACCTGGTTAGATTACAACCAAAGTTGATTAGATTACAACTCTAACTGGTTAGATTACAACTCTAGTTGGTTAGATTACAACCCTAGCTGGTTAGATTACAACCCTAGTTGGTTAGATTACAACTTGAGTTGGTTAGATTACAACTCTACCTTGTTAGATTACAACTCTAGCTGGTTAGATTACAATTCTACCTGGTAAACTCATGCTTCCACAAATTCAGAAACAGGGGACTCCCCAAAACATAACAAATATCAGTCTCCCGATACATGTCTCATGGGCTCTGATGGAATTATAACCAGTGATATTGTTGGTAAGTTTAGCCATTTAAGAAATCTAAAAATAAATAAAGTAAAATGTTATCTATTGTAGTTATGGTCATGCCTTGTTACCCGGTGAAGGAGCTGCTATGGCTGCCTATATAGCAGAAGGGAAGAGAATTCCTAGAAGAGGAGAAATCGGTCTAGAGAGTGAGGAAATAGAAAGTTTTGAATCCATGGGTTTCGTGATGAGTGGTAGCAGGTGGGTTTTTATAATTTTAATATTCAATGTTTTTGTGTTCCTTATTCACGGGGTCAACTGGGTGGTTTCGAATCGCTGAATGTATGAGACAAGGAGAAGGGTCGTCTGTCCAACCTCATCGGTTTCCACCCATTGCCAAATTAAGCCTGTCATTGAGTCAACTGGCTCGGTTTTGAATCCCCGGTTGTACGAGACAAGGAATAGGGTCGCCTGTCCAACCTCATGGGTTTGGATGGCTGAATGGTTAGCATGTTCGCGCTGTATCATTAAGCCGGTCATTGAGTCAACTGACGGGGTTTCAAATCCCTTGTTGTACGTGACGAGGAGTAGGGTTGCCTGTCCAACCGCATCGGTTTTCTCCGGGTCCTCTGGTTTCCTCCCACTGCTAAAGACCCCTAATTATAAAGCTAATTATTGAAATAAATTAAACCATAAGTTAGTCCCAAAATGACCTAGTTTGTGTCGAGTGGAGGTTAAACCCCATTTCTCTCTCTGTCTTATTCACAGGTGATTAAAACAATAATCTTGTTTTTTTCATTAATATACTTGAATTCTCTCAATTTAGTGAAAAGGGAATTATTTTAACGAACTGTGATATCTGACACATATTCCTCACAATTCTACTCACATCACCTCCGTTGCCGGGATTGACAGAAAGGTAGCAGGCCTGAATTCTGTGTCACATGATTGTAACTGTCCATTTGGAACATTCTGGACCGAGCCACCCACTTTACTTTAATGAACCACAATGTTCTGCCGGACTTAGGCTAAACCAGTTAATGTTTAGTTCTATGTGGTCGAGTTCAATAAATACCCCCTTTCAATTCTTGTATGCGATGTTAAAATAGCAAAAATTAAACTTTGGAACTTTTAGCTTTGAACAAGAGCAAGTAAGTTATTTTGAAATGACCTCATTTGTGTCGAGGGGACGGTTAACGTTTCTCTCAGGGCCACCATGGCTAAGTGGGTACACATAATAAACATGTAAAAGATCACTTTAAAGTTGGAATTTGATATAAGAGAGCGATGTTGTGCCGCTGCCCATGCTAAATTTCCCTCATAGCACATTGTATGGCATATGCCTGTCTTCATTAACCCAGTTCGGAGCAGAACAGTAGGACGTTAAACCCCTTTTCATTTTATTTCCTATTTCTCTGGCGTAGGGTCATTTTGATTACGGAATGATAGTTCATGACATTCATAAATAAATGTTTTATTTTTCTACAGACATCGACGAATGGAGGCTGTGCGTCTGCGAAAAGAAAACCAGATTTATTCTGCCGATGAGAAGCGAGCCTTAGCAAACTTTAACCACGAAGAACGAACGAAACGCGAAACAAAAATCTTGTCACAGTTTCGTGAAATGGTGTCGCGGAAAACACAAGGCAAAGAGTAGAAATGAACTATGAAATTGGACAAGGCAGCGCGGAGTGTTTTAAAATGTTACGTACTTATGATTAAGCGATCATGGGAAACTTAAATGTTAAGTAGTTATGGGAAACTCGAGATATTGTCAATAATTGTTGATCTCTTCTTGACAATAATAAATGGATCAGCTGTTTTGTGCCTCTATAATTGATTGTTCAAAATTCTCTGAAGACAATTCTACGGTTAATGACTTCAATATCTAAGACGATTTCATGGAGTCCAATCAACAGCTGGACAATTACGCTGTTTAAAATCTGTGTGATTCACAAAGAATGGGTGTCATTCCTTGTTATCGAAGTTAACCACAGAGAATGGGTGTAATTCATTGTTATTGATGTTAACATACGAACTCTATGGATAATCATCATGTTAACAGAAATCATTGTGTATAATTTTCATTGTATCTATTTTTATCCAATTGTAAAATAATCCTTCATTATGTATTGTATGATTTATTATAAGATATATACTGATTTGAAACAAATTACACTAATCGAATTTCAAAACATCTGGAGGGAGTAATAGTAACTTAGCTCACATTTTTCTCATCTGTTTTTATGTTACCCCTGTACACTCCCTGAGCTTTTTACAACTACCTAACTCACTGTGCCAGCATGACTCCCCAAGCAACCATGACTCCCCGAGCCATTACGACTCCCTGAGCCATCATGACTTCCTGTGCCACCATAACTACCTGAGCCACCATGACTCCCCGAGCCACCATAAGTCCCTGAGCCACTATGACTCCCCTGTGCCACCATGACTCCCTGAGCCACCATGACTCCCTGTGCCACCATAACTTCCCTGTGCCACCATGACTTCCCTTGCCTCCATGACTCCCCATGCCACCATTACTCCCCGTGCCACCATGACTCCCCAAGCCATCATGAATCCGCTTGCCTCCATGTGCCACCATGATTCCCTTCGCCACCACGACTTACTGAGTCACCGCGACTTCCTGTGCCACCATGACTCCCTGAGCCAGTACGACTCCCCGAGCCACCATGACTCCCTGTGCCACCATGACTTCCTGAGCCACCATGACTTCCCGTGCCACCATGACCCCCTGTGCCACCATGACTTCCCTTGCCACTATGACTCCCCGAGCCACCATGACTCCCTTTGCCACCACGACTTATTGAGTCACCGCGATTTCCTGTGCCACCACGACTCCCCGAGCCACCATGATTCCCTGTGTCACCACAAACCCTGACACCATGAGGCTATTCGACTGAAAATTTTCTTTGTCATCCAAATTTTCAAAATGAATAAAAAAATAATTACACAATTACCCAGCAATATAAATTGACAATATGTTGAGCACAAAAACAACTAAATATTTCCCCGTCTGGTTGAGTCGTTACTCTCACAAAGCTTTGTTTATCTGCTTCCCCACCCCACCCGCTCCCCTTATGCCCTTTCTACTGAGTCAATAAATCTACATTTACTGTTGATCATGTAACATAATAAATCATAGTAAACAAATCCCTGGTAAAAAACTTGACAAGACTGTGTGGATATAAAAATATTTAATCCAGGACGCGTTTCGGGGATTTGTTTGCTATGATTTATCTACATGAAATGGTTCCTGTTTCTCCTCGGATGCATCACTGAGATCCAAACTTGCTTGCACTGTTATGGGGACTCCTCCGCCCCCCCTATTTTCCGCTCGTGTGTAAGTTTTTTTTCGTCTTCTTCTTGGATTTATTATGTAACATAATACATAAACGCATTGTTAATAGAAATATACTTTAATGCTGGATAACATATTTACAAGTACATATTATGACATCTATCTGACAGTTGTCCCTAGGTCTGGGAAAACCTTATTCTCTCGGGGTCCAAGGGCAGACCACCATGCCCCATGGTCTGAGGGCAAGTTCTCTACGTCTCTCTCTGCCCTCATCTGTACCTCCCTCTACCTGATTCTAAACTAGGCTTTTGTATATCATGCGGCACGCCATAGTTAATATCATTAGTAAACTGGACAACGAGAAAAAATTATCAATTCCCACAAACACAGATTAAATCTTACATGTACAACAAATAGTGCAAGTGCTTACATTGAATATGTAAAATAAACCATTAACAAAATACCCAACAGTATTTTGTAACAACCACCGCCTAGCCCAGAGGGCCAGCCTTCAGATATCACTATCCTAATTATCATCTATATATAATTATTAAAAGCACAAAAAATCGGGAGGTAATTATAATTTTTTTTTTCACCCTATAATCCGTTTCATTGAGAGAGGATTTTTTCTAAAAATAAAATTGGGTGTCACCGCTATCTTGGGTGGCGACCTTTTTCTATTCACATTCACAGCCGGGTAAATTCTCGTTCTATCGTTTCAATCAGCTAAAGGCCTGCATAAGTTAAATTTATCACCAGACTTTTAAATTTAAAAATGAAATGCGGAGCATAACCGTCACATATATTAATAATCTGTCTTGACACCTTATCCACCTAATACCTATGCCAATACGTCACCTGGCGGTAAACATCAAAGGAGGGTCACTTAACCTCCACCTTACAGGGTTCAAAGGTGACATGTCATCATACCATATCTTTGCGCGTGCAGGGATTAGAAGAAACGTATTCCTACAGTTGTTGTTGCAAGTGTACAAAGATGAAATGATACAAAATATGCCAGTTGTGCTTTAAACTTTTGACATTGTTAATGTTCGGCACAAAAAATAAATTTATTATTGGTACTATATTCTTGGCGGAGTGATAAAGCGAGACACACCCTTGATACAACATGGCGGTTCAATATGTAGTGAAACAGTTGGTCTGTCCAAATGGAATTATCAAATTATTTATTTGATTTTAAACCAATTGGCAAAATTAATTCTGTAACTTAGGTAGTAACAATTTAATTTACAAGTAGATACCAGCTGTGGAACGGAAATTTAGGGAGAAAATTGGATTTAAAGTAACTTTTGTAACAAGTGTCAAACTGCAGAGTTGTCTCCGAATCCGTGTCGTCTTTTTCTAAGTTTTTGGTGTCTACCATAAGAAATGAAAATGGCGGACAGACAGGTATTTATTTTAATATTAATTTAAATCTGCTATCAGGGTGTATAATTGAAGGGTTGATGCGTTATTTTCAGTCTTTATAGTGGTATAATTTTCTTCCTGAACGATAGTCCTTCATATTGTTGTTGATTATAACCCCAAGTCGGTCAGGTGTCACCCAGTTCTAAAAATAGAATTAAGACCCCAATGAAGGCTTATCCTTCATATTTACTGTGATTTGCAGATCTGTTATTTAACAATATATTCGATGACAATGTCAGGGGGTGAAAGGATCATTCATAATAAATTTGTCAACATATGATTTCAGGTCTTGATTCTTAGAAGTAGAATTTTAAAATGACAAGACCTGGCTGTGGCTCAAAAAAAATAAAAGTGTTGATTTGACTAAATTTGATTTGTTTAATAAAGTGGGTCTCTGTATACATACGTTTATAATTGTGTGCAGTGAGGTCAACTAGTACATGCAATGTCATGTGACTGATTCAATTAAAATATCCAGCACTAATAGTAATAGTAAATAGTAGGCCTACTAGTCCTATAATTGTTTATATTACTGTGTTTTCCGAAAGCAAATTCGTCCACATGGAAACAAACCCGTAGCCAGGAATTTGTTTTTTTTTGGGGGGGGGGGCAAGGATGTTTTCGGGAGGGACAACTAGCATGGGCATCTGCATGAATTTTGCGGTAAA
Source organism: Patella pellucida (assembly GCA_917208275.1). Taxonomy (NCBI): domain Eukaryota; kingdom Metazoa; phylum Mollusca; class Gastropoda; family Patellidae; genus Patella; species Patella pellucida. The sequence goes on along the minus strand of OU795038.1, from coordinate 86,744,418 downwards.
GGCCAATTTTCTTGTGATATTGGGAGGGCAAGACTCAGACTCAGTATTAGGAGGGCAGTTGCCACCCCCTGTCTACGGGCCTGCATGGAAATCTATTAAACTGTGTCCAAGTTGGGTTGTAGACAAGTTAACTGGCACCCTGTTTCCATCTAAAGCCTGGTAATAAGACACCTGTTCTGTTAGCCTATCGATATTGTCTGGCACAAATTAAGGTTATAAATGAATGTCAGTGGCAGATCAGATACTCACTGTCTCTTTCACACCATAGACCCAGGCCTGGATATAGGGCATACATAGGGGGGGGGGTTGTCAGGGCCAGAGGCGAACATTTGAGGTTTTGCCATGGCCAGACGTGAATAGGGGGGGGGGGCATGGTCAGAGGTTAACATGGGGGTGGGGATGTCATAGAGGTGAACATGGGGGGGGGGGGGTCATGGACAGAGGTGAACATGGGTTTGGGGGGGGGGGCTGTCAGGGCCAGAGGTAGACATGTGAGGTGTTGTCAGGGCCAGAGGTGAACTTGGGATGGAATGAGGAGAAGTACATGTAATTTATATTTAATTTCTGTTTTGTAATTTGTCTTTCACTGTTTTTGACATGTGACTCACATTATTACATGTATCTTTATCATAAATCTTGACACAGCAGACAATTTCATTGGCTAATTCCATGCACTTTTATGTGAAATCTCGATTTAACAGACCATTTCATTGGCTAATTTCCCAGATCGATCCCAACACAGTTTGTTTTTTTGTTGTATTCCAATGTAGTTAAGACAGATAAAATGATATTTGAACTATTAAAAAAACTGAAATGAAGCAGGATCTGATTGAACGCTCCTTGTTTGTGATTGTATCTACATGTACATGTATTTAGAGAGTGGTGTTTAAAGGGACAATAACACTCTGGCTGTCTTGACAGGTCGATAAATAGCCTTATTCTAACTACGAGATGTTTAAGTGTCCTACCTGTTGTGTAAATTATCCATTACATCCTATTTTACTTGTCCAGAGGGTTCGAAAATATGTTTAAATCCAAGTTACATTTGAAAGTGTTTACGTAAGGCCTTTCATTATCATACAGTTGAATTTTTCCAATTTTTTCAATTAGGTGTGTTAAGATGAAATTTGTATCATTAATTAGTTGGAATATTGTAAAAAAAAGCACAATCAGAATAAAATGATTGGGACATATTATTCAGTTACAACAACAGTGGTATTGGGGCTTTAAACACACACTTTACACAAACACATTTTATTTCAATAATTTTCCTGGGCGACAGGATCTTGAGTTTTGGGAGAAAACATGAGAACTTGGTGAAAACCCTACTCCTTGTCAAGTGATGTACATGCTCGGAATCAAAACCATGGATGTCACTTGACTCAATAACAGACCTAATGATGTAATGCGTGGCCGTGGGCGTTAACGATTGAGCCGCCCAACCCCTTATCAATAGTCAAGTCAGTTATCGTTATCTCCACATTTCTTCCTGCTTGATTCATATTGACTTAAGGATCTGAATCTGATATGACTTCATATCTAATTTATCATTATATCAGGGCTAGAAATTCGTCATTTTTTGCGAGAATCTAAGAGGATTCTCATGTGCGAATCCTCTGAATCATAATTAATAATAATGTCTAAAAAATAATCAAAACACCCTGAATGACAATCATTTTGAATTTTTACGCGAATCCTTATAGATTCGCAACGTAAGCCTTGAAAGAATCCTAGCGCGAATTAGATTTGGAAATTCGCATGAATTTCTAGCCCTGTATATAAACCAATTAAGTGGGGAGGGCATTCTAGTTCGTCACTTTGTGGAATCCCTTGGGAATTCCCCCACATTACAGCAAGTGTATATCTAATTTATCATTTTATAAATCCATTAAGTGCAGAGGGCATTCTAGATCGTCACTTTGTGGAATCCCTTAGGAATTCCCCCACATCGCAGCAATATCTAATTTATCATTTAATTAACCCATTAGGTGCGGAGGACATTATAACTTATATACATGTAACACCCAGGGGTCGGTTGCTCAAAACTAAGTTATTTTAACGATCCGTTAAACTTTAACAGACCTATATCTTTGTAACGTGTTGTTTGTTAACCTTCCGTTCAATTTACTGCAGAAAACACCATAGAATACTTATTTTTTCCTTTAGAAATATTAGCATAAATCTGTAGGAAATATTTGCACCACAGAATGTTTTGGGCCTTTATTTCCAGCTACAATCTTTCTCTCCAGCTACAATCTTTCTCTCCGTTAAAGTTAAGGGTTCATTAAAAGATATGGAGCTTGGAGCAACTGGCCCCTGGACAATTGCCACTCACTGTGTGTAGGGCGTAATAAAAAAATCCTTGGAGGTATTTTCTCCAACCTATTCTTAGAACATAGAACGTCACTTGGGGGAATCCCTTAGGATTTCTTGGAATTCCCCCCCGTTCCTGAGTGCGTAGGACATTATATTACGTCCTGGGACCTGGACAACTGCAACTCACTGTGTGTAGGGCGTAATATAACACCTGGAGGTACATGTACTGTATTTTCCCCAACTTATTCTTAGAACATAGTTCATCACTTGGTCGAAGTAATAACACAATAGGGGGTAGTTAACATTTTTAAAACGTCACGCTTAACATCAACTGTGAATTAAACATTTCATATATTGTATTTATTTCCTCATTCTAGTTGCCTCTTTCAACTCGGTGGTAAACTTTAGATTTTACTGATAACACAATTTATGTCCTGATCGTTTTAGAGTTTCAATCATAAAGTATGTAATATATGACTTTTGGAAACGACCCTAACCATTAAAAAGCTAGTTCACTATTATATATATAGAGAGAGAGTTTAACGTCCACTCGACACAAACTAGGTCATTTCGAGACTAACATATGGTTTAATTCTATTTCAATAACATATGGTTTAATTCTATTTCAATAATACGCTTGCGCGTAGGGGTCTTTAGCAGTGGGAGGAAACGGGAGGACACTGAGCATACCAGCAGGGATTCAAAACCACGCCAGTTGACTCAATTACAGGATTTTATGATACAGCGCACACATGCTAACCATCCGACCATCCAACCACCCCTTTAAACAGGCCTGTAAATAACGGTTTTAGATGTACATGTACCTGACAAAATGTCAGGCACTAATGTAATAGTACATGTACCTGACATTTTCAACTTAGTGCCGGACATGTATTAATAGTATCAATGAAAAAGACAAATCAGTGCCTGACAAAATGACAGGCACCAGAGGTTTGGTGTCTGACAAAGCCTGAATCTGTGGTTTGGTGTCTAACAAAGCCTGAATCTGTGCCTGACATTGTCAGTGACAGGTGCCTTATTTCCAGGCTTGCCTTTAAAATATAAGATCATCAGGTCTGTTATTGCGATAAATTGCATGGTTTTGATTCCACACGGAGTAGGGTCGATTGCCTAACCCCAGGGTTTTTTTGGAATAGAATTGTACCATATGTTAGTCCCAAAATGACAGTTTTTAGTTTATGTTTGCTCTGTAATATTTACTTCAGTAAATTCAATAGAATCAAATTATCTTCAAAAATAAAACAAACAGGGTAAATAATTGACTTAAATCAAATGAAACACTATTTATAAAGCTAAATTTGCCTAGTGCAGGTCTTTATTTGGGCATGAAATGTTTTCTAAAGTATTAATTAGACATTAATTAACTGATCAAGGCCTTAATCAACTTTAGATGGCATCAGATTGCTCCGATATTAAACAGATTAAAACGTATTGATCAGTGTTAATCAAATATGGCGAGCCCAGACGCTTCGAGTCTTAGCTTTGATCAACCAGGACAGTGGTTGAAATTATTGCATATGTTGGCCAAATCTTCAAATGCCAATATCTTCGCTTGCAATAGAGTAATTTTAATGAAATTTTCAAATTATTCATTTTACATCACCTACTTTTGAACTATTATAGCAAGAATGGCTAGTTCTTATCTATATCTTGAATAATGTAACTTTAATTATTTATGGATTTACTATGATTCATTTCACCTCAACATTTTTACAAAATTTCACACAAGTCTGTCACAAGTCGTTATCATGATAAAATAAACCCTAATCATTATTATTGATTTGATATATTTAAAGGGCAAATCCCGATAATATTTTGGAGAATAAAACTGCTTAATTTTGTGTTAAATTCCCTTAAAACCCTCTACCTTACATCCTCCTCGCAGTGTTCCGTTTGATTAGAGCTAATCCTACTACTCCCTGCTTGACTGAGTGGGTATTATTGTCACTAATTATGACTGGTCAGTGGTCCTTTTACCGACCAATCACTGACTTCGTTACAAAGGTATTACCTTTAAAACAGAACGTTTAATTAGGGCAACTCTGTTTACATAACGTTACGTCATGGCTGCACGTTTTTTTTATGCTATATTAACCAGCGCATAGCAGGATATTGCAGCAAAACTAATTGCGTGACAAACGAGGCTATCGGTATTGACGTAAAGTAAACAATACTGTAACGATCAGACTTTCAATGTTTTTAATAGCTTAAATCTTTGTCCAAAATATTAAGGAAGACCTAAGATTAAACAACGGACTGTCATGTTACTGTACGTAAGTGGTAGATTTGATTGAATGAGAAGAATAGACACACTTACTTAAAAGTTCAAGAATCCGAACCGAATCCAGCAATGGCCAGAGAGGGATTTCTCTGGCCGTTGCTTCAGGAATATTCTACCTTAGAACTAAGCAACTAACTCAATATTTGTGATACGTTTTCAAACAACTTAAACCCGTCAGTCTTCATCTCTAAATGAAAACCGGTGTCCCAAACTGTATTATGCGGTGTTTGGATAAAACCAGACTTTTTTTTATAAAAAGAATGCGTAGGTGAAATATACTAATCCTTATCAAGTATAACACATGGGTAATTCCTTGTATAGACCTCCAAAGAAAACGGGAATCGATTACCGAGTAATCCAATGAAAAAATTGACCCGAAATCTTAAAAGGGTTACGTGTCCAGATAAGCAGTTTAGGCGTTCACGTCCATACGACTTAATCTTTTGATCTGGAATATTTAGACAGGGTGAATACACAATTCCTCCATGTTTTGGCGCTCAAATTTCATACATACTCAGACTTTGATTTTTGAGACACTGTTTGAATCGGGATAGTACCTTTAAGGAAAATTACAGCACAATTCATATGGAAAGGAATCACTGTTGAGTCACATATAGCATGGTGTTTTCTGTTTTGACAAGTATTAAATTATTATTATCAATTTATATACATGCACAAGTATTGTTATAAATATAGGGGGAAGTTTCAACAAATAAATAGATAGAACTCAAGGACCATTGAATACTGCTCGGGTTATTCAATGGTTCAAGAGAGTGTATCCCTGCGCAAGTATTCCACGAGCGATAGCGATATGACTACATGCACATCTCAAAATACACTGTACTATCCAGATAATCATAAAAAATCATTACCACTAATGTTTAAATTCATCAGAAGTTCAGCACCTTTTTCTTTCTTTTTTACAAAAATTGTGGTTGCCTAGTTGCGACGTCATTACAGTTTGACGTCATTCTGGAAAAAGTAGTCCCTTTTCAATGGCTGTATACAATGATATTTGCTTGTATTTGCATGTAGTCATAGAAAAGGTACAACATTTTGACAAGTTATCAAGGACAAATATCTATTGTGTCTAAATATCATAAAATGATCCTAAAATTAATATTTTCATTTGAATCAACTAATAGACAATGTGACATTCAATATGACTATACATGTAGTTGAAATACCTAACACTTGATTATATAAATTATATAAACTCCTAGCATTTCTTGTTTAGTTGTTAGTCCCAGATTGACCTGATTGCATTGAGCAGGCATAAAACCTCAACTTCCTCTTCCTGTAGCCATTGACTACGGTACATGTGATGTTGACATGACAAGCTGTAAATATAGGAAATAGAATTTATATAAATAATAAACTGAGGAGATTAACTCAACATACGAGTAACGAGGTTTACATTGGATCATTTTATATAAAATAAAATAAAGTGCATTATCAGTTGTGTTTATTTACACACTACTTTACATGTATGTAAGTTAGAAGTTAAACATGTCAGTCAATACTGTATATGTTGTATACAGCTATAAGTTATACATGTCATTCAGTACATGGTTACACTGTGGGGGGTTGGGATGGCCTAGAGTGCCGCGCTTCGACCACTAGCTGCCTGGCCACCTCTGGCTTGCGGCTGTGGTTTCAAACCCTGGTGTGAGCGTATGTGGCATGGAGATAGAAACCCCTTCTGAACCTCGTGGGTTTCCTCTCACTGCTAAAGACCTCTACGCACAAGCGAAATATTGAAATAAAATTAAACCATACAGTATGTTAGTCCCGAAATGACCTAGTAGTGTTGAGTGGACGTTAAACTCCATTTCTCTCTCTCTCTGGTTACACTGTGTAGATATTGTGAGGGACTGTCTCTCTACCTACTACTGTAAGGTGTAGGGTACTATTGATACAGGGACAGTCTGTCTACCTGTTGTAAGCAGGGCTGCTGACAACCAGTATCGCAGCGCAATTTGCGATAAATATTTTGTCCGTTTACTAATCAAAACCGTACCGTATCTGTAGTGGTCTATTAATAACTAATGTACAGTACATGTAGCTGTGCGTCACTGTAGGTTGATATTAATACGACACCACACCTACATGTACATGTACACCTATATATTTGATAGTAGTGTAAGTTATTGTTTAAACAGCAGGTACAGGTACAGGTATATATTTGATAGTAGTGTAAGTTATTGTTTAAACAGCAGGTACACATTGTGACCGGTAAATACGCAGTATAATACACAGTTATAATCAGTGAACCAATCAAACATTCACCTTAATTTAAACTCTATCGTAATACACAGTATAATCAGTGAACCAATCAAACATCCACCTTAATTTAAACTCTGTAATACCATAGTCGTAATATTTAAATTCTCATTTCAATTATTATACCACTGTATAATGACGTTAATGTCCAGTCTTTTATGCAACTGTATGATGATGTTAATGTCCAGTCTTTTTTACAACTGTTTGACGTTAATGTCCAACTGTATGAAGACGTTAATGTCCAGTCTTTTATACAACTGTATGATGACGTTAATGTCCAGTCTTTTATACAACTGTAATACTGTATGATGACGTTAATGTCCAGTCTTTTATGCAACTGTATGATGACATAAATGTCCAGTCTTTTATACAAGTGTATGATGACTTTAATGTCCAGTCTTTTATACAACTGTAATACTGTATGATGATGTTAACGTCCAGTCTTTTTACACATGTATGATGACATAAATGTCCAGTCTTTGTGGATCGTGAATAAAGAAGAGCTTTTATTATTGAATTAAGGTACATATAAATAAATCAATCGCGTTACATGTACCTGGTACGTGTGGGTGTTGTTTAGATTGATGTCTCTCGGTCTTCCTGACTTCATTGGTTTTCCCTCAGTCCTCCTATTGAGCACTAAATATTCCTAACCATGTGTTAGTATTGAAATCACCTAGTTTGTATCAAGTGGATGTTAAACCCCATTTCTGTCTCTCTAATAAAGCCTAGATACGCACAAGCAAATTATTGAAATTAAATTAAGCCATATGTTAGTCCCTAGATGATCTAGTTTGTATCAAGTGGATGTTAAACCCCATCTCTTACTCTCTTAAATCCTAGAGGAAAGATTAAACATGCAAGAGCTGAATCTTGGTTCAGCATATTCACTTTACATTATTTAGTTTTTAACTATTATAGTGAGAACTTCTCCAACTCGTTATTATCTAATCTACCATAATGTATCTTTAATATTCTGTTATTATCTTCTATCTGCTACAATTAAAGCTACTGTATGTAGTATTATTTATTATTAGTTATTATTACATGTACC